>CM040426.1:83050310-83160310 GCA_022702705.1 Papilionanthe hookeriana x Papilionanthe teres
ACATGTACAGATAAGGTCATGTAGAATTTACTAAGGATGTTAGACCCATCTGTGTTATTTTATTGAATATACTCAGTTGTGTTAACCTATAGGGACAAAGTCATAATGTTTTATTGTGATCGATTAAGCCTAGAATGAGATGCCAGAAATATTCTTTGTTTTTGAAATTTGGGGCTTAGGTCGAAATGAGTTGTATTTTATCTTGAAAATATGAATGCAACCATGCTCAAGAAAGATATGTGATAACTTTCTTATTGTTGCTTTTGGATTTTCCCCCCTTTTGTGGTGTTATCTGCATAATTCAATTGTCCATACCAAATTAGCCTTCCAATTTCTTCCTTAAGTTGATGGCATGATATAGTGGGATGATTATGATTTTAGTGGAAATGACAGTCCAAGCTGATTTGTAGGCTAATGACTGAGATGGTTGTGTGGAAATATCAATATTAAGGATGTCAACCTCTTTACCGGTTGATGAGGAACTTTGGTAAGAGGGGTGGGGGGACACTAGAAGAGCAATCTCTAGCTATGCAACTCCAATTAGTGATTGATTTTCTTGTAAGCAAGCTCCACTAGTTAGAATTGATGCTAGTCATAGAACCTTTCATAAGAGCTGAAAAATCTTATTTTAAAATTCCTCCATTATACATGCATGATCTTCAAGAATAAAGAAGATTTTTCTTTACTAATAGAGTAATGTCAATAAAAATAAAAGAAGATTCGTGCTGTTATAACTTTGAGATCATCACCTAAAATGGTGGGTGTTAGAGTGAGTGACCCCATCATTGTGAATGTTATAGTTAGAAGCCCTTAAGAAGGTAGAATTGTGTTCTCAAAATATGTGAATTATTTAATATGTCTGGATACAAGCAATGAGTGATTTAACCAAACTAATATACTATTCTAGCTGTGAATTATGAACATTAAGGTTTCCTTCCACCTAAGAAGTTATAAGATAGGAATTAATATAATCAATTATAATATGAACTTTGTAATCAATGGTGAGCCTTAATATGACTTTAGGTTTTCATACTCAGCGACAATGATTCATTGTAGAAAATTTCAAGTAAAGCCCATATTTTCAAAATGTCATACGTAGGAGAAGCATAACTCCAACTCTAGCTCTAAAACTCTTATAGGCTCCATAGATGTATAAAGTCTATTAGGAAGATTTTGAGAGGGAGATGAATTGCTCTATACATATGAGTAAGAATTGTACCCTCAATCACAAATTAAAATTAGCAAGCACTTGTAACTTGATATTAAGTCTTGATAAGAAATATATGTCATACTCTCTTTACAGTGAATAAAACTTTGACTTATAAAAGTAGTAGAAGAACGGAGCACCTGAAAAGGTTATTTTATGTGTATGATGATTCTATAATTATAAATATATTCATATGTGTTAGACTTCTCATCATAAGAATCAATGCTTAGAAGCTTGAATCCTATTGAAATAGTGTGTTGAAGGACAATCTGAATAAAAAGAGAAAACTCTTGAGAATTATGCAAAGTAGAGAATAGACTTATATCTTTTAGAGGTAACTCTTCTTGCACTATACATCGTAACACATCACAAATTATGTGAGGTCAAGCTAAGTTCACCATAAGTCTTGAAGTTTTGTTGCTAGACTTGGCTATATCAGATGGATGTGTGGATCTAGCAATGTCCATGAGGCCAGTTTTTTGAGGTTTAGTGTATGGAGGGGGTGCTAAACGTGTACCTCCAATCAATTGGTTTGAGGTAACTACTCACTTATATTATGCACTACCATCAGTTGTCGAGCCTCATATATAAGTTGGAGGATCATATTTTGAGATTATTTTATACTTCATATATGATCTTCAAGAGATGCAAAGGAGGTTTCTTCACCAGCTACGTGATTTATATCACTGGAAAATAAAATGGAAACTTAGCACCCATAACTTTGAGACTACACCTTGGAATGACGAGTATTAGAGTGAGAAGCTCATGCATTTCATTTTTTATCCATTAAAGAAGTGTAAACTTTTATATACAAGATTTCATTTCCTAGAGACAATGCCAAACTGTGGCTTGCCAAAAAAACTATGGCAACGAAGTAATAGCTAACATCTTAGTATTGCATGAAGATCTAGAACTAACATAATAGAAAAGTAAGAGGATACAAAAAAATTTTAACGTAGAAAAATTCTGGAAGAGAAAAAGTTATGGGGCCTATCCTAGTTAATTAATTTATTATATAATTGTAAGTACATAAGCCCACTCTTCCCTTGAATTTGACAAGAAGATGAAATTAAAAAACTGAAAATCACAGATATACAATAGTATTTTATTTATAATGGTCATAATTGGACTAATACAAATGTGGTTTTTGATGCCATAGACCATAATTGATTGCTACAAAGGCAATAGTTGGCCATAAATGTTGTAGTCGGTGGCTATACTATTTGCAGTTGGTTTGAAAGGTCATAGTTGGAAGGTGTAATAATATTGGCTAGCCACAAAGGTCATAGTTGGTTTATACAAAGATAGTAGTTGACCATAAAGGCTATCTGTAATAGCAGCAATTTTGGAAGTTATAATAATAGTAGTTGGTCATAAATATTGTAGTTGATTACTTCAAAGATAGTAGTTGACCATAAATGTTGTAGTCAGTGGCTGCAATAGTAGTAGTTAGGTCATAGTTGAAAGCTGTAACAACAGCAGTTGGTCATAAAATCTATAGTTGACTACAATAGTTGCAAGTAGTGGTCACCGATGGGTAGTAGTCGATGACAGGTGGTGGATGATCACTCATTGGGTCTTCCAGAACATGCTATTTAATTTCACTTATTCTTCTCTTATCCTCGCCTCCACGCCAACGCCCGCCCCCACTCCCCCCCCCCACCACCACCACCACCACCACCACCACCACCACCATATATTAGTCTTCTCATTTTATTTGCCTTTTGGGGAGGGACATTCTGGTCCTTTGGTACATAGCTTCCCTAGCTACCTAGTTGGATGTTCTATTTGGCCCCTCTTAATTATATGTATTTTTTTAAGGATTTGGGTGTAATGACCACAGAAGTTAGCGATCTTGAGTTCATTTGATTTCTCTCATCAAGACACTTGATTTGACTATAAATATGTTAAATTTGAGTTCATTTTATCATTCAATTAATGATCCAAAACCTCCCATAGTTCTTTCACGACTTTATTTGGGCTCAATTGGACCCACATTGAACCAATTTTGACATCAATGGGCTTGTTTTGTTAAGACAATCAATTTGGTTATAAACCTGTTGAAATCAAGGCTTGGATGATCTTGAATTTAAATTTGGAAGCAGTTTTTATAAAAAAAATATATTGAGATTTGTGCTTGATCAAAATTTATTGATGACACAACAACAACAATAATAATAATAATAATAATAATAATAATAATAATAATAATAATAATAATAACAACAATGAATTTTCATACCTTGAAGGATCAGAATGCACTTCAACAATATTTATTTAAAGTTCTTTGAATTCTAGTTTTAATTTATGAATAATAAAAATATAAATTATTTATTATTAATACTAAAAAATGATAGATGCAATATGTATGGTTTTAAGTTTTACTCATCTCTAACTCATTGTATAAAAATCTAAAGTTGTTGTTTGGTTTTTCTTTTTAATTTCATTTATATATTGACATTTAATATCATCTTAATTAGAAATTATTTTATTTTAGTTTTAGTAAATATTTCATAAGTGGATTTATTTTATAGTTTGGAAGAGCTACAATGGTGTTGGGATGATGGATCAAACTTAAGGTGCGTTTGGGGCAGCTGCAGCTATTTCAATGACCATTCGTGAAGTTGATTTTGAAATAAGTTGGTGTTGGAAAGTGATTACTAGTGAAAATCTAGTATGCATATGATGTTTCAGATAAAAAAGCTGTAATGTTCTTATGCACATGTGTTAGTTGTAACTCCACCGTTTCAAAAATAATTCAAACAGAACAACATAAATGAATTTCAACAGTTAAAAAAAAGTCAATAGTCGATTATTATCCCGCATCAAGCAAGTCAAACACACTCAAAGACCATAGAAGAATGAGTGCTCCAATAACATCATGCTCATCAATTTCATATTACATCATACCAAAGAAACCAACTAACCCCAAAAATAAGCTATAATCAGACACACTCGAAGCCACACAGAAAGAAAAGAGGCTCGTAAACCCCATGCTCATCAATTTCATATTTCAACATACCAAAAAAACAAAAGAAACCAAAGAAACCAGAAAACGCCGCACAAAAGACATAACCAAACACACCTGAACTCCATACAGAATGAAGAGAACCCCATAAACCTCCCATGCTCATCAATTCATATTTATGCATACCACAATATAATAGAAAACTGTCCCCACAAAACATAAAGAGGGAATTTGAGAAATGCATAAACCCTAGCCAAACACATCGTATGAGGAGATGGAAGATGAACACACAATCAAGATGAGGGAAGACATGACAATTTATTCATATCTGATACAAAGAACGTCAGGAAACGAACAATGGAAGAAGGAACCAAAAAAATAAACACGAGGGATTTGTGGGAGACTACAAATGTTGAGCGGAAATAGTCAAGGGAAAATATAACTGAATTCGCAGAACACAGAGACCTAACGACAATAGTAGAACGACAAAAACAGATAGTCGCAATGTGAAAAATTCAGAATAACGCCACCATAAATAGTCATAGGGAGGCGAGAACATGCACCACTACCGTGCTATTGCCCCAAACAGACCCTTAGATTCCATCTACAACTAACAAAGCAGCGGTGGATCAATTTCTTCCAACGGAAGCACAAATTAGCTAATTTATTATATAAAAAATTTATTAGGCATGGATAAAATAATCTAAAAATAATATAATTATGATCAATCTGCCAACAATAAACATTTTCATGATTATCATTAAAAACATTGAAACATGATATGTCACAAAAAAAAAAAAAAAAATCACATGATCAAATATTAATTATGACACAGTTTAGATTGAATAATTATTAGAGTTAAAGTTTAAGATCTTCAAAGCCCAAAATTTAGCTAAGTTTATTATCAACTTAACCATCTCCATAATACAAACCCAACAACACTAAAAAGTAACTTAATTTGACTATAAACAAGTCCACATCAGACACTTGAAATATATTTGAATGTTTTCAATTATTAATTAAAAGGTAAAATAATTTTTGAACTTGTCATTCTTATAGTACAATTGAATGGTCCGATGAGAAGAAACAATAGGACTTAGTTCGCTCAAATTGAGGTTATTAATGCATGTAAATGTTGAAAGTGCAATCTATAATTAAAAGAATCAACATAAATTCCCCAATAAACTATTTTGAGATTTTGGCTATATTAATTAAATGTCACTCTATAATATTATATTTAGACTTTCATTCTCTACTTGATCGGGGATCATAGGCCACCAATAATTCTTTACTATTAATACCTCTTGTGTTGCCCAATTATTATATTTAGACTTTCATTCTACTTTTAATTATTAATGTTGGCTAATATTTGCAATTTTTTAAACTGCTGAGTCAGATAATTTTTTTATATTTAAGATACGCTTTCAATCTCTTTGACAGAGCATACTCTAGTTGTACGTATTAAAAGTAGGCCTCCGCGTTGCATCAACGAGCAGCCATCACCGAAGATGTCGTCGAGGGAGCTATCACCAACACCTTCGAGTACCACCTCCATTCAGTCAGCCGACCATCCCGAACAATCAACTCGGCGAGTGTCAGTACATGAGAAATGTTCCACTATACGACTTCTTAATAAATAATATTTGAGCAACATAAATCTTTATTGTCCTTAAGAAAATATTACATCAGGACTCCGCACGTAGAGCTACGTGCGGAGTCCAGTCAAATTGTGCCACATGACGCGTGACAAAAAAGAAAAAAAAATTTTCTCGGTAACACAGGGAATATTCCCTCTGTGTTATTCCGCGTTATTCACGTGTTATTGTGTATTATTCAGGTATTATTCTGTCTGAGAATATTCTCAGTGTTATAATAATATAATCATACATCAATAACAGCTGAATAACACACAATAACACCTGAATAATGCAGAATAAGACGGGAGAAATATTCTGTGTTACCGGACAAATTTTTTTTCTTTTCTGCCACGCGCCACGTGGCGTAATTTTATTAGACTCCGCACGTAGCTCTATGTGCAAAATCCTGAAGAAATATTTTCTCATTTTTCGTAGTTTATAAAATTTTTATAGTTTTATCAAAAAAAAAATTCTTCTTCGTGGATCATTAATATTACCCGGAAAAAAATCACACATTTCTTGGACAAAAACATTTGTTTCATGCCAACAAGTTACACATTTCAAATTTGATTTTGATGATAACTATATATATTTTCTTAGATATCTTAATAATGATGAGAAAAAAACATCCTGCTTAAACTTCCACCTAAAACCCTAACCCTATTCCTCCATGACTCCTCCAAATCCCAACGACAAGATCCTGAGCTACGGCGACGTCGTACTCCGACGCTCCGACCTCGAAATCCTCCGCTCTCCCTTCTTCATCAATGACCGGCTCATCGAATTCTATTTCACCCACCTCTCCTCCTCCCACCCCTCGGCCGCCATGAGCGAAGGTCGCCTCCTCCTTGTTCCACCATCAATATCATTCTGGCTCTCTAATTGCCCGAACACGCCCTCCCGAACCGAAGTTGCCACACCCCTCGGTCTCCAGGGTCGCGATCTCGTCCTCTTTACCGTTAACAACAACGATGATTTAACCGTGGCAGAGGGCGGTTCACACTGGAGTCTGCTGGTATACGAGCGGGGCGAAAATGTGTTTGTTCATCACGATAGTTGTAATGGAATGAACAATCATCATGCTCGGCATATGTATGATGCTGTGAAGAGCTTTTTTGGTGGAGACGCGAGATTTATAGTGGGGCGGACACCACAACAGAGGAATGGGTATGATTGTGGAGTGTATGTGATGGCGGTGGCCAGGGTGATTTGTGATTGGTTTGAAAATGGGAAGGAAGGGGACGAAAAATGGTTTAAGAAGTTAGAGATGGAAGTGCACGAGGACGCGGTGGCGAGTTTGAGGCTAGAGTTGTTGGGTTTAATCGCCAGTTTGCGCGGGAGAGAGTGATAAATGGAGCAAACTGTGAGGTATGCTGTGAAAGAGAGCATAATTCTTTTTCCGACCGATATTTATGAATGTCTAATATGTAATTGTTGGTTTTTTGCTTAAATAATGCATAATCTGCGTTTTTTCAGTCATCTTGGTGTATATATGTGTAATTTTGTGCCTATGCAATCTATGAAATTTTGCGGCTGTTTATTATCCTAATCTAGGCAGAATTTATGCTTTTTTAACAAGTCTTTATACCACTAAGCGGTGTCAGCTACATGAATCCTTTTTATCCAGAGTGTTATATTTTCATTTAATTCTAATAACTTAAGATCAATTTTTATACAGCATGCCCAAATTTTTTTAGGTCTACCTCTACCTTTCTTAACATAAGTCAAATCTAAGGCATCTACTCTCCTAACTGGGAGTCACCGTTACAATAACCTGCCTTTCTTTTTAGGTCTCCTAGCATGATTTAAGCTAAATAAATGTTAAATTCTGCCTTTTTTGGCATAATTTAAGCTTTATTTAGCTTAAATCCTGCTTTTCATCGTGTTGGTTTTGATAAGTTTGATTTTAACTCCGGTTTTAAATGATTTTTTTCTCCCATTTGTCATAAATTCTTAGGCAAGTTGCAAAACTAATTATCATGGTTTAAAAAGTTTGGTAATTGTCTTGCCAAATAGTTTTTCGAAATTATAATCCTCTCAATTTTTGGTAAATTTGAATATATGAGATTTACTAAATTTTACTTGTTGCCAAGCATCCCGCTTACAACTCAAGTTCATCATTGATTTGAAGAAATTGTTAAGAAAAAAAAATTAAGATTGATTTTAACGATTTGGACATGTTTGCTACAGGCTAAAAATGTTCTCATTAGATGGATAACATAGAAAGAAATGAATAAGTCTGAAGTAGCATGGATATAAGTTCAAAATGATTAGTGAATAGTAGGGTAGCACTTTTGATAGCAGTCATAGGAATGAATGAAAATTGATGATACTAAGAATATGTAAAGAAATTTCTGCATGATGCAATTATTATGTCTTTTTGACATAACATCATGATTCCAATTCCATATTGGAAATGAAATGATCGAGTTTTGTGTTAAATTTGTTTCATTGCACTAAATTAAGTTAACCATGAATTTGAATTCAAATTGTTGAGGTTATTTTCTTATTAAATTTGTAAACGAATGAATTAGAACAGAAATAAAAATTTATTATAATTATTTGTAGAAATTCTATAGAAGGTAAGCGTTTTTGGTTCTTTTTAAAAAATCGAAGTCGCCAACATGTCTACATATATGTCGTCATCGTATGATTCCCCTTTCTAAATAATTCTCTCTTAGATCATATAGAATGATCGGAAGATGAGATGAATTAAAAAGACGTGATATACGACGAAAATAAACAAATAAATTTTAAAAAGAAACATGGAAGATTTATATATAAGTAATCCTCGTGTGATAGGTAAAGAGTATATGTCCGAATAAGATCGATTGAAATACCTTGAAACTCGGTATTCACAGAGAATATTCTTACGTAAGCCATCCATAACCGGATAACAAAAAAGAACATTTTTTGTTCGGGTCGAGAGCACTCCCAAAGGAAAGTATCTCTTTGGTTAATAATACTCTCGCTAAAATGTGTCTTGCTTACATTATCATGACCGGTAAATAGGTCACCAAAAAGGATAATTATCTTGCAGGAATATCCCGATGCTTTTAAAGCTCTCGTTAAGCCACAGTACAAAGAGTGAATCTCTCATATCCCAAATGAGTAGCGACTCATTGGCATATGGGGTCCATGAAATAATCAAGCCAACTCATAAGGTCTACACTATGCTTCTAGGGCCTAACAGAGCCATAAGGGCAGTGGGTGAATCATCGTATCTTAGATGGGCGACGATTATCCGATATCAAGGCCTATGAGACAATGTCAACAAGGTGTAAAAAAGATGACTTTGCTTAAAGGGGTTCAACAAAATGAGAGATAGAATAATACAAATTGGGTAGAAATGGTTGGGCCATGATAACTATTATGATCATAATTTTAGAAATGGTTGGGCCATGATAATCAGATACTTTTTGTTAGTAATCCGTGAATTGCATCGTTCAAGAGACCTCGGTAGCCTTAAAGTCAAAAGAAGAAAACTCTAAGTGCTAAGTCTTATAAAGATAGAGCTCACATAAGGACTTATACTCGTCAAATAAATGACGGACATGCCACCAGAAAGAAGAGAAAATAGAGGTCCATCTACAAAGTTGAAAACACTTTCAATAAAGGACTTACTCCCTGTCTGGGTCAGGGAAGCCTCTAACACCCCAATCACACTAAACAACTACCTAAGTATAAATCTATGCTGGGCCAGTCAGGTTGAAGAAGCTCGGCGGCTTCTCCTCGGGATATGCAAATATGATGCTGTTATCTACCATAATCCTAAACATGGAGACCTTACGAATATAACTAGGGTGAAAACCATGCTATGCAAATCAACTTAAAATCGACTCGAAGACCATGTAGAAAAGTAAAGTGCAGGTTTTAAAATCTTGAAATATTTTAATCCTAAATTTTAATTATTTTTAATCTCTTATTAGGATTTTTGTAAAAAAAATAATTATAATATTTGGATCCTTAAAGAGTCTAAATTATAGCGAAAGGTTCTCAGACAAACCACAATCAAATAACAGTGAAAAGGTAAGTACATAGTGCAAGAAAAGTAAAGCAAGCCAAAATAAAATAATAACTAGCCGGGCACCACTGGGTCAGAAACACATCTCAAAATATTTAAAGACGGTCAGACTCTGTATATACTTGACAGATTCTAGATGTTATACATCAAAGAAAATGCATAATTAAGATATGAGACATGAGCATCTGCTCCTGGTCCTCACCACGTTATTTGACGTTTTAAGCGCCTTAGAACCTGTGCCCGTGTCTTATTTTCATTACAGGACTCTCATAATACTCTAAAAGGTACATATAAAAGTCCAAAAAAAACTTGACCTGCATGAAAATAGAGTTAGCATAAAAGCCACCTATAACAACTACAAAAAAGGCGTTAGTATAAATCATTGTAGCTCTTCCCTGTTGAACATGGCTCTTTGTAAGAAGATTGCCCCGAACATACTAGTGTGCAACTCTCACACCCAGTAAACACTCAAAAGCAGCACAAAAAGTGATGTCTGACTAGGACAACCAAAACAATCATAAACTATATCCAGTACATCGAAATACTACCTAGCACCCTAGTACTAGTCTAGCATTACTATCTAGGGTAGTATCCTATCACAACATCTAAGTGTGAGCAAAATGCAGTGGTAAAGTCTGGGTGCGTTACTTTAACGAGGTCGCTACACCTGTGCCGTCCTAAAGATCCAAATGATTTAAAACACGCCACTGGGAAGATGACATTTTAAATAAATGGCCTTATATATAACCTAACATAAATAATTTTAAAAATAAGGGCGAATAATACATAATAAGAAGTATCCTTTATTATATTTTAATATTAAGGACCATTAAAAGTAGGTCTGTAACATGCAAGTGATGTACTTTAGAGCTCTTGGATTCTTAGCACTGTCATACATAAGTTGGTCATAATACGAAAACTCGCATTTCTCGCTGAGCTATCTTCGCGAGCAATGCCCGTTTAGGTATTGTGACCAACAAACGGGTCACTCATCCTATAGAGTAGGATGTGCCATCAAAGACAAATGGGCAATGCACATATAATCGTGCAAAAGACCCAACACATTATGATTGTCAACCAAAGCACGAATAATCTCAACGATCGTCAAAGAGGCGAAGCACACATCATGCAAGAGAATTCAAGAATGCCACATTCACATGACATGGAAATTGGGTATACTAGGAGCAGACTACCTATAGAGTGGAATTACACTCGGCCCGGGAACCAACTCGGGTGCTATGCAATAAGCAGACAAAAGCTGCAAGTGAGTTTGCATCAAGTAAAATGATACCTATAAAAATGAATTACTCCTTATATGAGTGGCACTCATCAAACACTTGCAAACATGCACCCAAGGCAAATGATAAGCATACAAGATGCGAAGTGCCAGAAAGCTAGGTAGTGTGATTCGTTCCAAGTGAGAATCACATACCTAGGTGGACACATGTGGCTCGCATGAATTCAGTGTCTGGAAAGCGTGACACATATTAAGCGCAATGTAAAATACATACGACACTCTAGACGGTGTCGTAGGGAACGAGGTAGATGGTTGTACACGAGCCACTTTCTCACGAGGTGTGTAAGCATCTATTCACATGCATACAAGAATGTATATGGGAAGGATACTTGCAAGAGCAGGTGCTCAAAGAGGCACCACAAACAAGGATGCTCAAAGAGATATCCAAACAAACCAAATGCTAAAATGCATATACGAGAAATATAATTTCACATGCAATGAAATATCGTAGACATGGTGTCAAAAGAGTTTTCATACACGTGCAAAGAGAGATATGCAACAAAAAAAATGCATACATGCATGCGGCGGTCAAATCAAGTTGGCCAGAGATGGCCAAATGAACCGCAGTGGTCGGTCGGTCGGGCCGTGATACCCGATCAAACCGAAAAATGGGTCAATTGGGTTGGGGCTGTCGATTGAATCCAGAAGATCTAGTGATCGGACTGGGTCGTCCAATCAAACCCAAAAGATAGGGTGATCGGATCGGAGCGACCGATTGAACCTAAAAGATCGGGTGGTCACACCGGGATGACCGATTGAACCCAAATGATAGAGTTATCGAACCGGGGCGGCCGATTAAACCCAAACGATTGGGTGATCAGACCAAGATGGCCGATCAAACCCAAAGGATTGGGTGATCGGACCAGGACAGCTGATCAAACCCAAAAGATCGGGTGATTGGACCTGGATGTCCGATCAAACTCAAAAGATCGGGTGATTGGAACGGGGCGGCCGATCGGACCCAAAAGATCGGGTGATCGACAGACCAAACTCAAAGGATCGGTCAATCGGACCGGGGCGGTCGATCGTACGGGGGCAGCCGATCGAACCTAAAAGTTCGGTTGATCGCTTCTTGGCGATCAATTTAACCAATGTGATCACACGCTTAAGCAAGAAAACTTGTAAAATCCCCCACATTGATATACAAAATGCTACATGCGGAATCTCAAGACTCTAAATGTGATGAAATGCGTGTAAGCAAATGAATCAACGCCCTTGATAGCAAGTCGCACTCATCCTACTGATCTCAAGTAAGATCTAGGGTTGAGTTGATGGGCGGTGTACCAATGTCATATTACGCGAGACAACAAGATGCTTGCCTCCGTTTGCTTGGTATGGAATAGAGGGTGTCTTGCGAGGAGGACTCTCTGCGACCGAGAGAACGGAGATCAAAGGAAATTTTTCTTTCGCTTGGCCGGTCAGCTTCAATTGTCCATCCAAATGAAGTCGCTGAAACAAATGACGAGATTAGTACAACCTTGGCTTATAAGATTTTGGAACTAGGGCTTAGAGGGGAAACCACTCGAATTCGTGAGGGGGAAAATCCACGAAAGGCTCCCTAACCTATTGTTTTTCTCTAAGCACAAAATCATAGCCCTTAATCCTCTAAAATCCAGACCTAGGGAGCTCTCGGAACAAAAATTTGCAAGGGATTGAGATCGTTATACTTCGTGATGGTTGTGGTCGCGTTCTCTTTGTTCGTTCCTCGCTCCGGTTTTGCTCAACAAAGTTTGCTCTGCTCCTTCCCCAAAGGATGAAGAAGCTGTCCTCTACATGGAGAATCCGGCGATGTTCTAAGCTCCAGCCTCCACTCTTTCCCCAAAGAGTGAAGAAGCTCTCATTGAGGAGAATGGCTAAGCTCCAAGCAGAAGCTCCTCCTTTTCTATATTTCTCCGACGAAATGATGGCCGGAGAAGAAAACTGTGAAGAGGAAGAAGAAGATGGAGAGAATAAATAAGAAAATGGAGGAAGAAGGAGAAGAATAAAAGTGATTAAGATCTCCCAAACTCCTCAAGCAACTCTCCAAAAACTCTCTTTTGCTCTTTGTGATCGCCCCCAGCAAATGAATCGCGATCCTCCGAGTAAAAGTCCCTAGGACTTGTTATCCCATGGTTCAAGGCAGTGTAATGACCACTTGCCTCATTAGGAAGGGTTCCGAGTGAGCTTAGGTGCCATAATTGGCTTCCAATTGGTCCATGGAGGTTTATCCGGCAGACAGACTGCATCATCGGCTGAACCGGTGCCGTCGTGCGAAAATCGCAAAATGAAATAAGGCAACATAACCACGCCGAAATCAGACGATCACGCAACTGTTGAAAGCATCGCACATGAGGGGTCGGCATGGTTACGCCAGAAACTCCGCTTAATTATGTCGGACTCTATCTCGCGACATGGTCACACTGCCCTCAGGCGTGGTGTACTGTTGCAACCCAGGACTCTTAGGGCGTGACTACGCGTGCTTCGGGGTGGTTACGCCAATGGTGAGGCGCAGCCACGCCAATGGTGAGGCATAACAATGCCTAACGCGGGTGGGCGTGGTTAAGCCAGACCCTTGCATTTGAAGTGTTGGAGCGGTTTTACGCCTCATTCAGACCGTGGGAGGCTCCAAAAAGATGGAATATGGTTTTTAAACATTAAAATGAGCATTAAACACATCCTGAATTGTAATTATCGTCACTCAACGGTGAGCTTTTTCGGGCGGGGTTGAATCGGTACCGGTTCTGGTCTCGTACTCGAGGCACGCATTAGGAGGTCCTAACTGTTTCTTGGACTACAAGAAACTGAACACAGTCCATAACGTTCAAGTGGACGCCCCACACATGCGACATCAAAAGTGATGCCAATAGTAAGATCTCTGATGGGTTTAATAGGAAGCTTTAAGGAAAGTTTTCTCGTTGAAGTATATCTCAAGGCTGTTAACATGTGTTTGGATTAGCTATGGCTGTTATATGTTGATCTATGAAAAAGTTTATCTGTGTCTGTGTGTTTGTGTGTGTGTGATACTTGAGGCAACTTTGCAGATATTGTTACTTCTTTGTCAGGTTTAACCATCTTAGTTTCATTATACAAAATAACTTGTAAATGAAGACATAACAATAGATGCTATACTTGAGGCAACTTTGCAGATTTTGCTACTTCTTTGTCAGGTTTAACCATCTTAGTTTCATTATACAAAATAACTTGTAAATGAAGACATAATAATAGATGCTATGCATGAGCTCTATACTTGATTTGCCTTAAAAACTGATTATATTTCACTTGTTTAATGAGCTTGATGTCTTGTGAGTGAAAGATAATTTTATATGGTTTGGTTTAAGGTTGAATACAAATCTAGTTTCTTTTTGGTAAATTTTTTATCTTTGCCAGGAATTTTGTCTATAGATGTAATTTTTGTATTAAAAAAATTGATGAAAGAGAGCAATCTTCTTTTGGTCTTAATGATTCTTGAGAATACAATATCAATTTAGATGATAATTGATTTGGTGCTTAACAACAACAAGCCTTTATCCCACTTAGTGGGGTTGACTGCTTGAAACCTTTTCTTCTGTGTACTATTGCGTGTCATATTTCATTTAATTCTAATTAATTAAGATATTTTTAAACAACATGCCTAGTCTTTTAGGTCTACCTCTAACTTCCTTAACATAAGTCTAATTTAAAATATCTACTCTCCTAACCGGATCATTAGATGTTCGACGTTTAATGTGACCAAACCATCTAAAATGGCTCTCTATAATTTTATCTGTCACTCACAAATACATTCATTTCATATTTTGTCTCTAAGTGTTAAGCCACTAATCCACCTAAGCATTCTCATCTCAACAACACTTAGTTTTATGCTTTTCTTTTATAGGCCAACATTCTGCTCCATAAAGCATTGCAGGTCTCACCACTGTCTTATAAAATTTTTCTTTCAAGTCTAAGTGGTTCTTTTCTATCATATGATAGGCCAGATGCATTCCCCCACTTCAACCATCCAACTTGAAGTCTACTAATAATATATCCATCTATATCACCATTACTTTGAATAATTGACTCGAGATATCTAAAACTTTCACTCATTTTAATTATTTGATCACCCATTATACAACTCTGTTTCTAGATTTACTACTACTTTCATGTATTCAGTTTTAAATCTACTTAAACGAAGGCCTTTAGACTCTAATGCAGGCCTCTATAATTTAATTTTCACCCAAACTCTTTCTTATCCACAAGAAGGATATCATCAGCGAAAAACATACACCAAGGTACATCCTAAAACTTGAATTATAACTTCAATCATAAAACATATTGTAGTTATTAAAAAATGTACGATGGATCATTGATTAACATTAGAAGTAGTTGTAGCGAAATCGAAGAATTATAATGGAAATTTAATACTATGAATAAATATGTTTTACAATTGAAAATTATAAATATGTTTTACAATTGAAAATTTTGTTTCCAATCATTTTGAGTGTGAATAAAATTCTTACCATTGATGGATTTTGAAGATATTTATAGATCTGAAAATTTATATTGATTTTTAACTACATCTAACTAAATATTGACATCTAGTAAGTGTATTGTCTTTTAATGTGTTTTTCGTTATCTTGAGTGGCCAAATGATCCCTTGGAAGTTGAATTACTTGGGGCTTGTTTGGGATCACTTTTGTTTTTTGTTTTTTACTTTTTGTTTTTGTTGTTGCTTTTATTTCAAAAAAAATGTTTGTTTTGTGCATTTTTTATATTTTTATTTAAAAAATAAAAATAAAGTAGAACCTATAAAAGTTGTTTTAAGTGTTTTGAAAACAACTAAACATGTCATACGATACCAAGCATGTTTTATTTTAAATTAAAACATAAACAAATTTAAAAAAAAATAAAAAAAATAAAAAGGAAAAATCAAAGTGATCCCAAATAGTCCCTCAAGTTTTATAAAACAAAGATTGAATATTAAATGCTTTTTAGTGGGTAAATTAATAATAATAATTTGTATAAGCTGATGTTAATGCTAAATTAAGTGATATGTTGGCGGGGTAATTTGAATTATGCTTCAAAAGTATAGGAATATAATTCTTAGAGTTAAGGTTGGGTGATTTAAATAATGAAGCGTCTAAAGAGTAATACACAATAGTAGAACATCATGGAGAGTAAAAATTAATTTTATAAATTTACAATTAGGCTAATTATGCTATATGGATATGAGTGTTGGATATAAATAATTATTTATGGCTAAATTGAGCTTCACATAAATTATAAAGCTGAGAGAAATCTGTGAGAAATTTTAGAATGATAGATTGATAAATGATTATATTATTAGGATGATTAGAGTAGCATCTATTATAGACAAGGTAGATAAAATTAAAGTTTGGTTTTGTGGGCTTGAATTTAGTGGTCTGCGCTTGCACATTAAAGCGGGGAAAATGCATTGAGAAATAATCTGACAAAACTAATTGCTAAAAATTATTAATAAAATGAGTAAACTTCAGGTAACATGTATAAACTTTGTGCAATAATAGTTGTTTACGAGCTAGATTTCACTCTTAATGTTGCGTCAGTAGGAACAAGTGAACATTGAAGTTGCATGAATCCCATTTCTGAATAATTGGGATAATCTTAATGATGATTATAATGCTGATTTTATACTTGACATTATTTCAAGTTAAATGACTCTAGTTCCTGAGATGAGATCTGAGTCTTCTTTCTAACTCTGTTATACTCTTAAAAGAAGTGTTGTGTTGTATATATTCTAGTATCCTTAATGCAGGTTTGGTTGACTCCAATTTGGAAAATTACTTGATAAAAGTTTAATTGAATTTTCTTATCTCTACTGCTCTCCCTAGATCATTGCTTATAGTATGTTAGTCTTTTATTTTTTATTTTTTCTATCAAATCACATTCAACTTTTTGAAATTTCCATGGGAAATTTTTTCATCAGGATATCCTGGCCTAACATTGATCAGTATGGATTTCAAAGCACTTGAATTTACTTTCACATCATATAATAAATGGGTAATCAAACAATAGTTATAGTACTCCTCTCAAAACAGAGATCTAAAGACTTGGAAACATAACCTGAACAAATTGTTTTGTGGAATATCCTGCTCCAATTTTCTTTTTCCAGTTTCTATTCTTGCTTTTGGTGGCACATGGAGGTAGTGTGGGAGGGGTGCTATATTTAGTATCTTAGATGTTTTTTACGATTGAATTTGTATGCTTCTGGTTTCATTCCATCTAAAATTCTCTCATTTCTGTGTGAATTTCACTGCAAAGTTTAATCTTGTTTACCCTGTCAGGCATTCAAACCCTTATTTTCTGCTTTTCTAAAATTAGACTAAACTATGAAACTGTAATAGGGTTATACTCTCCTGATTTGGCTTGAATTTTTGTCTAGATTGCTATCTTTATAATAACCTTGTTTATTTTAGTCTAATTCGTGCATGTCTCTGTTAGCGCAGACAGACGAGAAAATATCTTCTTAAATCCATTTTATCAAGCTCAGAATTTTTAAGTATTTAAATCTATACATCATTTCTTTTCATATAGATTGTTTGATTGAATTTTCAGTATGAAATTGTACTCCAATAGTTATAATTCTATTGTTTTTGCGTACTGTTTTTTAAATCAAAATTTTTGCCATTCCTTTTTTCTTTGATTTTTCAATAGAGTAATATCCATTTGCTGCTATTTTTTAGTGTCTATTTTTTTTAGAAGTTTAAAATCGAAACTTACTGTTTTGTTGATTAGGACTATAACAACAAGTTTTCAACTTCAACTTAGAAAGAAGAAACTCTGTTTCATTCACCTGGTTTCATCTCGAAACTTCCTGCTGTAAATGTAGAAGTGATTCAGAGAACTAAGGAGATCAGTTTTGGTATTTGGAGATTTGGGAAGTTGAAATAATGAGAAGCTGCAGCCCCTCAAGATAGTGGTACTCCACATATCAGAAATACAAATTCTTCTTTTCTTAAAAGCTTAGCAGGTGTGTAATATTTCAAATTTCTTTCTTCTGTTTTACTCTCCTTCTCAACGATCCAATTCTCCAAACAAAGGCCACTACAACTTGTTCATTTGATCAATTCTATTAATAAGCATAATTTCAGTTGTCATAAACACCTTTAATGGCATAGAAATTGATGCATATGGCCTATATGTTTTTATTTTATTTTATTTTATTTTATTTTTTTAATAGTGAGATTTCTTTTCTTTTGATAAGTGAAGTGATTACCTGAACACTATGGATATATCCTGATTTTTTAAAGGTTAATTGATGCCATGATCTCTTTATTTTATTAAGCGATGGCAATGTCACTGAATTAAGTGATAGGCAGGCTTTTTGCTTTGGTTGGTCGCTGAGATTCTATCAACCTTCATTTTGTGCTTTTTCTGTTTTGGGAGTTATTATAATAATAATAATCTATATTACATTACTATGTTACGTCTATAATCTTTTTATAAAGCATGCCATGTTAGATGACTTTATGCATTCCGATTTTAGATGACCAATGGCTGAGATTTAAATCTGCATCCCTGGTACATCATTCACAAATGTTGTGTTATTAGATGCACGAGTTTTGATGTGTTCGGTGTGGAAGGGCATATGCTTTAGTTGTTGAAGAAGAAAGTAATTTCATTAAAATCCGGTTACAGTCATATATTTATGATTCATCATCATGTAAAATAATGTTTTACCTTGTAGACCTTGAGTCATGCAAGCACGCTTGCTAGGACTATTTAGAGAAAGAATGAGGCCAAACCTCCTACTCAGAAGAAGGGAAAAGGGATCGAGTTTGTTGAAAAGAAAAAGTGGATCCAAAAAGGTTTTAACATTTTTAGTCATGCATCCTATTTCTTTTTAATGTAACCTTTATTATGATCATTGTTATACCTTAAGACATAAAAAAGAGAATTACTCGAAACTTATTTCGAAGCAGTTTTTGGAGAAGTTCATGATGTGAAATGGAAGGCGATGGAAATCACTGTCATGCAGAATCAGGCTTTGGAGTTGATAAAGCCTGAGCTTGAGTCTTTCCTTGATGCTAAAGGGGTAACAGCCAAAATTGGTGACACTTGATCAAAGTGAATGTGAACACGAGAGACTATTTATCTTGCTTATCTAAGCCAAGGATGAGGTTGTCAATACCATTTTCAAGTTAACGAGAAAAAGATTTGATCGTGATAAGTGTAGTTAACTTGTAATCATTTTAAATCACACGAGCAAACATCATTGTGATGTGCGAAGTTATGCCTCTTGATTTAGTTCTAGATTATATTTAGAATTTCTTGTAGATTAGGGATCAACTTTAAGCCCATATCTTTTTGCTTTAGTTACGGATGTTCTTACTGGACGTTTACAAGATGATGCACCTTGGTGTATATATTTTGCTGATGATATCCTTCCCATGAATAAGACGAGAGAGAGTTTAGAAAAAATTGAATTGTGGATGTCAACTTTAGAGTGCAAAGGCTTTTGTTTGAGTAGATCCAAAAATGAATTCATGGATGTAATTTTAGTAGTAGTAGATCTAGTAGCTGGTTTGTAACAATGGGTGATTAAGTCATTAAAAGGAGTTATTGTTTTAGATATATCAAGTATACTGTTCAAAGTGAGATGTAGATGGGGATGCAATTAATAGAGTTCAAGTTGGATTGCTCAAGCCGAGGAATGCTTTGTACCTATTGTGTGATAGAAAAGTACCGCTTAGACTTTAAGAAAAATTTTATAAGTGGGTGGTGAGACCTACAATGCTTTATGCAGAGAATATTGTTTTGTGAAAGAGAAGCATAAAATTAAGTTAATTATTGCTGAGATGAGAGTACTTTGGTGGATGAGTGGCTTTATACTTAGAGAAAAAATGCGAAATGAATATATGCGTAAAAGGGTTGGAGTAGATCCAACAACACACAAGATTAGAGAGTCGTTTTAGATGGTTTGGTCATGTTAAATGTCGACTATTTGATGACCTAAATAGGAGGTAGATATTTTAGATTTGACTTATATTAAGAAAAATAGGGGTAGACCTAAAAAGGCTTGGGTATGTCATATAAAAAATGATCTTAATTTATTAGAATTAAAATAAAATATGACACTCAATAGGACATGATGGAGAAAAAAGATTCATGCAGCCAACCCCACTTAGTGGGAGAAAGGCTTATTATTGTTGTTGTTGTTGTTGTTGGTTGAACAATAGTAAATTTATGAAAATAGAGTGAGATTCACTATTAACATGGATAATAACTATCAGCCTTTGTACTTGGAGGTGGGCAGGGTAATGATAAAAATGAATTTGGGCTAAAATTTTATTCTATTGGTGATCCGACAAGAGAAACAAGACAATAATATGAAAGTCTACTATCACGGAGAATCTAACAAGAGCTGAGAATAAATTGTGCCAACTCTAGTATTTCAGAATGGGGAGCTGAGACTTCAAAAACCGGTAAATGGCTACCAATTGCTTTTTTAAAAATCAAGAGGATTGCCTCCACAAAGAGTTAAGGAGCACGAGATCATTTTGGTCTCAGATTCAAACATTCAAAACATCAAGATTTGCTTACACTCAATGTTGGAAGAGAGAAACAAACAAGTTAGGGAGTTGCTAGACCAATAATCATGAACTCAAGCTATTCAACTTATGAAACTCTAATTGTAATGAAAATTCATGTTATTCACCTTATGAATAATAAACCAATGCTATGGCTCAAGGTTGCTCATAGTTCCCTGAAGTCAATTTCAAGATCCTCTAAGAAATCTAGTTGCTAAGTCCACTAAAGGGTGTGGTTTCATAGGGGAGATCATCTTTGTATTCACAAAAACATTTGTGTCAAGTGACTTGAATAAGATCTAAAAATTCTTTAGCTTAGGTCAATATTTATTTTGATAGCAAATACATTAGGTTAAGATAGGATATGGTTCAATTAGGTCTCATTAGGTTCATAAGGTTTAGAAGGGCAACGGCTAGATGGGCCTGCTTCCTTTAGATTAATTATCTTAGTTAATATATAACAAATTCATGTACATCCAAGATGATCCTAAGGTCAATAAATGCCTACTCAAAGTAAGTTGAGTACTTGCTTAAACTGTTAAGGCAATACAGACTTTCAAATGGCTATGGAATATTGAGAATATGTTCTAATCCCTCTAAGGGTTACAATGTGTTAGAAAAACTCATAATGCTTTCTAAGCATCACATGGTGCTAAGCCAGGGTCCTTTAGGCTTGGGTTTGACCTATGATATTTAATAGTAGGTTTATAGCCAACCTACTCCAAGAAGGTGGTCAACGTAATGGTCCAAAGATAAGTGGTGCATTTAATTTTCTTAGAAAATAGATTCTGTAATTGGCTAAAAAGTTGGTGATAATTTAAGATAAAAGATATAGGTCCTTAAGAGCTTAACAAATATCTAGGCGAATCACTGGTCATAAAGAAATGAAGAAAAAATAGTGATTTTCAATCAATGTAAATTAGCCGTGTCAATTTAATATTAAACAAAATAAAAATTCAATATAATTGGGTTCTATAATACACTTCAGAAAGATAATGGTAAATAATAGGTTTACAATAAAATTGATAGGGCAATCTTTAAGAAATATAATTCCCTTTTATTGAAATGATTTTTTAAGGTTATTGACATATTTAGTTATTTAGTTGTAAATTGGCATGATTAATAAGTGAAGCTTCAAAATTGAATGATAATTTTCAAGAAACCTTGGAGTATGCCCAAGTAAAAGGATACACTTTCTATGAGAGATTACTCTACGAAGAGAACTGATTTTGCATTTTGAGGATGGTGATTTGGTGAAAGGGAGCGGATTTTTTATTTTGAGGATGGTGATTTGATGAAATGATTTTGAGAAGAACACACCTTAAATTATTCAAGCATTTTAAAGTGAATATTATACTAAAAATTTTATAAAGTTGCATACATAAGCCAAGAATATGCTTGAATGTGTACAAATTTTCTAAAGAATGTGTTCTTTGCTACATCGCAAAGTCCTTAAATAGGATGAAATTAAGGGTTATATATTCTTCACCTTGTGTTGGCATGGATATGGAAAAACTTCTTCACAAAATGTTGTTCGACCGGCAACATTAGTAATTATGATTTCTTTTTTGTGCACGTTTTAAAATGATTATTATTCTTATGACATGCAAGCAAAATATCATTAGAGAAGTAACATGTCTCTTCTTCAAAAATATATGGGTGTATTTAGGTTCGTCAAGCTCAATCTTTTCGAAGAGACTTTTATTTCATTTTGGAAACCAGTCTAGGTTTTGATGGATATGATGTTAAACAGAAGCATTATCTTCAATTCATAAACGAATGGCCAAACTTAGATGATGAACATGATTATGGTGCACTTACCATGATGATTCAATGCATAATGATAATACCCAATACTTTAGATGAAAGGCCGTCATATATTCAGTTAATTTTATTAAGGCAGTCCACAGTCTAACAAGGAAGCTCTATTGGAGGCATGTGCTGCACATATGCCTCAGTTTATTTTATTTAAATTTTCTTAAGATAAGTATTAACCAAATTTGAGAGCCGACATGTAGATCTTGAGAGTCCATAGATTTTTGGAGAAGATCCAAAGATGGCATAATATCTCAATAATCACTAATATGAGAAGAAGATTGATGAAGAGGCTCTTATACGGCTCTAAATTGGCATAGAGTGATTAATTGATCAGGTTGAAAAAATCTAGAGCATAAGGTATGCCGTATTCAAAATCTTGAAGAAGTTTAATGATGATGCTTATTAAGTTGAATTTAATCTTTTATTGTTACTAGGCCAAATGGATCAATTGAGGACATCAACTCTTAGAAAAAAAACTAAATTCACTCTTTTGAGGCACTATGGTGCTACACATAATCAACAAGGTGCATTAACATCCACTGCAAAGTGAAATACTCATGAGGGAGCATCTGAGATATTTTCTCTCATCTAGTTTGATTCACAAGAGTGAACCACCTGCTAAAGCGGAGACTTATGATCGGGAAATCATTTGTCTTAATGATCTAAGAACCAATTGAGATGATGTGGACATCATTGAGAGAGGGGGGGGGGGGGTGGGGGGGGGGGGGAGTGTTATTGCCAAGAGGGTTTTAGAACTAGAAAAGTTCTCGAAGTGTATGCTATAATTCCAAAGAATTACATGTTAAGTGCCGAGAAGTTTAGAATTCGAGAGCTAGAGAGCCCAAGATGAAAGATTGATGATTGTTTAATAATGATGAAAGATTGATATACCATGTCTTTGATTAAGAAGTTGATAATGGACGTCAAACCCTGTTAACATTTTATAATAAAAGTTTGATTTTGTGTAATATTGAAGTAAATGTAGCCCATTATATAAACAATTGATGTTATCTTTGTAATTATAATGATCTCTAATTTGTGCGTGAAAGTTAAGCCAACTATGTACTCATGAAGATTGTTGACAGCATAATAATGATGACATATTGATATACTGAGTCTTTGATTAAGAAGTTCATAATGAGTGTCAAAACCTTCTAACTTTCTTGTTTAATAGTCATGAATTTTATTAAAAAAATTAGATTATGTGCCAAATTGAAGTAAAATGTAGCCCATGGTATAAACAATTCCTACAATCTTTGTAAAGAGTTGTCAATGGGACAATAAGAATGGAGTTAAGACGATCTACTTCTTTATGAGTGTGGAGGTGCCTTGAGATAGAGGACTTAAGAGAAAACATGGAGTTAGAAAGCTAGAGTTAGTAATTTTCAATTGACACATTTTAGGACAATCAAATAACATAAGTTTGAATGTTTAAATTCATTATATATAATAGCAATTTATTGCATCGGATTTGCTAAAATTTTGATCTTAAAAGTCTTGAATTTTTAGTTAATACTTAACTCTCGTCTTATTTAGTTCAAATAATATTGAAATTTAAATTCATTTTAATTAGTTAAATTTTCACAATTTTTTTTAAATACGTGGCAACATATAAAACAATAAATCAACATTCAACTAGTTTAACCTATGCATGGTCCTTTGCAATAAAACAAATAACCTAAATTAATTTTTTTTTTTTTTTGGTTATAATACAACTTCGTGTTTAGTATTTTCATCTTCTTGAACATAAAGCTTTGGACAAATTAGGAGAATATTGATATGTATGATATCCTATTCATTTGAATCAAGCAATGAGGAATTCTTCTCTCATTTGAGATACTTTACATCAATCACGTTAAATAGAAATTTTGATATATAATAATCTCATTTTAAAAAAAATATTTTTTTAATATCACACATCAAAATTTTATTAGTTTTTTCAATAAATCCCTTGAAGCTTAGGAAATAACACATTTTATAATATTTAGTATTGATTTTGTCTAATTGAATAATTTTTTGTTTATGAAATTACTCTTTCCTAAATTGAACTTTTATCAACAATAAAAATAACAAATACAAGCCTTTATCCCACTAAGTAGGGTTGGTTACACGAATTATTTTTCTTCATTGTATCCTATTAATCGTCATATTTTCATTTATTTCTAATATTTTAAGATCATTTTTTTCATACAATGTCTTCCTTTACCTTAACATAAGTCAAATCTAAAACATCTACAGGCCTAATTAGGTCAACAAATGATTGTCATTTAATGTGACCAAAATATCTAATGTATATCTCTCTAATCTAGTTTGCTATTGGAGCAGCTTTAACCCTTTCACTAATGTATTTGTTTTGTATTTGGTCTTTAAGTGTAAAGCCACTGATCCACCCGAGCATTCTCATTTGAGCAACACTTAATTTTATGCTTCTTTTTTATAGGCCAATTTTCTGCGCCATAAATCATTGTAGTCTCACCATTATCTTATGAAATTTTCATTTCTAGTCTAAGCAATACATTTCAATCACACAATAGACATGATGCATTCCTCCACTTCATTCATCCAACTTGAATTGTACTAATAACACCCATATCTATATTACCATCACTTTGAACAATAGAACTGAGATATCTAAAATATTTACTTCTTTTACGGACTTGATCACCCATAGTTACAACCCTGCCACCAGATCTACTATTACTAAAATTACATTCCGTATTTTTAATTTTAGATATACTCAAAAGAAGTATTTTAGACTCTAAAGTTGATCTCCCTAATTCAAGTTTTTTCCTAAACTCTCTCTCTAGCCTTATCCACAAGAATGATATCATCAACAAAACTCTTACACCAATATAAATCCTCCTGTAAATGTCTAGAATAAACTTCCATGAGTATAAGCAAAAAACATATGGGATTAAAGCTGATCCTTGATGTAATCCAACTGATATTAAAAAGTACTTGGCCAATATTTCTTGTGTAAATTCCTTGTGTTCGAACACAAGAACTTTTGTATACATATCTTTAATGACTTGAATATAAGCAATATGTTGACCTCATTTTACAATGAGTCAATGCCCTTTTGACCTAAAAAGTCAACATTGGTCAAAATGGTCAAACCAGACCCAATGACCAACCCTATTGACCCCATAGGTCACCCTTATGACCTAAAAAGTCAACATTGGTCAAAATGGTCAAACCGGACCAGTGACCAACCCTGTTGACCCCATAGGTCACCCTTATGACCTAAAAAGTCAACTTTGGTCAAAATGGTCAAACCAGACCCACTGACTAACCCTGTTGTCCCCATAGGTCACTCTTATGACCTAAAAAGTCAACATTGATCAAAATGATCAAACCAGACCCAATGACCAACCCTGTTGACCCCATAGGTCACCCTTATGACCTAAAAAGTCAACTTTGGTCAAAATGGTCAAACCAGACCTAATGACCAACCCTGTTGACCCCATAGGTCACCCTTATGACCTAAAAAGTCAACATTAGTCAAAATGGTCAAACCAGACCCAGAGACCAACCCTGTTGACCCCATATGTCACCCTTATGACCTAAAAAGTCAACTTTGGTCAAAATGGTCAAACCAGACCCACTGACCAACCCTGTTGACCCCATAGGTCACCATTTTGACCTAAAAAGTCAACATTGGTCAAAATGGTCAAACCGGACCCAATGACCGACTCATTGACCCCATAGGTCACCCTTATGACTACAAAAGTCAACATTGGTCAAAATGGTCGAAACCGGACCCAATGATCAACCCCGTTGACCCCATAGGTCACCCTTTTGACATAAAAAGTCAACATTGGTCAAAATAGTCAAACCAGACCCACTGACCAGCCCTGTTGACCCCATAGGTCATCCTTATGATCTAAAAAGTCAACTTTGGTCAAAATGATCAAACCAAACCCACTGACCAACCCTATGACCCCATAGGTCACCCTTATGACCTAAAAAGTCAACATTGGTCAAAATGGTCAAACCAGACCCACTACCAACCCTGTTGACCCCATAGGTCACTATTTTGACCTAAAAAGTCAACTTTGGTCAAAATGGTCAAACCGAACCATTGATCAATCTCGTTGACCATAAGTCACCCTTATGACACTAAAAGTCAACATTGGTAAAAATGGTCAAACCGGACCAGTGACCAACCCCGTTGACCCATATGTCACCCTTTCGACCTAAAAAGTCAACTTTGGTCAAAATGGTCAAACCATACCCATCGACCAACCCTCATTGACCCATGCAGTCACCCTTATGACCTAAAAAGTCAACATTGGGCAAAATGGTCAAACTGGACTAATGATCAACCATGTTGACCCTATAGGTCACCCTTATGACCTAAAAGTCAACATTGGTCAAAATGGTCAAACTGGACCCAATGGCAACCATGTTGACCCCAAAGGTCACCCTTATGACCTAAAAGTCAACTTTGGTCAAAATGGTCAAACCGGACCTAATGACCAACCCTGTTGACCTTACATGTCACCCTTATGACCTAAAAAGTTAACTTTGGTCAAAATGGTCAAACCAGACCAAGTGACCAACCTTGTTGACCCCATAGGTCAACCTTATGACCTAAAAAGTCAACTTTGGTCAAAATGGTCAAACCAGACCCAGTGACTAACCCTGTTGACCCCATAGGTCACCCTTTTGACCTAAAAAGTTAACATTGGTTAAAAGGTCAAACCGGACTCGATGACCAACCCTGTTGACCCCATAGGTCACCTTTTTGACCTAAAAAGTTAAGTTTGGTTAAAATGGTCAAACCAGATCCAATGACCAACCCTGTTGACCCATAAGTCAACCCTTTCACCCAATGACACATTGAAGACCCCACAATGACAAAATCACAAATATCGGACATTTTAAAATTAAAATGATCAATTTAGGTCGACTTAGATCAACTTCAAGTCAAAATTGGTCAACACCTATCTATTTTGATTAAAATAGATAAAAATGAAATAAAAACAACAAAATTAATCAAATAATTAATTTCAAAATTATTTTGATTAATTAAAATGATTAATGATTTAATTTTCAATATTTTAATTAAATGACATAATTAATTAAAATGAAAATTAAATTAAAATCATAAAATAGCAAAAATGATAAAATTAATCAATTAATTAAATTGAAATTATTTTCAATTAATAAATTGATTAATAAAACATTTTCCAACAATTTTAAAATGGAAATTAAAAAGAAATGAAATGACACATAGCCTCCTCATTATTAGTTAGGCTAAACCCATCTTAAGGCATAATTAACACATAATTAAACCCATTTTAAACTAATTTAGCTATGGGTTAACACCCATCATGATGCATGGGGTGAGGTGTCTCTTCCTCCTTCACCCTAGGCTTCATTTAGCCATGAGGTAGCCGGCCAACATGAGGCCTCACCTCCCACCTCCCACCTCCCAAGCTACCCAATGGAAGGAAAATAATGCATGAAACCCCCCCTTACCATGGTTAGAAGCAATGATGAGGGATAAGCTTGTGTGTCACCATTTGCCAAGCCCAAAGGATGATGTGTAAGCTCCCTAAGAAGAATAGAGGCAGCTCACCATGCACCTCTTACATGAGCCAATTGGGGAGAGACAAAACAATGGAAGTCATCATGGAAAGCTTAGGGAGAAGAAACCATGCATATCCTCAGCCAATTTCTTCACCCAATGGACTGATATGAGAGATAACTACTCCCCTAGAACAACCTAAGCTAAACCATGGCCTCCCCTTGGCTATAAAAGAGCCCATACCCGAGCCTAGCAAGGAGAGGAAAAAATTTTAGGGAGACCTATAGGCTGCCCAAATCCACTTGCTCCCAACATAAAAATTCTTCCTAAGAGTCTCAGCAATCTTTTAGGATCAAGTCCAAGCCATAGATTGAGCCTATTTGAGCCAATTTGATCAAATTTCAAAAACAACCCAAATTAGGTACTTCAAAATTCCTCCCTAAGCCCGACTTCTGGATCAAATTGCTGCAGCAATAACTTTCCATTGGAGTCCTAGAAGGCAACCATAAGGTCTAATCTAGCTTGATTTGCTTGTGGAAAAGGTATGGAATTTTTTTTTACAAAATAAATCGTATTTTCAATATATCATGTCTTATACTAGCCCAGAAGTGTATCATCACCGTATGGATGGATACTTCTCATCCAGATAATCATTTTAAAAAAAAAATCAGTCAATTTCATCAAGAAATGAGTGAGATATTGATGTTTAAAGTTTAATGGTTCGAAATAATTCGGATTTTTATCCAAATTATCTCGACCGTCCGATCCCGCGCCTTAGGGATGGACGGCGCGGATGATTCCCCGCGTTGTCCCGTGTTCAGATCCCCGCAGCGGATCCTCCCGCTCGTTCGACGCGTACGAGGACACGCGTCGAACGGCGGTGAATTTGGCGGCGGGATATTATAAAAAAATCCATAAAACCTTAAAAACTTCAAAAATCAATATATTTTTATCTAGAGGTCACAAAAATATGATAAAAATACCTCTGGAATGCTCTTGAAAAGGAGAAAATTATGAAATAAAAATCATAATTTTATTCCTGTATTTAATTTTTAATTAATTAAATACTCTGCAGAGTATTTTAATTATTAAAAATTATTTATAAATCAAAAAATTATGAAACTTTGAGGCATTTATCTTTATGTTCTTAGGAACCTTCCATGATTTTTCCAGGACGTGAAAACATGTCTAAGACACTTTTCTTTAATTTTCAAGTTTCTTTGTAATTATTTCAAATAATAATTATAAAAAATTGAAAGTTAAGAAAAATAAAAATGCAAATGACTAGAAATGATAGGACAACAGACAATAACCCTAAGAAAACTATTTCTAAGTCGTAGAAATCATTTTGAATGGTATTTTGAAATTTAGGGTTAAAATTTTTTATTAATTAAATAATTTTAATCCTAAAAATAACCCTTTATAAATTTAACCTATTTTCATCAACAATCAAAGTTTAAAAATGGTTATAGTCTATGATAGACTATTGATAAACTTCACTTAAGTCTAAAATGACCAAATTGGACTTAACTAAATTTAGAATAACATTTAAACCCATTAAACCTTACTTAAATTAGGTTTAATATAAAAATTAAATCTTAATTAAGTTTAAAGACATATTAAACTTAATTAATCAAAATTAAACATTTTAATTAAGTTTAAAGACATAATAAACTTAATTAACCCATTAAACCTTACTTAAATTAGGTTTAATATAAAAATCAAATCTTAATTAAGTTTAAAGACACATTAAACTTAATTAACCAAAATTAAACCTTTTAATTAAGTTTAAAGACAAATTAAGCTTAATTAACTCATTAAACCTTACTTAAATTAGGTTTAATATAAAAATCAAATCTTAATTAAGTTTAAAGACATATTAAACTTAATTAATCAAAATTAAACCTTTTTAAATAAGTTTAAA
The DNA here is from genome assembly GCA_022702705.1 of Papilionanthe hookeriana x Papilionanthe teres. Lineage (NCBI taxonomy): Eukaryota > Viridiplantae > Streptophyta > Magnoliopsida > Asparagales > Orchidaceae > Papilionanthe > Papilionanthe hookeriana x Papilionanthe teres. Next base: position 83,080,243 of record CM040426.1, read on the forward strand.
GACATAATAAACTTAATTAACCCATTAAACCTTACTTAAATTTGGTTTAATATAAAAATCAAATCTTAATTAAGTTTAAAGACACATTAAACTTAATTAACCAAAATTAAATCTTTTAATTAAGTTTAAAGACAAATTAAGCTTAATTAACTCATTAAACCTTACTTAAATTAGGTTTAATATAAAAATCAAATCTTAATTAAGTTTAAAGACACATTAAACTTAATTAACCAAAATTAAACCTTTTAATTAAGTTTAAAGACAAATTAAGCTTAATTAACTCATTAAACCTTACTTAAATTAGGTTTAATATAAAAATCAAGTCTTAATTAAGTTTAAAGACATATTAAACTTAATTAATCAAAATTAACCTTTTTAATTAAGTTTAAAGACATAATAAACTTAATTAACCCATTAAACCTTACTTAAATTAGGTTTAATATAAAAATCAAATCTTAATTAAGTTTAAAGACACATTAAACTTAATTAACCAAAATTAAATCTTTTAATTAAGTTTAAAGACAAATTAATCTTAATTAACTCATTAAACCTTACTTAAATTAGGTTTAATATAAAAATTAAATCTTAATTAAGTTTAAAGACATATTAAACTTAATTAACCAAAATCAAATTTTTTAATTAAGTTTAAAGACAAATTAAACTTAATTAACCCATTAAACCTTACCTAAATTAGGTTTAATACAAAAATTAAATTTTTAATTAAGTTTAAGGACATATTAAACTTAATTAACCCATTAAACCTTACTTAAATTAGGTTTAAATACAAAAAATAAATTTTAATTAGGTTTAAAGACATATTAAACTTAATTAACCAAAACTAAACTCTTTTAATTAAGTTTAAGGACATATTAAACTTAATAAATCAAAATCAGAATTCTTTAATTAAGTTTAAGGACATATTAAACTTGATTAACCCATTAAACCTTACCTAAATTAGGTTTAAATACAAAAATCAACACTTTTAATTAAGTTTAAGAACATATTAAACTTAACTAATCAAAACTAAACCTTTAATTAAGTTTAAAGACATATTAAACTTAATTAACCTTCTCACACATTAGGTTTAAGACAAATATAAACCCTAATTAGGTCTAACCCATTAGACCTAATTAAACCATTAAATCTTAACTAACTAAGGTTTAATCAAACTTAAACCCTAATTAGGTCTAACCCATTAGATCTGATTAAACCATTAAACCTTAACTAACTAAGGTTTAATCAAACTTAAACTCTAATTAGGTCTAACCCTTGATCTAATTAAACCATTAAGTCTTAACTAAATTAGACTTAATCAAACCTATACTCTAATTAGGTCTACCCATTGAACCTAATTAAACCATTAAACTTTAACTAACTAAGGTTTAATCGAATATAAACCTCAATTAGGTCTAACCCATTAGACTCAATTAAACCATTAAACCTTAACTAACTAAGTTTTAATCAAACTTAAACCCTAATTAGGTCTAACCCATTAGATCTAATTAAACCATTAAACCTTAACTAACTAAGGTTTAATCAAACCTAAACTCTAATTAGGTCTAACCCATTAGACCTAATTAAACCATTAAACCTTAACTAACTAAGGTTTAATCAAACTTAAACTCTAATTAGGTCTAACCCTTATACCTAATTAAACCATTAAGTCTTAACTAAATTAGACTTAATCAAACATAAACCCTAATTATGTCTAACCCATTAGACCTAATTAAACCATTAAACCTTAACTAACTAAGGTTTAATCAAACTTAAACCCTAATTAGGTCTAACCCATTAGATCTAATTAAACCATTAAACCTTAACTAACTAAGGTTTAATCAAACCTAAACTCTAATTAGTGTCAACCCATTAGACACTAATTAAACCATTAAACCTTAACTAACTAAGGTTTAATCAAACTTAAACTCTAATTAGGTCTAACCCTTAGACCTAATTAAACCATTAAGTCTTAACTAAATTAGACTTAATCAAACATAAACCCTAATTAGGTCTAACCCATTAGACCTAATTAAACCATTAAACCTTAATTAACTAAGGTTTAATCAAACATAAACTCTAGTTAGGACTAACCCATTAGACCTAATTAAACTATTAGACCTTAACTAACTAAGGTTTAATCAAACATAAACCCTAATTAGGTCTAACCCATTAGATCTAATTAAACCATTAAACCTTAACTAACTAAGGTTTATTCAAACTTAAACTCTAATTAGGTCTAACCCTTAGACCTAATTAAACCATTAAGTCTTAACTAAATTAGACTTAATCAAACATAAACTCTAATTAGGTCTAACCCTTAGACCTAATTAAACTATTAAGTCTTAACTAAGTAAGACTTAATCAAACACAAATCCTAATTAAGTCTACCACATTAGACTTAATTAATTATTAAACCTTAATCAACTAAGGTTTAATTAGACCCAAATCTAACCTTTTAGTCCAAGTCCAACATAACCTAAACACAAACCTAACCTAACTTGAGTCCAATCTAACTTGAACTCAAGTTAACCTAAACCTTAGGTTCAACCTACATTGAAACTAACTTAAACCTAACCTAACTTGAGTCCAATCTAACTTGAACTCAAGTTAACCTAAACTTTAGGTTCAACCCACATTGAACCTAACCTAAACCTAACCTAACTTGAGTCCAATCTAACTTGAACTCAAGTTAACCTAAACCTTAGGTTCGACCCACATTGAACCTAACCTAAACATAACCTAACTCGAGTCCAACCTAACTCGAACTCAAGTTAACCTAAACTTTAGGTTCAACCCACATCGAACCTAACTTAACTCGAAACCTTAGGTTCGACCCATATTGAACCTAACCTAAACTGAACTAAACTTGAGTTCGATCCAACTAGAACCTAATTTAATCCAAGTCAAACCTTAACTTAAGTTCGACCCATATTGAACTTAAGTTGACCTTAAGTCTAGGTTCAACCTGACTTGAACCTAACTTAACCTAAAACTCAAAACCTTAACTTAAGTTCAACCCATATTGAACTTAAGTTGACCTTAAGTCTAGATTCAACCTGACTTGAACTTAACTTAACCTAAAACTCAAAACCTTAACTTAAGTTCAATCCATATTGAACTTAAATCGACCTTAAGTCCAGGTTCTACCTGACTCGAACCTGACTTAACCTAAACTCAAAATTCAACTTAAGTCTAACCCATATTAGACTTAAGTCAAACTATACTTAGGTTTAACATGACATGAACCTAAGTCTAACCTAAACCTTAGGTTCAACCTAACTTGAATCTAAACTAAAACCCAACTTAAGTTCAACCCATATTAAACTTAATTCTAAGTCTAGGTCTAACTTTAAATAGACTTAATTAAAACTTAAGTCTTATCTAAAAGGGACTTAGATGGTCTGCAAATCTAATTAAGTCTAATTTATTAGACTTGATTAACCTTTAAGTCCTATTTAAACAAGACTTAAAACTTAATTAAATCTATTCCGAACCAAACCTTTTAACTTAAGTTCAGACAGACATGAACTCAAGTTAAATAGATTCAATCAACATTGAATCTAACTTAGAGTTCAACCGGACATGAACCCAAGTTAATTCAATCAATATTGAATCTAATTTCAAACCTTTTAACTTAAGTTCGGACGGACATGAACTCAAGTTAAATAGATCCAATCAACATTGAATCTAACTTAGGTTCGATCGGACATGAACCCAAGTTAATTCAATCAATATTGAATCTAATTTCAAACCTTTTAACTTAAGTTCGGACGGACATGAACTCAGAGTTAAATAGATTCAATCAACATTGAATCTAACTTAGGTTCAACCGGACATGAACCCAAGTTAATTCAATCAATATTGAATCTAATTTCAAACATTTTAACTTAAGTTCGAGACAGGCATGAACTCAAGTTAAATAGATTCAATCAACATTGAATCTAACTTAGGTTCAACCAGACATGAACCCAAGTTAATTCAATCAATATTGAATCTAATTTCAAATCTTTTAACTTGAGTTCATGACTTAAGTTCAGATAGACATGAACTCAAGTTAAATAGATTCAATCAACATTGAATCTAACTTAGATTCAACCAGACATGAACCCAAGTTAATTCAATCAATATTGAATCTAATTTCAAACCTTTTAACTTAAGTTCGAACGGACATGAACTCAAGTTAAATAGATTCAATCAACATTGAATCTAACTTAGGTTCAACCAGAAATGAACCCAAGTTAATTCAATCAATATTGAATCTACTTTCAAACCTTTTAACTTAAGTTCAGATAGACATGAACTCAAGTTAATTCAGAATTTAAGTTTAAAATCAAAATATAAATTCAACATTCCAAACCAAAACTGACATAACCAACAAAAATTTGACATTTCAAAAATAAAACAACATAACCAACATAAAATTGACATTTCAAAATAATTTGATATAAATTGACATCCAAAGATATATCCAAATATTCTGTGACATTATTTCTGACAATGTTTTCTTTGCAGGGTTAAAACAAGAAATTTCGTTTAGATTTTCTTTGCATGTTATAGGATGTGCTAACTCTGTTTTGCAGGACGTCGACGACGAAACAAAAACAAAACCAAAACTTTTAGGTTAGACATATAACCTGAAACTTTTCAACAAAAACAACGACATTGACAACAAAAACAAAACCAAAACTTTTAGGTTAGACATATAACCTGAAACTTTTCAATAAATCCACAACATTGACAACAGAAACATAACCAGAACCTTTAGGTTAGACATAATACCTAAAGTATTCAATAACATGATATAACGACATTCGGGAGTGATAGTGGGTACATCTCTCCTTAAAAATAAATTTTTAGAAAACAAACGATTAACATTAATCAGAAGTTTTCTTAAACAATTGAAAATTGTTTAAGATGTAATTAACTATAGAGGCTTGCCTCTATAGGAGATCTAAAAGAACCCGGAATAGAAATCTCTGGTTTACCATGATCTTCTTAATATGAAAAATTCTAGAATATGTTATTCTAGAATATCCTCATATAAGAATTATCATAAACATCCTTTTCTACTATTAGTCCTAAAAATTCTCTAAATCCTTCATAGGATTTATATGAATAAAACTAGGCTAATATTAGATGGCGACTCCTTGACATTGACACCCAAACCCAATCTCTTTCCGCCAACAAGAGAGAGAGAGAGAGATGTGGGGGACACCACAATACTTACACCTTTCTTTTCTAAAACGCTCTAAAGCACTTCTTTTGAAATATTATCATAAGTATTTTCTGAAATCAACAAAAATCATATGTAGATTCTTCGTACTCTCTCTTTACTTCTTCATTAAATCTATTAAAAAATGTATAGCTTTCATAGTAGACTTACCAATATGAATAACAAAGAGATTTTGAGAAATTATTGTATCATGTTGTAACCTATGTTCAATTACTCGCTCCCATAACTTTAATGTATGAGATATGAACTTAAATTCTCCACTATTTGTATGCACTTGTTCATCACCTTTAACTTAAAAATATGAACTAATATACTCTCTCCACTCATCATGCATCTTTTTAGCTTTTAAAATAATATTAAAAATTTTAGTTAGGTAAGAAATTCTCAGATCTCTTAAACATTTATACACTTTTATTGGAATATTATCAGGTAATACTATTTTTTTACACTTCATCTTCTTAAAGCCTCATCAACTTCTATTTTACTAATGTAATGGTGGAAATAAAAAGTGAATGTGGCCTTATTTTCATCCTTAGGGGCAATGGAATTCTGTTGGTAGCCCGAGTAGCCATCTCTGAAATAGAAGAAAGTGTCCAGCTAGTTTGTCTAGCATCTTATCAAGAAAAGGTAGGGAAGTGATTATTTTTAGTGGCAGTATCTAGCTTCCTATAATCGATTAAAATCTGCCACCCGATAACACTTCTCGTGGGTATCAACTCAATTTTTCATTTTCCACCATAGTTACTAATGTGATGATAGAAATAATTTTTTTCTAAAAACCTCAAATTTGGTGTTTGGTCTCTTTTTTGACTCGTGCCTAGAAAACCTTGCCAAAGTTTTGCGTAGGTGTGAGGAGATCCACTTTGTTTTGAACTGAGTAAAATATCAATTCATGGTGCCTGAAGGTATTGTATTAGGACATAAGATTTCTGAGAGCGAAATGGAGGTAGAACCGACTAAGATTTAAGTGATAAATAACTTCCACCACCTACATTTGTGAGAGGAATTCAAATTTTTTTTTTACAAGCAGGATTCCACTGATGTTGTATTAAGGATTTTTAAAGATTGTCAAACCGCTATGCCACTTGTTAGAGAAGGTTGCCCTGTTTCATTTTGATGAACATTGCCTCACTTTCTTTGAGATATTGAAAACTAAGTTAGTCACAACTTCTATCTTAGTTGCACTGTATTGGGGGCGTTCTTTTGAGCTAATTTTCGATGACAGTGATTATACAATAGGAATAGTTTTAGGGCAAATAGAGAGATAAGATTTTTGATTCATATACTATGCAGTAAGATCTTAAACAAGGTACAAGTGAACTACACCACCATTGAAAAGAAGCTATTGGCCATTGTACTTGTCTTCGATAAATTCAAGTCCTATTTAATCAATACCAAAAGAATTGATTTCACTAACCACACTACGATCAGATACGTTGTAACTAAAATAGATGCCAAACCTCGCTTTATCTGATGGGTTCTTTTGTTATAGGAAGTTGATATCAAGATTATGATCGGAAGGGTACTGAAAGCCGGGTAGTAGACCACTTGTCTAGGCTAGAGCAGGAGAGTTTTGATGAGTTTCTTACCAAAATAAATGAGAATTTCTCCACGAGCTACTCCTTACCATATTTGATGAGAATATTTGGTGGTTTGCCAACATAGTGAATTTCATTGCCAATGCCATCTTATCTTATGATCTTACATACCACGAAAAAATAAATTCATTTCTGACACCAAAATTCTATTGTTGGGATGATTCATACTTATTTAGGAAGTGTAAAGTCTAGATTATTGTGACTCTAAAAATTGCGCTTTTAATGATCTTTATAATATATTAGATATTAAGAATGATGAAATATATATATATATATATATATATAAACTAGCCAAACAAAGAGAAAAGAAAATTAAAGATTTAACTTCATGTAAAATAGATTAAAGATGAAAAATCAAAAAGTGATTTTCTTAGAAAAATGATATTTAATGAAGTTTCTGAAAATATGATCGACCTTAGTGATCTTAATATCGTTAATAATAATAAAATGTTTCATTTTACCGTCGCTTTAGTAAGAAAGAAGTTGAGGAAGTTTTAAAAGAAAACCTAGGGTGAAAAGTTTGTAGGACTTGATGATATCCCAATAGAAGTGTGGAAATATTTAAGAGATTTAGGAGTTTCTTAGCTTACCAAACTCTTTAATATTATGTTAAAAACTAAAAAGATGCCTGAGTGGAGTAAGAATATATTAGTCCCCATTTTTAAGAATAAAGGGTATGCACAAGAGTGTGCGAATTATAGAAGAATTAAGTTGATGTGTCATACTTTAAAATTATGAGAGAGGGTAATTGAACATAGGTTAAGATGAATGACAAAGATTTCTCATAATAAGTTTGGATTTATTGCGGGTAGGTCTACTATGGAAGCTATACATTTTTGAGAGGTTTGATGGAGAAGTTCAAAGATAATGAGGATCTAAATTTGATTTTTACTGATTTAGAAAAAAGCTTACGATAAGGTTCCAAAAGATATCCTTTGGAGAGTTCTTAAGAAGAAAGATGTTGATATGACTTATATTCAAGTCAATAAAGGTATGTATACTAGAATTGTTACTTATGTTCAAACTGAAGGAGGATTGACCAAATATTTTCCTATTTCTGTTGGATTGGATTAGGATCGACTTTAAGCTCATATCTTTTTGCTTTAGTTATGGATGGTTTTACTGGTCATTTACAGGAGGATGTATTATGGTGTATGCTTTTTTGCTGATGATATCCTTCTCATGGATAAGATGATAGCAAAAGCCCAGGAAAAACTTGAATTATGGAGGTCTACACTGGAGTCTGAAGGTCTTCATTTGAGTAGAACTAAAACTGAATACATAGAATGTAATTTTAGTAGTAGTAACTCTTGTGACAAAAGTGTAAATTTGGGTGATCAAATTATTAAAAGGTGTGAACGATTTAATTATCTCGAGTCTGTTATTTAAAGCGATGTGATATAGATGGGAATGTTAATAGTAGAGTTTAAGTTGGTTGGTTGAAGTGGAGGAATGCTTCGGGCTTTTTGTGTGATAGAAAAGTAGCGCTTAGACTAAATGGAAAATTTTATAAGATGGTGGTGAGACATGTAATGCTCTATGCCACTGAATGTTGGCCTCTAAAAGATAGCATGATACTAAGTTAAGTTTTGTCGATATGAGAAAGATTAGGTGGATGAATGGCTTTATACTTAGAGACAAATTGCGAAATTATTATATTCGTGATAGCGTTGGCGTATCTCCAGTGGCAGACAAAACTAGAGAGTGTCATCTTAGATGGTTTTATCACATTCAACGTCGACCATCTGATGATCCGATTAGGAGAATAGATGTTTTAGAGTCGACTTATGTTAAGAAAGGTAGAGGTAGACCTAGGAAGACTTGGGCTAATTGTATAAAAAATTATCTTAATTTATTAGAACTAAATGAGAATATGACAATAAATAGGACGCAATGGAGAAAAAGGATTCATGTAGCCGATCCCACGTAGTGGGATTAAAGCTTTGTTGTTGTTGTTGTAAAAACCATATTATTAGGAGATATGTTCCTTTGACAAAGGCAATGATATAATTAGGATGTGTCTTGATTCTAAATTTGGAGGGCGTTTCAGAGGGTTTAAAAAGGCTACTAAGATTTTACAATCCAGATTCTAGTGTCTTACACTCTTTAAAGATTTAAATGAACATAAAATTTATGATAGGAGGAGAAGAAGGGGTTCGTAACTTGTAGGTGAGATTTTCTCTTCTTTGATCGTTGTTTTTTTGTTTGATCTTTTCATCTAATTTCCTAATTCCCTTTAAATCTTCACATCCTATTCTAAAATATTTCATTTGTTATTGATCTCCTCATTTCTGACCTCACATTTTTCGTTCCTTGCCACCTTTCCTTGAAGTTATGACACTAAAAAACCAAGCGAGAGAAACTGAAAACTTGCATTAATGCCAAGAAATTTATTAGTGCTAAAGCTGAAGAATGCTACAACTATTTCTTGGTATCAAAGAAGTTTACCTTGAGAGGTTATTCATTCAACCAAGTGGTAGATTTTGAGTTATCACTGAGAGAGTTTGGGAGATTTTATTCTGAAACTGGTGTGGCTGTAATTTTTGTAGTGAGGAAATTTTTTGCTAATCTGAATGAGCATGAGGGGGAAATGTTCTTGTAAGGGGGAAACATGTAGATTTTAGTTCATCTAAAATCAATTTAATCCTTGACCTTTGTGATATTGGGTATGATATTTTTTCCAATTTCATGCCCTCTAATTCTCATTTAGATGAGATAATTGGATATTTGACTGATAATAAGGGGAGTTTTGAGGATTTGTGATCATAAGATTAACTTCCTAGCTTTTGCCTTGAATGTTGAGTCTAAAGCATGGAATTACTTTATTTCTCCTAAACTCATCCCTTCCACAAATCTCAGTGAGGTGATGAGATAAAGAGCTGTGTTGAATTCATGATTTCAACTGGGAATGTCCATATATGTACAATGTGATCAACAATTTTATAATAACATCATGAAGGGTGGGAATACCATTGGGCTGGGGCATCCTTCCATGATTTTTGCTCTATGTTTAAAGGCGGGAGTTAAGTATGAGAATTAGAAAGAGCAGTTGCATCCTCTTAAACCTATATCAAAGAAGAACATTGGGACTTATAGTAGGATTTCTTTTGAGAGAGACGTGAGTTCTTCCATGCTCACCCCTTCTCGGTGTTCACCCACTACTTCTATTATCATGATCTCGGAGCGCCTTGACACACTATCCTAGGATTTTGTTACTATGTAGAGGGAATTACATGATCCTCTTGAGAGATCACAACACTACGCCGGACATAATAAGTTTTAGTTTGACTATCTAGCTTAGTATTGTCGGTCGGTTAAAGTTTGAGAATTGTCGGCCGCTGAGATGGGTATCTCGACACCCGTTTTAATTTAATATATATATATATATATATATATATATATATATATATATATAGTTTAGAAAATATCATTTTTTTTTATTTTGAAAAATATGAAATCAAGCTGATCCCATATAATCGATATTTTAAATAATCGAGCAATTCACCGCAAGCCATGTATTTTTTCCGGAGAATAGATACATTGTTTGGTGGTGAGGCTTGATCAAATAAACTAAAGAATTCATGACATCCGTTTAGTCTGCGAACCATTTATGTTAACCAACAATTTCCCCTATCTAATATGAGAGAATTAGATAGAGTTTATATTAATATAGAGTCTTTAAATTTCCTATAAGGGCAATCCCCTATAGTTAATTACATCTTAGATAACCGAGGTTACCTAAGAAAACTTGATATAAATCAGGAAATATTGTATTCATGACTTCCAAAAGGTAAGATTCTTCAAGAGATTGTGGTAGTAGGAAATTTAATAGGTGAATGACTCAAATTTTAGAATAGTTATTGTAGGGATCCAAAGGAAGAGGAGACTAGAGGAAAGACATAGATTCAAGAGAGATCTTGGTGTTTTCCCAAACTATCCTATGGTTTGACTTCAATTTGAGATAATTATTTAGTGTTTCATCCTACCAATTTTATTTAATTAGGGCTTACATTCACTTGATACCGATTATGTGAATAGCCTGAAAGATATAAGGATTTATGTCATACCCGATGACAAACTCGGAACCTAAGACAAGTTAGGGCTTATATTGCACGAACTGCAAAGGCCTAAAAGAATAAAGTTAGGGTTTATGCTGCACTAGATAAGCTACCTCGAAGTCTTATGGATTGTTGTTTAAGTCTAAGGAGTTTTGCTGTTGAAGATGATCGTGCTGCCCACTGTGCATGCTCCAAACTCCTTGTCGTAGCAGGTTTAGTTTAAAGAAGTGCTAATTGAAAAGAAAAGAGAAGTATCGTGTTTTGGAAGTATTTAAATTGTGGTGTCTTAATGTCTTATTTAGGGGAATATTAAAGTTGATTATAGCGACACCGGTTAGGATCCCACGGTTTCCTCATTCCGACACCACTATTTTCTTTAGATTCACTTAGTCCAGATGAATTTACTAAATTCAACTGAATGAGTTCCATAATTTCATTTAGACTGTGGGAAATCCCGCTAGCAGCCGTATGTTGCATCCTCTAAGGTAGTCCCAGTCATCCGATAAAAATATTTTAATTTAGTTGTAATTGTGTTTTTTGTTTTGTTTGTGATTAAATTTTGAGTTGTCTTATATTTTGAATGTTGTGGTGGTGAATTTTATCTTGTTTTGATTTTAATTTTGATTTTGGTTTTGGTTTTGATTTTGTTTTTGTGGCTATCCTAAAAGTTTTAGTTTTCATGCAGGGTGACATTGTTGTTTAACATGCAAACTCGTAAGCAATAAATGTAAAGGATGTACTGAAAATAAGGTACTGTAAATTTGTAAAAGTGTACCTAGCGAGTCTTCTAGTTCCTCCACCTGAAACTTTAGTATCTTTTGCAATAAACATTTATAATTTGCGGGAAAGTAAAGCCTATAGATAGGTTCGTCACAAGCCTACCTAACCCCATGTCATAACTTGGTGGGTCCTATTCATCCGTTTAATCACTTCATTTAATAAATATGATAGGTTCAGTCGTCCTATAAGGTGTCCAGAAGATTTGTGAGAAGGGCCTAGGAGATATCTAGACATTTCACAATCCTTCTGAGCTTCTTTGAGTTCATTTTAGACTTATCGTAATTATTAGATGACTCATCTGTTTTATACCCTAATGCTTAGTGAACTAATGTTTTAATTACCCAAAAAATGTGGGGTAATTATCACTTGATATTTCACTTAGGAATTATGTAAGTGGGGCATTTAGAGATAATTTAATTTATGTGAGAATTTAATCAATTTTGATGGGCTTATAGTGTTTCAAATTGTTTCAAAGGCTTGTAGCAGAATCCACACTGGATGGTTACCTTGCCCTTTCCTCTTTTCCACATCGTTGGCTCTGTGTACGTCCTCTGCTTCAGACGGCCTGCCCTACCTAAGTCTTGGAGAGCGAAGACACAATCCAAAATCTATTCTTGATCATTCCTCGAAAATACGTCTGTGTATAATTCGAGGCCTTCCAAGATGTTGACAAAATTTTCTTGTATTTCTTCATAGTGCTGAAACACCTTCTTTCTTCTGATCTTAGCCATGACGTAATCTAACACTCATCGCTGCGACGGCGGTAGAACAAACTGTGGTACATATGGCTCTACATCAGGATGCTCCCTGCTCCTGAGTAGCATCGAGGCGGCTGCATATACCTCAAATGTACCGTACTCCTCTAACTGTAAAACGTGACACTGTGGGCACTCTGAAAATGCTCCTGTCACCGAGGGCAGTCTGGGTAAACCCGAGTTGCAAGTCGGACACTCGGTAATGATTTCTTCCATTGGATCTCATGTCGCCGCGGGATCCTCAGCGGTCTCTGGCTCAGTACCTATACGCTGTGCGCTGTTGTCAGTTTCTTTCATTTCCGGGTCATAAAATTCTTCTGGAATGAGAGGTAACTCAACGACTAACTCTCGAGCTTGTCTCCTCTCCATCTTGTCCAGGAGGCGGCTCTTACGGCTGTTTGCCTTTCTTCTTTTTGTTCGTGCCAGCGGCGTGTCTGGAACTCTCTCAGCTGCAACGGTAACAAGACCACCCTTTGGAGTAGTCCTCGTCGGTCTCTTTACGACCACTTTTCATCATTGATTTCATACTTGCAGCCTTTTTGTATGTGTCCTTTCTTTTCAGAGCGCAAGACCTAAGCCGTCTTTAAAAGCAAATGCCAAACGACCTGAAACTTTCTGCACAGGAAAACAGGGGGAAATGTTAGTGGCTGACACTTTGCACGAACAAGATTAATAACAAGCTTATTATTATTATTATTATTTATTTAACAATTATTCGTAATTATCTTGAAGCCATTATCTTATTTAATACCATTTTGTAAGATTTGGAATTAGAAACTTAACAGTGTATTTTATTTTGTGAGGAAATTTATTTTATTTTCATTTAACTTTATTTTATTACAAAGTTTGGACCCAGTCACAGACACTGGCCATATGACTACATCGGAATGAATATCCTTCTTCAGATTTATCATGTTGCATAGTATTTCTTTAGATATCGTCCATTTATTGGCAACATGAGTTTATCCCCTTGAGAATCCACCAACTGGTATGACTCTACCACGAATGGCCATTTATTGATAAACTTGCTCTACCACGAATGACCCTTTTCAGTTTTGTTCGAATTTTTCACCTATCTTGGGTGTGCAAGAATAGATCTTCTAAGAACGAGTACGAGCTCAACAACTTTGAACGACATCAGGCGTACCAATTTATCGTGAGCATAAATCATTTTAATTTAATAAAGTTCTAAAATCTGTTGCGCAAGCAATCTCTTCCCTGCAAGGCTTTCTATATCTACTAGTCGAAGTCTAACATTCTCTTCCATTGTAATTTGGTTTGCGACGGTGATTTAGAGTGACGGTAGTTGAACTTTTAACAAAAGTACTGCATCAAACCCATACACAAGTGCGTAAGGTGTAGACTACATTGGCATTATGACTGTCGTTTTGTAGGTCCACAAAGCTTCCAGTAACTTTTAGTGCCATCCCCTTTTGTTGTCGTCGAGTGTCTTCTTTAGGATTTGCACGAGTGTCTTGCTAAAGACTTCTGCCAAGCCATTCAGTCTTGGGTAGTAGATTGTAGAGTATCTCCAATCTATCCCCTGTCGTCTGACAAAGTTATTGATTTTGGTGCTCTTGAAAGCAGACCCATTATCTGAGATAATTCTGCGCGGCACACCGAAGCGGCAAACGATCTGATTTTTGAAGAATTGCATAACTTGATGTGCTTTAACTTCTCATAACGGAACTGCCTCGGCCCATTTGGAGAAGTAATTTGTAGCTGCGAGTATGAACCGGTATCCTTTTGAAGATGGAGGGTCTATCAGACCCACATATCCGTGCCCCAACACTCGAATGGCCATGAGGCAATCGTGGGGGGTAGAACATTCAGAGGTTGGTGCAAGACCACTCCATGCACTTGGCATTGATGACATTTCTTAGCTATGTCCATGCAGTCTGTCATCATTGCTGGCCAGTAGTATCTGAGTTTTTTTTTTTATTTTCATCTTCGGCCCTGACTGGTGAGCTTCACGTAATCTGGCATATACCTCTTTGACGATTTCCTGTGCTTCTGCTTTACTCAGGCATTTCAGCCACATCTGGTTGAAAGATCTTCTATACATAACATTATCGATTAAGGCATATGAAAGAGCTCTCTTCTGAATCTGATGCGCTATTGACTTGTCTTCTGGCAATCTTTCTGTTTGCAAATATTTTGTTATCAGTTGACACTAATCTTCAGTATCATCTATCACTATAGCCGTTATCTCTTCCTTTCGAGCTTGTGTAAACTGTCGAGGTCGATCTGCGACAAAACTTGACGCCCTTGCACTATAATATCTATAGAATCTTCAGGTGGACAAGCCAATTCCTTAGCAAGTTTTCTTAAAGCGTCCGCACGACATTGTCTGCTCGAGGAATCCTATAGAATATTACACTTGGAATCTGCTCTAACAATTTCATCATGTACCGGTGGTATTCTTCTAATCTTAGTTTCAGAATTTTATATTGTCCTGCCATTTTTTGGATGACAAGTTGCAAGTCACCATAAATGACAATATTTGTAATTTCCATTAATATTGCCAATTCTAAACCGGTGATTAGAGCTTCATGTTCTATTTCGTTATTGTTACACAACTCTGCCAAGTGGTAGGAATATCTTAGTATGGCCTGATCTGGTGTCACGAAGATCAATCAGATTCATATCTTGCCTGATATCACTGTCTGTTGTCCTTTGTCTCTTCTAGCTGATGACACTCCATCAAAGTATATTTCCCAACGTCTGACACTGGGTTGTTCCACTTGTAGTATCTGTTAGCCTGGTAGTTCGTCATTGAGCAAGGACCCAGTTGGCAGTTGGTGCACTGCAAGAAAGTCTGTAAGAATCTGCCCTTTGATAGCGCGAAGGGAAACAAAAGTTATGTCAAATTGCAATAGTATCATCGAACACCTTGCTAAACATCCGGAAAGTGTTGTTCGGGTCATCAAATATTGCAATGGGTTAACTTTCGAAATTCGGTTGACCTTGTGAGATAACATGTAATGGCTAAGCTTTTGAGTGGCGAAAACCAAAGCTAGACAATGCTTCTCAATAGAGGGATACTTTACCTCCGCCGGTATTAGACGTCGACTCAGGTAGTAGAGTGCATTCTCTTTACCCTCATCATTGACTTGGGTAAGTAAGGCTCCGAGGGACTCGTCTAAGGCCGCAGTATAAAGTATCAACGTTCTACCCAGGATATGAGCTGCTAAAATAGGAGGTGTCGTCAGGTATCGTTTAATATCTTCGAAAGTCAGTTGACACGGCTCTCCCCAAATGAATTTGACATCTTTTCGAAGTAAATTTGAAAAGGGTAGACATCTTTCTGACATATTAGATATAAAGCGTCTTAGGTATGCCAATTTACCCTGAAAAGATTGTAGTTGTTTCAAGGCTTTAGGAGGAGGCATATGTAGAGTAGCTTTAATCTTCTCTCGATGTATCTCGATTCCCAGATGACGGACAACGAATCCTAGAAATTTCCTAGAGGTAACGCCGAAGGTGCATTTTAATGGATTTATCTTGAGATTGTATTGCCATAATCGTTCAAATACGATCCTCAAATCATACATGTGATTTTCTTTCACTTTGCTTTTGATGACCAAATCGTTCACGCAGCACTCGACTTGCTTGTGGATGTGGTCATTGAAGATCTTCGTCATTGCTCTTTGATCTGTTGCCCTAGCGTTCTTTAGCCCAAAAGACAGCACAGTGTAGTAATAAATCCCAATCGGAGTTCTAAATGTTGTGAGCGTTGCATCCGTTGGAGCCATCTTGATTTGATTGTAACCTGACGATCCATCCATGAATGAGAAGATCTCGTGTGACGCAATGTCCACCATTAATTCCGGTATTGGTAACGAAAATTTATCCTTGGGACATGCTTTATTTAAATCTCATATTTGTCCATTTTCCATCTTAACTGGCACGACGTTGGCCAACCATGTCGGATATTGTTCTTCTCGGACAAAGTTAGCGTCTATTAACTTCTTTATTTATGCCGTAACTTGCTATTCTATTTCGAGGCACATCCTTCTAGGAGCTTGCTTTATCGGCGTTGTACCTTGATCTACTCCTAGTCGGTGAACTTCAACCTCTGGCGATAGTCCTGACATTTCATCGTAGCTCCATGCGAAACAATCCTTGAATTATGACAGTAACCTGACCAAGTTTGTAACTTATTCTTTGTTGAGTAACGAACTTATGAAACTGGGTCGAGCTGTTCTCAGTCCCGAGGTTGATTTCTTTTAGCTCATCGATTGTAGTCTTGATTTCTAATTCAAACTCTGGCGGGGCATTCTCTATTGGTTGATCTTCGAGTTCTTCTTGAATGTCTAAGCAATTTTCTTCTTACTGACTAATAACAACCATGCAAAATCCCGAGTCATCAATGGGTCCAATCGTTCCAAACCCAAGACCTTCTTTTGAATTGAGTTTCTTTCCTTTTGCATTCCATAACTTTTCAAATGATTGTAACTTATCTATTGGCATTTGCTTTGACACATATCCTTGTTGAATTAATTTTTGTACACATGGTGAAAAGTAACCAAAAGATAATTTCATTAATTCATTAGAATCATTTTCTTCGAGAATTATAAGAGGTTTATAAGTAGGAGAAACTCGATAAAACTTAATTGGTTTAACAGCACCATTGTAGAC
This sequence comes from Papilionanthe hookeriana x Papilionanthe teres, assembly GCA_022702705.1. Taxonomy (NCBI): domain Eukaryota; kingdom Viridiplantae; phylum Streptophyta; class Magnoliopsida; order Asparagales; family Orchidaceae; genus Papilionanthe; species Papilionanthe hookeriana x Papilionanthe teres. The sequence continues at coordinate 83,097,305 of CM040426.1, forward strand.
TTCCTGGACTTTCATTCTCTCAATTTTTTAAGGATGGATAGGAGTTAGGGTCATGACTTGAACATAATGGTTAATTCGATCATACATTGATTCATATTCACTCTTTTCTGTGTCATCCAGAGAGATCACGAACTGAGGCTTCTTCTGACTTATCATCATTCTTTCTTTACTGGATTCATCCTATACGGAGCTTCCTTCTACATTGATGCTTATTGCTGGCTTCGTCCGTTCAACAATCTGGTGAGTTCTCCCATGCCCGCGTCCCCGACCTCGACCTCAGATGCGTGGGCTAAAAGAACCTCCACTAACTCGTTGCGAAGGAGTGGTGAGAGATTGTTGAATCAGAAGCGTATGGTCTCGTTCTTGTAATCTTTCTAAATCTTCAACTTTGCCTGTCGCAACTTCTCTTGAAAGTATTGTTTTCTTCGGGGGAGCGTAGTAAGCGGTGTCTTCGTGGATGCCCACTTCATGTATTGAGAAAGGTTGTAAGTCTCCCTTGATGCAATGTTCTTGTTCATCTTTGTAGTACTTGATGCATTGGGGAAGTGATGACGAGACCATATTGTACTCATGAAGCTACGACCGACCAAGCAGGGTGTTAAACGAAGTATTTGCGTCAATGACATGGAATTTTGCGGTTGTTACTAAATTTCCAACTTTTATTTACTGTGTTATAGATTCGAGGGCTCTTTCTCCCTTCTGGTTAAATCATCTTAGCATCATCTTATCTGTGGAGAGTTATCGTGCGTCGATATCCTAGTAAGCTAACGTCTGTAGACTCATTATGTTGAGTGACACTTCACAATCTACTAACACTCTGGAGAGTACAAACCTGCCGGTGATGACGAAAATGTAGAGCGGACGATTATGGTCAGCGGTACCAAGTAGCAAGTCTTTATCGGTGAAGGTTACACCAGACTGTGCTTTCAAAGTACAAACTTCATCAAAGGATTGTCGGCATATTTTTAGGTTATGTGTTTTATTTTGAAAAGGGAGTCGCCTACGGAAATTGTCGGCGAATTTTTAATTTAATTTAAATAAATAATTTGAAAAGTAGTATTTTATTTTGAAAATAATTTTAAATTTGAAAATTTTAAAATATGAAATCAAACTAATCTCACATCCCGAATAGTTTATATAAACGAGCACCGCATCACAAACCGTGTATACTATCCCGAAGAATAGACACCTTTGCTTGATGATGGGGCTCGATTAAATAAACTAGAAAGTTTTGTGATATCCGTTTGGTACGCGAACCAATTTTATAAGCCGACAAATTCCCCTCGCTTAATATAAATGAATTAAGCGAGAGTTTATATTACACGGGTTCTTAAAGTTCCCTATAAGGGCGAGCCCCATAGTTAATTACATCTTAAGTGACGGGAATCACCTAAGAAAACTCTCGATAATAATCGATAATTACGCTCTCAAGAATTTCAAAGTTTAAGTTTTCGAAAATTGAATTTTTGAATCTCAATAGGGAATGGATCGAGTTTGGAACCTTTTATTTTGGGAATTCGAAAGGAAGAGAAGTAAGAGAAATTACGGATTCGAAGTGAACTTCGATAATCTCCCGACTATCCTATTGTTTGGCTTGGATTTAGGAAAGTCCTAATGTTTATTTAATGTTTTAATCTTGCCAATTTTAGTTAATTAGGGCTTATATTTTTATGATAGAATCATACAAATTGCCTATAAGATATGAGGGTTTATGTCGTATCGGACGACTACCTCGGAATCCTAAGACCGGTTAGGGCTTAATTTGCACTGCAAATGTCTAACGAAGAGTTGAGGATTTATGTTGCACTAGGGCGAACTACCTCGAAGTCCTATGGCTTTGTTGTTTAATTCTAGGAAACTTTTGTTGATGTAGGTTCGAGTTTTCTTGACGACGATGGCCGTGCTGCCCACCATGCTCCGAGCTCCTTGTTGTTGCGAGAGGTTTAGTTTTAGAAATCATAAATCGAGAGATGAGAGAAGTGTTACGGTTTAGAGAAGTCTTAATTTCAAGTGTTTTTTGTGTTTTAATTAAAACAAATCTTAAAGTTGATTATAACGACACTAGGTTAAGATCCACGGTTCCATCCTTCAGGCATCATTATTTTTATCGGATTCACTTAGTCCAGATGAATTTGCTAAACTCAGTTGAATGAGTTCCACACTTTCATTTAGACCGTGGGAAATCCCGTTAGCAACACGTAGGTTACATCATCCGAGAGTATTCCAGATCATCCAACGGGACGTTTTAATTTAGTTGTAATTGTAGTTTTGTGTTACGTTTGTGATTAAATTTTGAGTTGTCTTATATTTTGAAATGTTGTGGAGGTGAATTTTATCTTGTAGTGTCTTTTAATTTAGTTATGGGTTTCGGTTTTGGTTTACGTCCTAAAGGTGTCGGTTTTCATGCAATTGTTGTTTATCATGCAAGAAAAATAAAGTGCATTTGCAATAAAATAAGCTGCGATAAAATAAAAGCGTACCTGGAGGGTCTTCCCAGTCATTCAAGCTGCACTTAAAACACGATTAGAATATTTAAGCAAGTTCCTAGGTAAAGCTAAGGGAAAGGTTTATGGTTTTCTACCGAGTTCCTAATCCTATGGCTAGTCATTTCCTATGACGTCTAGGTTCTCATGTTTTTAGTTTGAGGACGATTTTCTTCATCGAGAGAATAACTAAGTTCAATTGTTCTTATAAATATCCTAACATATTGAGGAAGTGCTTAAGAAGAATCTTAAACATCTTTTCGATATTTCTAGGATTGTTTTAAGTCAAGAGAATTTAGTTATATAAATGAATCGATCGTCCAGAGGTTTTCAATTTTTGTTAACTTGCTCGATGAACTAGGACATTTGAATATCACTATAAGTGAAGTAGCATTTCATTTTATATCACTGTTTAGGAGTTATGATAACTAAAGTTCTTGAGGCAAAATGATATTTAATGATTTATGATCAAATTTGAGTTCGAATTAATAATTTAAGTTTGGAATAGTGTTGAAGTTATTTTAGATTTATGTCTTAAGTGATGTTATTTAATTCGACTTAATTTAATTTAATTTAATTTAATTTAATTTAATTTGTTTAATTTAATTTAGTTTATTTATTTAATTTTATTTAATTTAATTTAATTTAATTTAATTTAATTTAATTTAATTTAATTTATTTAATTTAATTTAATTTATTTATTTAATTTTTATTTAATTTATTTATTTAATTTAATTTATTTATTTAATTTAATTTAATTTAATTTAATTTAATTTATTTAATTTAATTTTTAATTCATTTAATTTAATTTAACTTGTTTATTTAATTTAATTTAATTTAATTTAATTTAATTCAACTTTTAATCTTAATTTAATTTAATTTAATTTAATTGAAATTTTTGAAAGAGTTTAATGATTTAATTTTAGTTTAATGATTAAGTCTTTTAATATTTTAAATTTGAGTTATCATTTTAATTAAGAGTTGAATATTAATGAGATGATTAATTTAGGGATTTTTAAATTAAAGAATAAATCTCTTCCTAATAATATCCCTATTTTAATAATTCCAATTTTATTATTCTTCCAAATTCAATTAATTATTTTATTAAGGTTTATTTTAATCATTTTTAAATTGTTTAGTAGGTTTCTACCCTTTAATTATTTAAATTTCAATCATCCAAATCAGATTAGGATCAGATATTTTACTTGTTAAAAATTTTTATTAAACCTAAAGTTTTAATTAAGGGTTAAAATTTTAATTACCATTTTGCCCTTTAAGCTTAATAATTTCATAACTCACTAAATTGAACTCAAATGAACTTGAAATTTTTATGTGACTTCACTTATGTGTCAATAAAGACATGAGAGGAGAAAATGTGATTTTTCTGTATTTAATTTATTTATATAATTATTTTTTGTAGAAAATAGAAATTTCCAAGGAAAATTCAATAATATGACCAAGGAAAGTTTCAGTCCTTAAGAAAATTAGGGGACATTCCTAATGACCGGAGGACCACTTGGACCAAATTTTGTAATTTTTTGAATTATATTTTATTTATTAGAATTATTTTAAGTTCTGGAGTATTAATTAATTTAAAAATAAAATAAATGTTGAAAAATAAATTTTATAATTTTTAAAATTCTCTCTGATATCAAGGATTCAGAGAACCAAACTTTACAATTTTTTGATTTTTCTTTGATTTATTATAATTATTTTGGTGAAAATGCTTAGAAAATACATTTTTTAATTTTAAAATTACCCTAGAGCTTTAAAAATTAATATCTCACTAAATAGACCTAGGAAAAATATGGGACTTGTTCCTAAGTGATTAAAATTCAAAATATGACATTTTGGTGAATTTTATTATTTTTGTGATTTTTATTATTTTTTAATTATTAAAAATATTAAAATAATATTAAAAATCAACTTTTTTAGAAAATTGAAATTTTAATTTTCTTAAACTCCCCTGATATCAGAGAGACTCCAAAACCAATTTGGTGAATTTTTGAAAGATATTTTGAAAGTTATGAATTTTTTAAAGTTTAAAATGACTAAGTGGCTTAATCAACCCGATTAGTGGGGCTAACCAAGTCCGATTGACCTCAAATTTTTATGATGGGTTCCTCCGATCCTAAAGGTCGGTGGAGAATTGATTTCAAGTCAATTTGATTTATGGTTAACTCTAATTAATTAGAGACCTATTTTGGGTGTTTAAGCCGATTAGGGTTAATCTAAGTGAATTAACTCAAATCCTATTTTTCCTAGGGTTCTCTAGTCATAAGGAACATCACCAAATTTTCCTAAAATTTATTTCACAACATGCTAATTTTTGAAATTAAAATACTTAAAAGAGCGACATGCATTTGAAAAATCAATAACTTTTCACGAGAGATGGCCTCGACCTTGGAAAATTCGGGGAATGTCCCTAAGTTCGGAGGCTTGAAAGCCCTATAGTCTCATGCCATGGTGAATTGTGTGAATGCATGGAGAATTAAAATAATGCGAGGGAGTAAATAATTAATTAAAAATAAAATACTTGGACAAAATTAATTAATTTCTTTTCCACATTATTCTCCTACTGTTCATTTGAGCGAGGGTATTTTTATTTTATTTTTAGGACTTTTCTACACAAAGATATGAATTTTTCAAAGTTCGGGGAATTAAATAAATTAAGAAAATCCCTAATTTTCTATTTAAGTGACGCGGCGCCGCGTCGACCTCGGCGACTCCGAATGCACGCGCGGCGCGCTCCCATTCGACGCCGCCATCCGCGTCGGCGCTCCGGGACCCGCTATATTGCTCAGTCCTACGATCAGACGCGATCCTGGCCGTCCGTCCGCGCGTGTATTAAATGGACGGCATCCAGTTCATCGTCCCAAGTGTCCTCGCTCGAGAGCGCGTCCACACTAAATCCTTAATATCTCACTCGATACTCGATGGATTTTCATGTTCTTATGCTCTATGGATTCGTCTTGAAGAGACGAACACATCTATACGGTTATCATGCATTGAAATTAAAGCATTTGAAATGGAGAATCTTCGAAGCTCGGGATGAAGAATTAGTTCATACCTTAGCTGCGAGAGGTGAAGCCTCAATCGGAGATGCTCGGCACGTTCGTTGGAGGCTGCGGGAGGCTAGGGATGAAGTTTGGGGATGTAGTGAATTGCACTAGGTGTGATTTCCACCGAGGCCGATCACAACCTTTGGAGTCCGGAACAAGCTGGGTGACTCGGAGATGGGGCTTTTGCTTGGTGGACACCTTCCCTCGGTCGCGGTGCGGGTGTAGGACCAATCGATTTGGGGATTGGTCCGCTTGTGGAGAAGTGTCTGGTTTTGGGTGGAATTTCGACTACGAAATTGAGCTCGCGGAGAAGAAATGGCGGGGGGATCTCCTCGGGGATCAAGTGCTCGTGTATGGGGAGGAGTACGGAACAATTTTGGCGAGTTTTGGCGAGGTTTGTGCAACTCTTTTTTCATGGCCGTGAGGGGGTGGTGTTTAAATAGGAGAGGGTGGAGGGCTTCCCGGGGAGAGTTAAGGGCGGGATCGAGTTTGCTCATGGCAAGTGAAGAACAGTGCTGATGGCCGCTGGGCATGGGGCGGCTCGGCGAGTGAGAATTCCGAGCTTGGATTGACTTGGACCTCTCGGCCATGGAGTTTTCCGGCGGCGGGGTGGTGGCCGGCGAGGCGAGGGTCACCCTCGGGGTCGAGTGGGTCGGGGGCTGGGTGTTTGTGCAAGCAATTGGCAAATGCCAAGTGTAAAGAGCTTGGATTGAAATGGAATGGGGGGAAGACCATTTTGGATCTAAATGGGTCAACTCACCCATTTGGGCTTGGTGCACCCCTCGAGGTGGCTTTGGGTCTTGTGGGGGATCAAAGGGATCGATTGGTTTGGCATGGAGAAGTCTCCATCCAAATATATTTGGATTAAATTTAGTTTTAGGTGAATCATGATTAAGGCTAATGAGCTTTAGGGATTAAGGAAAGGGGCCCTCCTTCCTACCCGATATGGTATGGTGATATGTAAAGAGGCTCTCATGGCTTCCATGTGGCTCATGCATGGCTTCATGGCTCACCTTTGGCTTGGGGAAAGCTTGGTCAATTTCATGAAAATGGATTATAGGAATTTTTTTGGTAATTTGATGGAAATTTGTATGGAACTTGATTTGGAATGATTTGATGATGAATTTAGGACTTAGGTATTGAGTTTAATTGAAAGTATGATGAGGGGAAATGTCATATGGGCTTTGGGACCAATTTTGGGCCTTTGGATGTGGTAAAGGATGGGCTTTTAAAATGGTTTAGGAAAGTGGGCTTTTGAATTTTAAAATGGGTTTTGGGATGAAATTTTGGTAAAGGCTTGGGCCAAATAATTGTTGAGTTTGGTTTAGAGATGTGTCATGAGTGGTTTGAAACAAATTTGAGGTGATTTGGGTTTGAATTGGGTTGAATATGGGCCTTTTTGGTAAAGAGGCTAAGGTGGGCCAAAATGGGCTACCATGGGCCAAAGTTGGGCTAGAGTTGAAATTGATGTAAAATTAATGTTGGGAAATGTTTATGGGAGTGTTTCAAAGAGGTTTTGGCTTTGGTTAGGTTTTGATTTTGGGATTTGGGCTCATTTGGGCTAGGTTTAAGTTTAGGTCGAAATTGGGCTTTTTGATTTTGGGTTGAATTTGAGTGGGGTTTGGATCAAAATCTTGGGCAAATCATGTTAGTGTTTTGTTTATGGGGATGTTAAGGAAGGTTTGGAAAAGACTTGGGGTTAATTGGAGTTGAATTGGGTGAGTTTGGGTTAGGTTTGGGTCATAGGTCCAAATTGGGCTTTAAGGTCGAAAAGTGAAATTGGATCCAAATTTCAATCAAATTGGGCTTGGATTGGGTCTAGATTGGTGTTGGGGATGTTGAATTGAAGTTTAGAATTGAATTGGATCAGAATTTGGGTCAATTGGGTGGGTTAGGTTTGAGTTTAGGTTTACCTTGGGTTAAAATGGGTCGAAGTGGGGGTTTTGATAAAAGTGGGATAAATTGACAAAATTGGCCCATGGTGTAGTTGAACAAAATGAAATTGGGAATATTTGGGATTTTCGGAATTTTTACGGGAATTTTCTGAATTTTTGGATTTTTGGGTCGAAAGGGGTATTTTGGGTATTTGGAAGGTATTGGGGGGTATTTTGGAATTTTTGGCATTTTTGGGTATGGATGATCAATTTAAGTGGTGTGGAAATGTTTGGGATTGATTTTGGAGAGTTTTGGGTAATTTGGAAATTTTTGAGAAATTCGGGTAGTTTCAAAGGCATTTGGTAGGTTAGGCGGGGTGTAGGGTCCGGGGGTCAAAAATTGAAAATTTGGAAAATTGAAGATTGGGTGGATGTAAGTGGAATACAACCATTTTGGTTGAGCCATGAAGCCATATCAAGCCCACATGAGCCATGAAGGGACTCATTTGAGGCACTCAGTTATGTTGTTCCTAACCCTCTTAGCCAAGGGCTTAGGGGTTAAGGACCATCCATGTGAATCACCTACATGAGTCAGGAGGTTAAGTTGGGTAAGGGTGTGTTTTTTTTTTAGGAGGTGTATGGAAGTGTAGTGTGTGTGTAAGTTAGCCCTTCACTGAGACCGGGCCGCGGGCGGTCTAAGGCCGAAGAGTCTATAGGGAACTCATCCTTTAAGCTTCTACATTTGATTTCGACCCTCACAGGTGATTAGGGGTCTACGATCGAGTTTGTGGAGTTTGTAGGGAGTTTAGAAGTGGTTTGAATTTCTAAAAGGTGGGTCCCGATTCTAATCCTCTAAGATAGTCGAAAGGAAAAGCTGAAAGCTAGATCCTACAGTACTTAAAGAGAAGAAGAAAGACCTCATCGAAAATGAGGTCGACAAATGGACCCCGATAGGTGTGGTGGTGACGGAGCACACGCGCGTATTGGTGTTGACCGAAGCGATCAACAAAACCAACACGGATGTCCAAGTGACAAACTTAGGACGAAGTAGAAGAATTTCCGTGGGGAGTGTCGAGTATATCTGCGGGCCCGGAGATTCTTGAACTCTCGGCTGGGGAAAGGAAAAGGAGGTGAATCCCAAATCACATGATTTAGGAGAATTCCAATTTAGATTTTATTTTGTTTCATGTTTAAGTCATGATGTGTGAGTTTTATATTTCGATTTGGAGTTTCGATTTAGATTGAGGTTTGTCGAGATTAATTTGAAGGGATTTGATTTGAAATGAAAATTGGAATTTTGAAGTTTTAGATGTAACATCTTGACCCCAAAAGAAGATCGAATCGATTGGATTGAGTCATTGCAATGAGGAAAGATCTCGGAATAATGCGGTATTGGATGTAAAATCCTTAACCTCGAGAGTTTGATTTGATGTATTTCGGTGCTGATAGGAAAAGAATCCTAAAGCGATGCGGTCTTGGATGTAAAATCCTCGACCCAAAAGTTTGAATTTGATGTATTTCGGTGCGATAGGAAGAGAATCCTAAAGCGGTGCGGTCTTGGATGTAAAATCCTCGACCCGAAAGTTTGGATTTGATGTATTTCGGTGCGATAGGAAGAGAATCCTAAAGCGATGCGGTCTTGGATGTAAAATCCTCGACCCAAGAGTTTGAATTTGATGTATTTCGGTGCGGTAGGAAGAGAATCCTAAAGCGAGTGCGGTCTTGGATGTAAAATCCTCGACCCAAAAGTTTGAATTTGATGTATTTCGGTGCGATAGGAAGAGAATCCTAAAGCGGTGCGGTCTTGGATGTAAAATCCTCGACCCAAAGTTTGAATTTGATGTATTTCGGTGCGATAGGAAAAGAATCCTAAAGCGATGCGGTCTCGGATGTAAAATCCTCGACCCAAAGGTTTGAATTGATGTATTTCGGTGCGATAGGAAGAGAATCCTAAAGCGGTGCGGTCTTGGATGTAAAATCCTCGACCCAAAAGTTTGGATTTGATGTATTTCGGTGCGATAGGAAGAGAATCCTAAAGCGATGCGGTCTTGGATGTAAAATCCTCGACCCGAAGTTTGAATTTGATGTATTTCGGTGCGGTAGGAAGAGAATCCTAAAGCGGTGCGATCTTGGATGTAAAATCCTCGACCCAAGAGTTTGGATTTGATGTATTTCGGTGCGATAGGAAGAGAATCCTAAAGCGGTGCGGTCTTGGATGTAAAATCCTCGACCAAGAGTTTGAATTTGATGTGATGTTTGATGTGAGATACGGAAAGATCGAATTTGAGATTTGATAGAGATTTGGAATCTGGAAAGATTGAATTTGAAATTTGATAGAGATTTGGAATCTGGAAAGATTGAATTTGAAATTTGATAGAGATTTGGAATCTGGAAAGATTGAATTTGAAATTTGATAGAGATTTGGAATCTGGAAAGATTGAATTTGAAATTTGATGGGGATGAGTTTGAATTCGGAAAGATTGAATTTGAATTTTGATCGAGATTGGATTCGAAATTTGATTGAGAATTTGATTTAACATTCTTGTTGATTTTGTTTATCCTTTAATGATTCGAATTTTATTTTGTTGTTTATTTAATGTTCATGTGAATTTGGTGTTTGTCATTTTTTTTAGATCCTCTTTTTTTTTTTTTTTTTTTTTTTAACGAAAGTTTTCTTCTATTCTTTTTTTCTTTTACGTTCTTTGTTCGAAGTTCATTTAACTTTAACGGCGTTTCCACGATCAATTTGCACAAAAGAGGTGAAGGCCGAAAATGTGACATGGTCACTTTTATTCCAATCATGCTGAAGATACATCGTACTGACTTGATCCGGAATATATTTCATACAATCCATGTAGACTCGAAACGGATTGTGTATGATCTTTGTCGATCCATCTAAAGAAGCCTCCGTCAAAAATCCATGTACGAATAGTGGGGCACATGGTCGATAACATCACCTTCCAAGCCATCCTTGGCGAGGATGCCGTATGGATGTACATTGGAGGTGTGATATTTTCCATGTAACTCACGGCTCGTAAGGTCGGAGACTCTTTAGCTCCGGGTACAGTTGGAAATGGTAAGGTATCTTTACGTCGTCCATCCTCACGAACGTAAGCGAGATCCGCTTCATTGGTACTCTGGTATGCAATGCTTGGCGATATCCGCTCCGTTACCCTTCGGTATCATGACGGAACCTGCGGTAAAGGTATCTTCAGCGGCCCTCGGAACTCACTGGACTGCTATCCGGAGGTCGGATCCGAACATGATGTTGCACTCGCTCGGAAAAGAGGCTGTGCGGAAGGGTCGACAAAGTCGTGGTGATCTATGTGTGGGGGTATACGGTCACTCTGTTTGTAGATATTGATGATGCGGCTATTGGGTATGCGGTCTGCTGGCGATACCCTCCATGTTATCGATCTCTTTACCATTCTCTTGATGACTAATGGCATCGGGTCCACTTGCCCATGACGGAGTATTCCGGCGGGTTTCCCTTCCTGTCCTCGGCGAAGTTGTAACGACATCCACATTGTATTGTGATTCTTCCTTTCCACGGCATCCATCTCCGGGGCTGCGAGTATGTGTTTTCCCTTAGGCGGCCTGCTCGGCCCAGTCTTTCAAATCCGGATGCAATCCACGATTCTTCTTTGCTCATACTACGAGAATACGTACGTATGTAATTCGAGGCCCTCCGGTATATTGATTCTTACGCCTCTAATCCTTTCAAAGTATTCGAAGGTTTTCTTTTCAACATTTTGCATTCTCTCCAGCTCGTATTCGGAATGATGCACGGATGGCGAGGCCTTGTGACATATTGTGGGATGTATGGTTCAATCCCTTCGCGTTCTCCTGCATACCTCGGCTCCTCGGGGATGATGTCCATCGAGACATCCCACAGGGTTGCTTCTACAACAAGGTCATGCATCGCCTGGTGGTTCTATCCGGTGGCGTGGTAGCCTTCTTTCTTCGGTCTTTGTGAGATTTCTCCGGTTCTTTCGTCATCCTAGGAGCTGGCCTCCTTTCTTACGGTTCTCGGTGAACCGGTGTCCTTGAAGTGTATGCACGCGACATTAGCAAGCTGCCTCGTCGTGCTTGATCCGTAGCTAGTTTTGTCGACATCTTACGGATACGGCGATTCTTATTTCTTCGTTGCGTTCGTTGTGAGAGTAGCTCTCCGAACTTCTTGAATTTACGTAGGCACGGCGGCGACAAGCACTGCCCTCTGCTGTAGCGACTACGGACTTCATTTTCTTATCTTCTTCGATATTTGTCTTTCTTTTCTTGTTCGTTGGATTGGTGGCTTGGGCCACCCACTTTCATTACTTGTATGTCCGGGCGGTTCTTCTCGGTCAGCCGGGACCCGGCCACTTTCCTCGTCGCGTAGGCTGTCGGTGCGAAATGCGAGTCGATCTCGATTACCGCTCCATCTTTCATCCTCTTTTCATCGAGTGCGAGGCTTACGCCATTCTTAAAGTTCGAGACCAGACCGCCGCTCGACATTTCCCTGCGAAAAGACAAGGAAAAGGATCGAGGGCTATCTTAAGAACAAGAACATCAAGAAAATGTTTATTAAAGACATCTTGTTTTATTATTATTCTTATATTTTCAAACTTAACAGGAATGAAGTGGGATAAGATCAGGAAAGAGATTTTGACTTGGAAAAGAAAACAAGGAAAATTTTATTATCAGGATTTTATTTATTTTAGCACATTTTATTATTATTTTTTTTTTGGTTCGGACCCAATCATAAGTAATTACTTCACTCGTGTTTCTTAGGGATGAAGAATTCATTCCTTCGAAACATCGGGTAGCGTAGTACTTTTCGAGTATCGTCGATTGATCGGAAGCATATGTCGTTCTCACTAGCGATTCACTAGGTCGGTAGGAACCTCCACGAGTATCTGCGCTTCGACCACGAAACGGTCCTTCCCGAGTGGGTTCGAATTTTCCTCCTATCTTGCGGTGTGCAAGAATAGGTCTTTTGAGAACGAGAACCAGATCACCGACTTTGAAGGTTCTTGGGCGGACCCGGTTTGTCATGGGCTTGAACCATCTTAGCACAGTACGGTTCTAAGTTACGTTGCGGCTGCAAGTCTTTTCCCTTCCGGGCTCTCTAATTCTTCGAGTCGTAATTTGGCGTTCTCTTCGTTGTGATTTTATTTGCAAGCTGCGATTACGAGTGAAGGGAGTCGAACCTCTAAAGGTAACTACTTGCCTCGGACCCATACACCGGAGCGTAAGGTGTAGCTTGCGTAGGAGTTACGAAGGTTGTCCGGTAGGCCCATAAGGCTTCTAACAACTTCTCGTGCCAATTTCTCTTATTGTCGTCTAAAGTCTTCTTTAAAATTTGAACGAGAGTTTTATTAAAAGCCTCGACGAGGCCGTTTGCTCTTGGGTAGTAAATTGTTGAATATCGCCGATCAATTCCGTGTCTCACGACAAAATTGTTGATTTGTGTGCTTCGAATGCGGCCATTATACGAGATGATCTGCGAGGCACCCGAAGCGGTAGACAACTTGGTTCTTGAAAAATTGTAGCACGTGATGTGCTTTCACTTCTCTAAGTGGAGCTGCCTCTGCCAGCTTGGAAAAGTAATCTGTAGGCTACGAGAATGAAGCGATGTCCTTTTGACGACGGCGGTTACATTGGACCCACTATATCCGGTGCCCCATCATTCAAATGGCCACGATGCGATTGTCGGATGTAGCACATTTGGAGGTTGGTGTAGAACCACTCCGTGCACTTGCAGCTTGGTGACGGCTCTTGGCGATTTTCATGCGGTCGGTCATCATCGAGGGCCGGTAGTATCCTAGTCTTTTAATTTTCATTTTCATCTTCGGACCCGATTGGTGAGCGCCACGAGTCTCGAATGCACTTCTTTAACAATTTCACGGGCTTCGGACCCGCTTAGGCACCTTAGCCGCATTTGATCGAAAAGACCTTACGTATAATGTGTTGTTTATTAGTGCGTAGGACGAGTTCTTTTCTTGATCCGATGGGCTAACGACCTATCCTACGGTAGTTTTCCTGTTTGCGGGTAATCCATCGATGGTTGTCGCCGATCTTCAGTGTTTTTACATCACTTCTTCGCGATTGATTCTTCTTCCTTTTCGATTTGTGTATCGTGTCGATGTCGATCTGTGATAGGACACGGCGTCCGGTGAGCTGACACTTCCACTGATTCATCTTGCAAACAGGCAAATTCTTTTGCGAGACGAGCTAGCGCATCCATTAGAGCGTTTTCTTTCTGGGAATTTTGTAGATTGTCACATTTGGAATCTGTTCCAACAATTTGTATGGCATACTGGAAGTATTGCTCGAGTCTTGGTTTTAAAATTCTGTATTGTCCAGCGATCTGTTGAATGATTAACTGTGAATCCCGTAGATGTTGATGTCTGTTATCCCAATTTGAATGGTTAATTCCGGTCATGTTATGAGGGCTTCGTATTCGCTTCGTTGTTTGTACACGGCTCTGTCGAGTGGTAGGAGTATCTTAACATCCCCAGCTCAGGTGTTATAAAGATTAGCCGATTCCTGCCTTCAGGGCACTATCACTTGCGATTCTTCGTCTTTGTGCGTCGAAGATGCTCCGTCGAAATATAATTCCCAACGTCGATCATCGAGGTCTTCTAGATTCATTATTTGTTCATGCGGCGGATCGTCATTGAGAGGAGATTCTGCAGCGAAGGGTGTCTTTGCGAGGAAATCCGCTAGGACTTGTCCTTTTACGGCACGGAGAGGCACGAAAGTTATATCGAATTGCAATAATATCATTGACCATCCGGCGAGTCTGCAGGAAAGCGTTGGACGAGTCATCAAGTATTGCAATGGATTAAACTTCGAGATCGGGTTGACCTTATGAGAAAGCATGTAATGCACGAGCTTTTGAGCGGCGAAGATCGGGGCCAAACAATGCTTTTCGATTGCGGGATACCTTATTTCCGTTGGCGATGAAACGACGGCTTAGGTAATAAAGAGCATTTTCTTTACCCTCATCATTGACACTGAAGTTAGCAGGACTCCGAGAGAGTCGTCTAAAGCCGCGGTATAAAGTATTAGCGGTCTACTCGAGGCCGGGGCTGCTAAGACGGGAGGTGTCATTAAGTATTGTTTAATGTCCTCGAAGGCCCTCGGCATTTCTCTTCCCGAATAAATTTGGCGTCCTTTTTAACTAGTGCGAGAAAGTGACACCTACGACAAGTTCGAGATAAAGCGTCGAAGATATGCCGACTTCCCTTGAAAAGATCGTAGTTGTTTTAAGGTTTTGGGAGGCGGCATTTCTAAGATAGCTTTAATCTTTTCCGGATCGATTTCGATTCCACGATGTCGGACAACGAATCCTAAGAATTTCCGGAGGTGACGCCGAAGGCGCATTTTAAGGGATTCATCTTAAGGTTAAATTGCCTTAATCGTTCGAAAACAATTCTCGAATCATACAAGTGGTTGTCCTTTACTTTGCTTTTGATGACCACATCGTCCACGTAGCATTCGACTTGATTATGGATGAGATCATCAAAAATTCTTGTCATTGCTCTACGGTAGGTTGCTCTGCGTTCTTCGATCCGAATGGCATCACTGTGTAGCAAAATACTCCGATCGGCGTTCGAATGCTGTAAGTTTTTCATCTTCCGGAGCCATTTTTATTTGGTTGTATCTGAAGATCCATCCATGAATGAGAATATTTCGTGTGTTGAAGCGATGTCGATCATTAATTCAGGATCGGTAGAGGAAATTCATCTTTTGGACATGCCTTGTTTAAATCTACGAAATCCACACAAATTCGATCGACCATTCTTCTTCACGGTGGTACCACGTTAGCTAACCAAGTCGGGTATTGTTCTTCGCGGACAAATTTAGCGTCTATTAACTTTTTAACCTCGAGTATGACTTGTTGTTCGATTTCTAGACGCATTCTTACGGGACCTTGTCGGTGGAACGAAGTAGGGTCCACTCTAGTTTATGGATCGCGACCTCCGGAGCTAAACTCGGCATCTCATCGTAGCTCCAAGCAAAACGATCTTTGAATTCCATTAATAACTTGATTATTTCTTTGGAGTCTTCTTTATTGAGTAAAGAGCTAACAAAGGTAGGTCCGAGGCTCTTCGTTAGTACCTAAGTTAACTTCATTAACTCATCTATTGTAGATTTGATTTCTTCTTCGAATTCCGGTGGAGCGTCTCAATTTGCAAATCTTCGAGTTCTTCGTAGTTTCCATGCGGTTTTCATTAGATTCGCGAGTGATAACCAAGCAAAATTCGGTATCATCAGGCGATCTCTGCGTGCGAATCCGAGACCATGCTTTGAGTTGGGTGGACGACGGAGTTATTCCATAAATTTTCAAAACGTTGTGATTGACCTTTTGTCACTTGTCGAGGTAAGAAACCACGTTGAATTAAATTTTGAACACGGGGAGAGTACCACTCGAAAGGCGATTCCATTAATTCGATGAAGTAGCATCTTCGAATTGTACATTATTTTCGGTTTTGGAGGAAGAAGCACCACGGTAGAATGTGATTGGTTTTGCACCACCGTTGCGTACCTCTTTGACCTCCATACCCTCGATCTTATTAGAACGGATCGGGGTCGGGGTCATAGTATGTACATAGTGGTTAATCTTCTCGTACATCGATTTATATTCTTCGTTTCTTTCATCTTCGAGAGGGATTCGAATTGTGGCTTCTTCCGACTTATTGTCGTTGCTTCTTGTTTGATTTCTTTTTCTTCTTGAACTATCTTCCCAATCGACATTGATGGTTGGTTTCCTCTGTCCGATCGTCCTAACGTCTTTACCACGACCTCGTCCCCGGCCTCGACCTCGGATGCGAGTTGTGGAGAAACCTTCACCATCTCGCCGTAAGGGAGTGGTGAGTGGCTGTTGGACTAGAACTTCGGAGTTCTTCGTTGTCCTGAACTTTCTTTGCTTCATTTGTTATGGTATCTCCGGAGAAGATCGTTTTCTTCGGCGGTGCATAATAAGTTGCATCCTCGTGGATTCCAATTTCATGTACGGAGAATGGTTGTAAGTCACCTTTGATGCCTTGTTCCCCTCCATCGTAGTACTTGATGCAACGATGTAGAGATGATGGTACCATCCTATTTTCATGTATCCATAGTCGGCCCAGTAGAGCGTTGAACGATGTTTCGAATCGATTATGTGAAATTTCGCGGTTGTCTTTGCTAAGTCACCGGTCTTCATCGGTAGCGTTATTGAGCCGAGGGCTCTTTCTCCTTCCGGTTGAATCCTCTTAATAACATTTTGTACGCTCGAGCTCGCGGGCATCGATTTCCAAGTATGCTTAGCGTTCGAAGATTCATTATATTGATTGATGCTCCTGGATCCACCAATACTGCGGAGAGTGTAAATTTTCCGATTGTAGTCGAAATGTACGACGGTCGGTTGTGATCTGTGCTGTTCCAAGTAGTAGGTCGTTGTACGTGAAGGTAACACCTGTTGTTCTTTTAACGAGCAAACCTCATCTAAGGGCTCTCCGGCCATTTGAGCTAAGCAAATTTCCGGATCAAGTAAGGCCTTGATCGAGCTTCTCTCATCTCCTTTGATAAGATGAGAGCGTCGTAGATGCTTAGTTTGGTCGGTAGTTTCCTAAGATGGGCTAGCACGTTGTAGTCCACTTTGTTTTCATGTGTCTCTGCTTCTTCTCGAATGGGTATTTCTTCTGCTGGGGTTGGTTCTTCTCGAACAACCACACGCTTCCTTTGTCTTTTGGACCCATTCTCGGAGGTAGAACTTTTCCACTCCTTAAGTTGACTTCGTAATTTCTTCCGAATCTATTGTTGAGCTCGCCGGTGTCTCTTCTTGAATCGGAATGACGGGCTCTTCCGGATTAGCTTCGAGTACGAAGGCTCTAACTCTATCGTGAGCTGGAGCTCCTCGAAACTCACTGAGATAGATTCGTTGCTTGTTGAACTCTCGTAGCCTCCTTGATGGATGTCTTCTTCATTATTTTGCTTGTCGAGATCGTGTATGATTTGAGAATTGTCGTTGGTATCGAAATCGATATCCGGATTATCGTTAGTTACGTAATCGTTAGAAACAGTCAAAACGTAGCCAACGCCATCACCCTTATCATTATATGATCCCACCGAAGTGAGCGAGATAATCATACGAGTCGGGGGTTCGAGGATTTCTCCCCGAATCGGAAACAACTATCCTAGGATAAGCGGCCCCTAGTCCAGCCTTAGGTGCCTCGGTCTTCTCTTCTTCGTCAATTTTCTTCTTCTCTTCGATCGTCTCCTGTTGAGGTGGTTCTTCTATCGCGAGTGATAGTACCGGCTTAACGGGTTTCAAACTACGAATTGAAGCTCGTACCGAAGCGGTCCGGATGCTTGTCTAAAATCTTTTCGAAGACCTCGTCCGAGCGGTAGTCCATCCATCGTTAGTCGTATAGGGATCTATCGGAATGATGGGATCAGTCGAGACAACATTGACGGAACCTCCTTTTGGGGTTCCTTCATGTACTCCTTCGGGATCGTTATATTTCCTTTCCGCAGGTTGTCATTGAGCCAACTTTTGAAGGTAATACAATCTTCTATCTTGTGCCCGAGCATACGGTGGTAAGGGCGAAAGTTGGGATCACCTTTCTTGTTGACCTCTTCAGGTCTTTTAGGCTACGGCAGTTGGAAATCCGGAGTCTTCATCGAACTACGGAACATTTTTAGCACTTGCTTCATTCTTGAACGGATATTCTCCGCTCAAAAGCTCTCTTAATGTACGTTGCGGACGAGACGGTTGTTCATCTTGCGGAGATGACTGATAGTCTGGGTCGGGGTTCTTGGTAATTCTGTTGTAGTTCTTCGCGGCCGTTACGGTGGTATTTGCATCGGTTGCTTGCCTTTGTCAACTGCTGCGACGATCCCAGATCTCTTTTCAAAAGTCTTTACAGGCTTTTGTTTATCTGTTTTGTCGGTGAAACTTAATTGCTTCGCCTCTTCTTGCAAGCTTCCGGCCTTGCTTAACAACTTCTCGAAAGTCTTAATAGTGAATCCCTTGAGGAGAAGTGCTTATCGGGCCGTGAATGCTTTTAAGTAAAATGCCGATTGCGTGTTGTTCTTGCGAGTTGTGGTTCACACTTCATACTTAAGTTCCTCCATCGAAGTATGTAATCCACCAAAGTTTCATTCGGCTTACGCTTCTCTACCACTAAATCACCTATAGTGATGTGGTGTTGAGCTCCGGCGAATCGCTTGATGAAGAGGTTCTCTAGCTGCGAGAATGTCTTAACCGAACCGTTTAGTAATTCGCATACCGGTCGAAGGCGATTCACGACGGACTGGCGACGAGCCTGTCGGAAGAGTAATGCATCGCTCCGCCGGCATTGCAACAAGCGGCACGAAAGTGTGCCACATCTTGTCGGGGGTTCCGGTTCCGTCGAAGGTCTTGAACGAGAGGTGGTACGAAGCCTTTCGGGTATTGGACGGCGTCGAATTCTTCGGGGTAAGGTCTACCGTCCGAATGGATGTCCCGCTCTTTGATAGTGCTTAAGGCTTCTCGCATTCTGTTGTTCCACCAAGTTCTTGATATCCTTTTCGGGAATCATACTTTGTGTTGTATCCTTTTCGATTGATCATCCCCAGTTGACGGACGTAATCTCCTTTCCTCCGTCTACGATGTGAATGACCTGCGGGGGTGTTTCCCTTTGTGGTTGTACTTGACTGCGGAGAGTGGCCGAGCTACGGCCATCTCTTCCATCCTTTTCGCCATTTGAGCGATCGTGTCGTCTTTTTCCTGAAGTCGCATTCTCATGAGTTCGGCTCCTCTCTTCTGCGTGGTGCAGGAGCACCTTGCGAAGGCGATGAAGCTCGTGTCTCGACCATGTTGATTTACGCGTATTCGTCGTCCATGAATTCCGATGAATCGATCTCGTCTCCGAACTTTTCCTCTCTTTCTTTTGCCAGCCGTCGGATATCGGTTCTCGACTTTTCCATGGCATCTTCTAGCGGGGCTTTCGTGTGTCTTCGTGGTTGTGGTGCGATAGTTGCGGGTCCCCTTCTCACGAGTCCCCTTCATCGCGGTAGCACTTTCTTCGATTCGAGTCTCTGGCGAGACTTTCTTTCTCGAGCTGCTTGTTTCGATCTCAGCTGCCCGGTAGTGGGACGCCATACCATCCTTCACGGCGGCGGAAGGTCCAGGACCAGATGGTGCATTCGGCCCAAATGCTTGGAAGGTGGTATCCTCCTGTCATGTAATCACGAGACGACAACGGGCGGACTAGCCTTCATCCTTTTACTTGGCTTCTCGCCATGATGGCGGGTTCTACTCGGGGCCCGAGACGGGATTTGGCGGCACCCGCCTCATCCTCCGTAGAATTTCGATACGGGGCGGTTTTCCTTCTTCGCTAACTTTCTACCAAAGTTTGCGGTCGAGCAAACGGCGTAGTTCTAGTTCTTTTCTTGCGGTATCGTTGTAATATGCGGGTTCGTGGTAATGTGGCGACAATCTTGCGAATATTTTCTTCATCTTCGCGGCGGAGAGGGGATGAAAACCTGCTTCCTCCCAACAGTGGTATGTATTCGAGCGGCGGTGTATATTACGGCGATTCCGGAATTTCCTCTAGGAAAGCGATTTCGGCGGCCACGGCTTCTTTAGCGATCCTTCATTTCGTTTCTTCTGCGGGTCCTTGTTAGTGACGGAATCCTTGAAGCTTGGACCCGATCTCGAAAACGAAGGTCTTACGGGAAGATCTGTACCCTCCACGGTAACGAGTCCATCATAATTCTGGATTTATTTCCCCTTTGATTTGGCGAAAGTCGGGGCGGGTGCGAAACAACTAGACCGGTGGGGTAGAAAGAACGGTCCTCCTGTGGGCGGCGGTGTTCCTCTTAGTCGGGATCCTTTGCGGGGGAGGGAATTCTTGGGTTGACTAAGGTTGAACTCGAGCGGCGGCTCTTCGGCTTCGGATACCTTGTTCATCGGTGCGAAAAGGGAGACGTCGGTGATCTTGACGTTCGTGTTTTCGAATCCTTGTCCGAATCGGATGATTCCATTGTCGGGCGACTCATCCTTATAGACGGCGAGGTCCGATCCATTGTGAAGGAGAAAATCGGTTTTGGGGCTTCCATTTCGCGGGGTAGATTTTGATTGTCGGTCCCGAGTTATGCTTCTTTTCTTTAGGACGCAAAGAAAGGAATTGAAAGAGTCCGAACTCATTCTTGTTCATGTATTTATAGGAAGGAATCACTTATTAAAAGAATCACTTATTAGAGGGTTTGTTTATTTAGAACGGAGTGTTCAAAGGTGTAGAGAAGGTAAGGAACCCGAATCGGAGTTGGAAAGGAAAAGAGAGTCTTAAGCAAGACTTCTCGACTCGAAGGATCACTCCTAAACTAACACCTATTGGGGGTCCACCCCACCTCAGAAATGAGGTAAAAGGATCTCGGAACCTCTCTGTTTATGGGTGTCTAAACGAGTGGCTCCTAAATCCGAGAGAATGTTGGTTATACTTGTTCGAGTAGAAATGAACACGGTATTCCAACGGAAAGAAGGGTAGTTTGATCCATTAGGGACATGGATACACTACCGATTTTTGAAAGCGAAACTATTTGATTAAAATGGAGAGAGGAACTATTCCCAGTGAGTCGCAGAAGTTGTCGGCATATTTTTAGGTTATGTGTTTTATTTTGAAAAGGAGTCGCCTACGAAATTGTCGGCGAATTTTTAATTTAATTTAAATAAATAATTTGAAAAGTAGTATTTTATTTTGAAAATAATTTTAAATTTGAAAATTTTAAAATATGAAATCAAACTAATCTCACATCCCGAATAGTTTATATAAACGAGCACCGCATCACAAACCGTGTATCTATCCCGAAGAATAGACACACTGCTTGATGATGGGGCTCGATTAAATAAACTAGAAAGTTTTGTGATATCCGTTTGGTCTGCGAACCAATTTTATAAGCTAGACAAATTCCACAGCTTAATATAAATGAATTAAGCGAGTTTATATTACACAGGTTCTTAAAGTTCCCTATAAGGCGAGCCACATAGTTAATTACATCTTAAGTGACGGGAATCACCTAAGAAAACTCTCGATAATAATCGATAATTCTGCTCTCAAGAATTTCGAAGTTTAAGTTTTCGAAGAATTGAATTTTTGAATCTCGATAGGGAATGGATCGAGTTTGGAACCTTTTATTTTGGGAATTGAAAGGAAGAGAAGTAAGAGAAATTACGGATTCGAAGTGAACTTCGATAATCTCCCGACTATCCTATTGTTTGGCTTGGATTTAGGAAAGTCCTAATGTTTATTTAATGTTTTAATCTTGCCGATTTTAGTTAATTAGGGCTTATATTTTTATGATAGAATCATACAAATTGCTATAAGATATGAGGGTTTATGTCGTATCGGACGACTACCTCGGAATCCTAAGACCGGTTAGGGCTTAATTTGCACTGCAAATGCTAACGAAGAGTTGAGGATTTATGTTGCCTAGTGCAAACTACCTCGAAGTCCTATGGCTTTGTTGTTTAATTCTAGGAAACTTTTGTTGATGTAGGTTCGAGTTTCTGTGACGACGATGGCCGTGCTTGCCCACCATGCTCAGAGCTCCTTGTTGTTGCGAGAGGTTTAGTTTTAGAAATCATAAATCGAGAGATGAGAGAAGTGTTCCGGTTTAGAAAGTCTTAATTTCCAAGTGTTTTTGTGTTTTAATTAAAACAAATCTTAAAGTTGATTATAACGACACCGGTTAAGATCCACGGTTCCATCCTTCGGCATCATTATTTTTATCGGATTCACTTAGTCCAGATGAATTTGCTAAACTCAGTTGAATGAGTTCCACACTTTCATTTAGGCACGTGGGAAATCCAGTTAGCAACAACGTAGGTTACATCATCAGAGGTATTCCCGATCATCCAACAGGACATTTTAATTTAGTTGTAATTGTAGTTTTGTGTTACGTTTGTGATTAAATTTTGAGTTGTCTTATATTTTGAAATGTTGTGGAGGTGAATTTTATCTTGTAGTGTCTTTTAATTTAGTTATGGGTTTCGGTTTTGGTTTAAGTCCTAAAGGTGTCGGTTTTCATGCAACTGTTGTTTATCATGCAAGAAAAATAAAGTGCATTTGCAATAAAATAAGCTAACGATAAAATAAAAGCGTACTGGAGGGTCTTCCAGTCATTCAGTTGCACTTAAAACACGATTAGAATATTTAAGCAAGTTCCTAGGTAAAGCTAAGGGAAAGGTTTATGGTTTTACTACCGAGTTCTAATCCATAGCTAGTCATTTCTATGACGTCTAGGTTCTCATGTTTTTAGTTTGAGGACGATTTTCTTCATCGAGAGAATAACTAAGTTCGATTGTTCTTATAAATATCCTAACATATTGAGGAAGTGCTTAAGAAGAATCTTAAACATCTTTTCAATATTTCAGGATTGTTTTAAGTCGAGAGAATTTAGTTATATAAATGAATCGATCGTCAGAGGTTTTCGATTTTTGTTAACTTGCTCGATGAACTAGGACATTTGAATATCACTATAAGTGAAGTAGCATTTCATTTTATATCTCGTTTAGGAGTTATGATAACTAAAGTTACTAGAGCGAAAATGATATTTAATGATTTATGATCCGAATTTGAGTTCAAATTAATAATTTAAGTTTGGAATAGTGTTCAAGTTATTTTAGATTTATGTCTTAAGTGATGTTATTTAATTCGACTTAATTTAATTTAATTTAATTTAATTTAATTTAATTTGTTTAATTTAATTTAGTTTATTTATTTAATTTTATTTAATTTAATTTAATTTAATTTAATTTAATTTAATTTAATTTAATTTATTTAATTTAATTTAATTTATTTATTTAATTTTTATTTAATTTATTTATTTAATTTAATTTATTTATTTAATTTAATTTAATTTAATTTAATTTAATTTATTTAATTTAATTTTTAATTCATTTAATTTAATTTAACTTGTTTATTTAATTTAATTTAATTTAATTTAATTTAATTCAACTTTTAATCTTAATTTAATTTAATTTAATTTAATTGAAATTTTTGAAAGAGTTTAATGATTTAATTTTAGTTTAATGATTAAGTCTTTTAATATTTTAAATTTGAGTTATCATTTTAATTAAGAGTTGAATATTAATGAGATGATTAATTTAGGGATTTTTAAATTAAAGAATAAATCTCTTCCTAATAATATCCACTATTTTAATAATTCGATTTTATTATTCTTCGAAATTCAATTAATTATTTTATTAAGGTTTATTTTAATCATTTTTAAATTGTTTAGTAGGTTTCTACCCTTTAATTATTTAAATTTCAATCATCCAAATCAGATTAGGATCAGATATTTTACTTGTTAAAAATTTTTATTAAACCTAAAGTTTTAATTAAGGGTTAAAATTTTAATTACCATTTTGCCCTTTAAGCCTAATAATTTCATAACTCACTAAATTGAACTCAAATGAACTTGAAATTTTTATGTGACTTCACTTATGTGTCGATAAAGACATGAGAGGAGAAAATGTGATTTTTCTGTATTTAATTTATTTATATAATTATTTTTTGTAGAAAATAGAAATTTCAAGGAAAATTCAATAATATGACCAAGGGAAAGTTTCTGTCCTTAAGAAAATTAGGGGACATTCCTAATGACCGAGAGGACCACTTGGACCAAATTTTGTAATTTTTTGAATTATATTTTATTTATTAGAATTATTTTAAGTTCTGGAGTATTAATTAATTTAAAAATAAAATAAATGTTGAAAAATAAATTTTATAATTTTTAAAATTCTCTCTGATATCAAGGATTCTAGAGAACCAAACTTTACAATTTTTTGATTTTTCTTTGATTTATTATAATTATTTTGGTGAAAATGCTAGAAAATACATTTTTTAATTTTAAAATTACCCTAGAGCTTTAAAAATTAATATCTCACTAAATAGACCTAGGAAAAATATGGGACTTGTTCCTAAGTGATTAAAATTCAAAATATGACATTTTGGTGAATTTTATTATTTTTGTGATTTTTATTATTTTTTAATTATTAAAAATATTAAAATAATATTAAAAATCAACTTTTTTAGAAAATTGAAATTTTAATTTTCTTAAACTCCTCTGATATCAGAGAGACTCCAAAACCAATTTGGTGAATTTTTGAAAGATATTTTGAAAGTTATGAATTTTTTAAAGTTTAAAATGGTAAGTGGGCTTAATCAGCCCAATTAGTGGGGCTAGCAAAGTCCAATTGACCTCAAATTTTTATGATGGGTTCCTCCGATCCTAAAGGTCGGTGGAGAATTGATTTCAAGTCAATTTGATTTATGGTTAACTCTAATTAATTAGAGACTATTTTGGGTGTTTAAGCCAGATTAGGGTTAATCTAAGTGAATTAACTCAAATCCTATTTTTCCTAGGGTTCTCTGGTCATAAGGAACATCACCAAATTTTCCTAAAATTTATTTCACAACATGCTAATTTTTGAAATTAAAATACTTAAAAGAGCAACATGCATTTGAAAAATTAATAACTTTTCACGAGAGATGGCCTCGACCTTGGAAAATTCAGGGAATGTCACTAAGTTCGGAGAGCTTCAAAAGCTCTATAGTCTCATGCCATGGTGAATTGTGTGAATGCATGGAGAATTAAAATAATGCGGGGAGTAAATAATTAATTAAAAATAAAATACTTGGACAAAATTAATTAATTTCTTTTCCGCATTATTCTCCTCGTTCATTCGAGCGAGAGGGTATTTTTATTTTATTTTTAGGACTTTTCTACACAAAGATATGAATTTTCAAAGTTCAGGGAATTAAATAAATTAAGAAAATCCCTAATTTTCTATTTAAGTGACGCGGCGCCGCGTCGGCCTCGGCGACTCCGAATGCACGCGCGGCGCGCTCCCGTTCGACGCCGCCATCCGCGTCGGCGCTCCGGGACCCGCTATATTGCTCCGTCCTCCGATCAGACGCGATCCTGGCCGTCCGTCCGCGCGTGTATTAAATGGACGGCATCCGTTCATCGTCCCCAAGTGTCCTCGCCCGAGAGCCGTCCACACTAAATCCTTAATATCTCACTCGATACTCGATGGATTTTCATGTTCTTATGCTCTATGGATTCGTCTTGAAGAGACGAACACATCTATACGGTTATCATGCATTGAAATTAAAGCATTTGAAATGGAGAATCTTCGAAGCTCGGGATGAAGAATTAGTTCATACCTTAGCTGCGAGAGGTGAAGCCTCGATCGGAGATGCTCGGCACGTTCGTTGGAGGCTGCGGGAGGCTAGGGATGAAGTTTGGGGATGTAGTGAATTGCCTAGAGTGTGATTTCCACGAAGGCTGATCACAACCTTTGGAGTCCGGAACAAGCTCGGGTGACACGGAGATGGGGCTTTTCTTGGTGGACACCTTCCGTCGGTGCAGTGCGGGTGTAGGACCAATCGATTTGGGGATTGGTCCGCTGTGGAGAAGTGTCTCGGTTTTGGGTGGAATTTCGACTACGAAATTGAGCTCGCGAGAGAAGAAATGGAGGGGGATCTCACTGGGGATCAAGTGCTCTGTGTATGGGGAGGAGTCTGGAACAATTTTGGCAGAGTTTTGGCAAGGTTTGTGCAACTCTTTTTTCATGGCCGTGAGGGGGTGGTGTTTAAATAGGAGAGGGTGGAGGGCTTCCCAGGGAGAGTTAAGGGTCGGGATCGGTGCTCATGCAAGTGAAGAACAGTCGCTGATGGCCGCTGGGCATGGGGCGGCTCGGCGGTGAGAATTCCAAGCTTGGATTGACTTGGACCTCTCGGCCATGGAGTTTTCCGGCGGCAGGGTGGTGCGCCGGCGAGCGAGGGTCACCCTCGGGGTCGGGTGGGTCGAGTGCGGGTGTTTGTGCAAGCGATTGGCAAATGCCAAGTGTAAAGAGCTTGGATTGAAATGGAATGGGGGGAAGACCATTTTGGATCTAAATGGGTCAACTCACCCATTTGGGCTTGGTGCACCCCTCGAGGTGGCTTTGGGTCTTGTGGGGGATCGAAGGGATCAGTTGGTTTGGCATGGAGAAGTCTCCATCCAAATATATTTGGATTAAATTTAGTTTTAGGTGAATCATGATTAAGGCTAATGAGCTTTAGGGATTAAGGAAAGGGGCCCTCCTTCCTACCCGATATGGTATGGTGATATGTAAAGAGGCTCTCATGGCTTCCATGTGGCTCATGCATGGCTTCATGGCTCACCTTTGGCTTGGGGAAAGCTTGGTCAATTTCATGAAAATGGATTATAGGAATTTTTTTGGTAATTTGATGGAAATTTGTATGGAACTTGATTTGGAATGATTTGATGATGAATTTAGGACTTAGGTATTGAGTTTAATTGAAAGTATGATGAGGGGAAATGTCATATGGGCTTTGGGACCAATTTTGGGCCTTTGGATGTGGTAAAGGATGGGCTTTTAAAATGGTTTAGGAAAGTGGGCTTTTGAATTTTAAAATGGGTTTTGGGATGAAATTTTGGTAAAGGCTTGGGCCAAATAATTGTTGAGTTTGGTTTAGAGATGTGTCATGAGTGGTTTGAAACAAATTTGAGGTGATTTGGGTTTGAATTGGGTTGAATATGGGCCTTTTTGGTAAAGAGGCTAAGGTGGGCCAAAATGGGCTACCATGGGCCAAAGTTGGGCTAGAGTTGAAATTGATGTAAAATTAATGTTGGGAAATGTTTATGGGAGTGTTTCAAAGAGGTTTTGGCTTTGGTTAGGTTTTGATTTTGGGATTTGGGCTCATTTGGGCTAGGTTTAAGTTTAGGTCGAAAATTGGGCTTTTTGATTTTGGGTTGAATTTGAGTGGGGTTTGGATCAAAATCTTGGGCAAATCATGTTAGTGTTTTGTTTATGGGGATGTTAAGGAAGGTTTGGAAAAGACTTGGGGTTAATTGGAGTTGAATTGGGTGAGTTTGGGTTAGGTTTGGGTCATAGGTCAAATTGGGCTTTAAGGTCGAAAGTGAAATTGGATCCAAATTTCAATCAAATTGGGCTTGGATTGGGTCTAGATTGGTGTTGGGGATGTTGAATTGAAGTTTAGAATTGAATTGGATCAGAATTTGGGTCAATTGGGTGGGTTAGGTTTGAGTTTAGGTTTACCTTGGGTTAAAATGGGTCGAATTGGGGGTTTTGATAAAAGTGGGGTAAATTGACAAAATTGGCCCATGGTGTAGTTGAACAAAATGAAATTGGGAATATTTGGGATTTTCTGGAATTTTCTGGGAATTTTCTGAATTTTTGGATTTTTGGGTCAAAAGGGGTATTTTGGGTATTTGGAAGGTATTGGGGGGTATTTTGGAATTTTTGGCATTTTTGGGTATGGATGATCAATTTAAGTGGTGTGGAAATGTTTGGGATTGATTTTGGAGAGTTTTGGGTAATTTGGAAATTTTTGAGAAATTCGGGTAGTTTGAAAGGCATTTGGTAGGTTAGGCGGGGTGTAGGGTCCGGGGGTCAAAATTGAAAATTTGGAAAATTGAAGATTGGGTGGATGTAAGTGGAATACAACCATTTTGGTTGAGCCATGAAGCCATATCAAGCCCACATGAGCCATGAAGGGACTCATTTGAGGCACTCGTTATGTTGTTCCTAACCCTCTTAGCGAGGGCTTAGGGGTTAAGGACCATCCATGTGAATCACCTACATGAGTCGGGAGGTTAAGTTGGGTAAGGGTGTGTTTTTTTTTTAGGAGGTGTATGGAAGTGTAGTGTGTGTGTAAGTTAGCCCTTCACTGAGACCGGGCACCGCGGGGCGATCTAAGGCCGAAGAGTCACATAGGGAACTCATCCTTTAAACTTCACATTTGATTTCAACCCTCTAGGTGATTAGGGGTCTACGGTCGAGTTTGTGGAGTTTGTAGGGAGTTTAGAAGTGGTTTGAATTTCTAAAAGGTGGGTCCCAATTCTAATCCTCTAAGATAGTCAAAGGAAAAGCCTAAGGCTAGATCCTAAGTACTAAAGAGAAGAAGAGAAGACCTCATCAAAAATGAGGTCAACAAGGATGTGCTGGCCAACTGTGCTAAGAAAATTTCTGGATCAGGTAGAACCTTGATCAAATTTTCGCTCATCTCCTTTGACAGGAATATAGCGTCGTAGATGCTTAGTTTGGCTGGCAATTTCCTGAAATGAGCTAGTTCATTGTAATCCATTTTGTTTGAATTTTTTGCCTCCTTTCAAATCTGTACTTCTGTTACTGGAGGCATCTCTTCTTGAGTAATTATCTGTTTTCCTTTCTCCACTGAAGCTGTCATTGGCGGTGCACTTTGCCACTTCTTAAATGTACTTCTGTTATTTCTTCTTCCTCTGGACCCAAAGGTTCTCTTGATGTCGTAGCAAACTCTTCTGGTATCGTTTCTGCATCTGAATGATCCAAGTTGATTGCAAGTGAAGTTTGTTTGCACTCGAGAATTAGTTCATCACTTGCCATACTGTCATAACCGGTGTTGTCGATATCTCGTTCATTTCCGTCAACATTTTCGTTGGGAACTAACATGATTTGAGGATCATTTTTGGAATCAAAATCGGGGTTAGATAGGTTGTGACTAGTTACGTCATCACTATAGACAGTAAGAACGAAGCCAAAATTGTTTCTATTATTAATATGAGTCCCCAGAGGGGTATATAAATAATGTTACAAGGTCAGGGGTTCAAGGGGTTTCACCCCTGAATCTGAGACAACCAATCTAACAAGGGCAGCCCCTATCCTATTATCCGCGCTATCGCCTTAACTTCATTCGTGATCTCTTTTCCTTCTTTCCCGTTGTGGTAGTCTCCTTGGTGTAGTCTCCATCTCGGACTGGGCTGGTGGCAAATTCCGGGCGGCGGCTTTCTTTGAAGTATACTGGATCTGATCCAGGACTCTCTTGAGCTCGTTCTAAATAGTACTCCATCCATCCTTGCCGACATATGGGTCGATCGGAGAGATTGGCTCGGCCGAAATCACATTTATAGAACCTCTTTCAGGTTCTTTCAAATATTCTTTCGGTATTTTTATATTCCCTTCTTTGTAATTTCTTTCGAGCCAATCCTTAAAACTGAAGCATCCTTCTATTATATGTCCGAGCAACTTGTGGTAGGGACAAAAGTTGGGTTTATCCTTCTTGTTTATCTATTCCGGCTTCTTCGGCTCGGGCAATCTGAACTCGGGCTTCTTTATCAAGTTCTTGCACAACTTTGCTAGAGCATCATCTTTGAAGGAGTACTTTCTGCGCAGTCGTTTTGACATTGTCAGATCCTGTCGTCCATCTGTCATGTATGACCTTTACTGCTAACCAGACTGATTGCTCTGTTGTGCATGAGGCTGACCATACTACTGAGATCGACCTATCTGTGGAGGTCGACTGTCTTCTTCTGTGGCGCTATTCGACCGATCCTCATCGGCTGTTTCCCTTTATCGACCATTGTCACTATGCCAGATCTCTTTTTATATGCTTTGGCGGGCCTTGTTTTCTCTGCTTTCTCTGTAGGCTCCATATGTTTCACTTCCTCTTGTAAACTGCTGACTGCTTGAGTAGTTTCCCGAAGGACTTGATAGTGAGACCCTTAAGCATGAAAGCCACAGAACCGTGGATACTCTTAAGCAGTATCTTGATTGCGTGTTGTTCCTGTAACTGAGGTTCGCATTGTAGGCTTAAGTCTCTCCATCTCAGGATGTAGTCGACTAGAGTCTCGTCGGGCATCTGCCGTTCCACTACGAGATCTCCTATAGTAATGTGGTTTTGTGCGTCGGCGAATCTCTTTACGGACATGTTTTCCATTTCTGCGAATGTCTTTACTGATCCATTGGGAAGTTCGACATACCAATCAAATGCTATCCCTGACAAGCTGCTAACAAACTATCAAAATAACAACGCTTCACTCCCTCTTGTGTTGCAACAACTGACTCTGAAGTGTGCTACATGCTGACGAGGATTTTCTGTCCCGTCGAACGTCTTGAAAGTCGGGGGCACGAAGCCTTTGGGGTAAGGCACGACATCGAACTCCTCCGGGTAGGGTCTACCCTTTGAAACTAATGCTCCACCTTTAAATTGAGCCAAGGCCTCCCGAACTTGTTGTTCGACCATTTACTTGATATCCTTTTCCGATAAGCTCAGAGTTGAATCTTTCCTCGGTGGTTCATCTTCATTGGCAGAAACGACTTCTCTTCTTTCATCTGTAATGTGTATAATCTTGGGTTGGTTAACATCCGGAGATGCTGTGGGTCGTGACTGTGACTGTCCGTGGAGTGTAGGCATGGCGGTCATGGCAGCGGTCATCTCCTCCATCCTCTTTTCCATACGAATAATCTGCTCATCTCTTGTTAGTATTACCATCTGAAGCTCATCTGTGGTGTTCTCCTCATTAGGAGCCTCGTGTGCAGATGTTGTGGATCTGGTTTCAACCACATTGATTCCTATGAACTCTTCGTCCATGTAATCTGACAGGAAGTAATCTTCATCATCGATATCCAACCCTCGTTGTTTTGTCAATTCTGAAATCTCTGCTCGATCCTTCGAACTTTATCATCCACTATTTTCTCTTTTATTAATTTCAAATCTGTAAGCTTCCCTCGACTGTCACTTTTCTTTGCAACTAACTCAGAAACAACGACGGTAGTGGCAACAGGAACATCAGACTCATGATCAATCTTGTGATTCACAGATTTCTTAAAATGTGCTGGTGCGATGACCTCGATAACCACACTTTCCTTTTAAGAGTTGGCGCCTTGAGACGGAATGCCTTGGCTGGGACATCAGAGTGGTGAGGGGAAGTGTGCTCCCTAGAGTGTAGACCATGTACAGAGGTAAACAAACTCCTCTTATTCTTTCTCTTCCGGTATTTCTCATAATCGTCGGCGGATGGTACTCTCGGACCCAGCCGGGACTTGATTGATCTACGCACTGCGGGCGTCAGAACGACACTAGTATCATCAGTAGTGGTGACATCAACATGTTTCCCTAATCGGTGTTTGACGGATACTCGGACGGGCCTCTCCATCCTTAGAATCTTGTCCTTTATTTCAAGGGATATTGCACATCCCATCCTCTTGTCCAGAGAGCTTCTTTCAATCAGACAACATTTAATCGACATTTGAATGCCTTAATGATGTCAAAGTTGAGCTATCTTGGGCTCAATTTAACTCGGATTGGACTAACTTTGATATCATTAGGTCCGTCTAATCGAGCCAGTCAGTTTGACTATAAGTTTGTTAAAATCGAAGCTATGGATGACTTTTTATCAATATTTAAACGTTTATTGCTCATAATATCACCTCGAAATTCATGTCATGCCTCGAGATTTATGTCGAATGATAAAAATTTATTGGTAGCATATCAAGAAGAAAGATTTGTGCGCTTTAAATATATAAAAAAAATTTAGGAGTTAAATATGTAAATACATAATAATAACATCCTTCTTTTTCAGCTATCCTTGGGAAAAGGGTGTGAGCTCGGGCGATGGGTGTGTGCATCTCCCTCACCTCATCACGACCATATGGTGATGTAAACGTAGTGGCAATCTCATCGAGGCTTTCATCTCCGGTAGTGTCAACTAACGGGTGGAACCTACTATCTCGAAGGAGAGGAGAGTTATCTGGTAACCTGCTAAGGAATCTCATCAATCACTGGCAGACTTGTAACTTGTGCCCTATCAGCTTTGAGAATCCTGCAGTTGCAGTTCCTCCTTTGAGATCTGGTTAGAGGGAAAATTTTGGAACTAGAACCAATCTCTAAAACTAACTGCAGGACAAAAAAAGCGTCGTCGGATTCTTCTTCATGCAAAATTTCATTCCCTTTGACAGACGGAAAAGTAGGTGCGGTGGCAGCAAAACCGGTAGCGGTAGGGGTGACAACTCTTATGGGCACGGAGATGACTGACTTGACAGGGGCAGTAAGAACTTTCACCTTCTTAGTAGAGGGAAATCTTCGTGGGAGTTCAAGTCGAACTCAGCGGACGGTTCTTGAACTTTGGGGTAGCAACTTTCACAACAACCAACGGGGCTTTTTCGAGTACGACGCCGGCCCTAAACTGAATCATTGGTGCTGCAAGACGGGCCTCACGGGAGGTGGGCAAGTTGCAGGAGAAAGTCAGCGTAGGGGTTGACATCTTTAACTGTCGAAGGAAAAGAATTCTAGAAATTAGTTAAGGCTTAAACCTTTTAATCATAGTGCAAACACTACGAAAAGGAAAATTGTTTTGTAAACTGAGCACAATTTCATTTCATTTTAATATTTTATTATTTTTATCTTGCTTTTAGATTTTAATATGTTTGTTAAAAGGAGTTTTAAGATTTAAAAAGGAATGGGCCATTCTGCCGATGGCAGGATTGAACCCGGGAGGCACAAAGATGAGGTGAAGTGTGGGACCCCGTTCGGGATCCCCTTCACGACACACATTGCCCTAGCGAAACTTGTTCGCCAACACACCTATCGGCGGTTCGACCCAACAAAAATCAAGAAGAAACCTAAAGATCCCTGAACACCTCTATTTAAAGATGGTTAAAACAGATGGTCTTGAAATTGAGAGAAGTTGATCATACTTTCCCATGAAAGGAATGGGTGAAGCATATCAACAGAAGAATGGTAATCTGGTCTATGAGGGACATGAATACATTACCAATGTATGAATATAGTATTTTCTGATCTTAATGAAGAGAAAATTTTCCTCAGCGGAATCGCTAGAAAATTGTCAGTCGGTTGAAGTTGGAGAATTGTCGGCCGCCGAGATGGGTTACCCATCACGGGTTTTAATTTAAGATATATATGTATAGTTTAGAAAATATTATTTTTTAATTTTGAAAAATATGAAATCAAACTGATCCCATATAATCGATAGTTTAAATAATCGAGCACTTTACCGCAAACCATGTATCTATCCTGAAGAATAGGTGCATTGTTTGGTGGTGAGGCTTGATCAAATAAACTAAAGAATTCATAACATCTATTTAGTCTGCGAACCATTTATGTTAACCGACAATTTTCTCTATCTAATATGAGAGAATTAGATAGTGTTTATATTAATCTGGAGTCTTTAGGTTTCCTATAACCCTATAGTTAATTACATCTTAGACAACTGAGGTTACCTAAGAAAACTCTTGATATGAATCAGGAAATACTGTATTCATGATTTCCAAAAGGTAAGGTTATGTAATCAGGGCTTAGATTCAGTTGATGCCGATCATGTGAATAGCTTGGAAGATATGAGTATTATGTCATACCCGATAACAACCTCGGAACTTAAGACGAGTTAGAGCTTACACGAAGTGCAAAGGCCTAAAAAGATAAAGTGAGGGTTTATGCTGCACTAGGCAAGCTACCTCAAAGTCCTATGGATTGTTGTTTAAGTATAAGGAGTTTAGCTGTTGAAGATGACCGTGCTGCCCACTTGCATGCTCCAAGCTCCTTGTCGTAGCAGGTTTAGTTTAAAAAAGTGTCAATTAAAAAGAAAAGAGAAATATCGTGTTTTGGAAATTTTAAAATTGTGGTGTTTTAATGTCTTATTTAGGGGAATATTAGAGTTAATTATAGCGACACCGGTTAGGATCCCACGGTTCCCTCATTCTGGCACCACTATTTTCTTCTTTCACTTGGTCCAGATGAATTTACTAAACTCAACTGAATGAGTTCCATACTTTCATTTAGACAGTGGGAAATCCCATTAGCAGCCGTAAGTTGCATCCTCCGAGGTATTCCCGATCATCCGATAGAGATATTTTAATTTAGTTGTAATTGTGATTTTTGTTTTGTTTGTGATGAAATTCTGAGTTGTCTTATATTTGAATGTTGTGGTGGTGAATTTTATCTTATTTTGATTTTTAATTTTGATTTTGGTTTTGGTTTTGGTTTTGGTTTTGTGGCTATCCTAAAAGTTTTAGCTTTCATGCAGGGTGACATTGTTATTTAACATGTAAGCTCATAAGTAAGAAAAGTAAAGGAAGTACTGAAAATAAGGTACTGTAAACTTGTAAAAGTGTATTTGGTGAGTCTTCTCGTTCCTCCACCTGAATCTTTAGTATCTTTTGCAACGAACATTTATAATTTGCAGGAAAGTAAATCATATAGATAGGTTCGTCACAAGCTAACCAAACCCCATGTCATAACTTGGTGACTCCTATTCATCCATTTAAGAGATCTCTTCATTTAATAAGTATGATAGGTCCACTCGTCCTACAAGGTGTCCAGAAAATTTGTGAGAAGGGCTTAGGAGATACCTAGACATTTCACAATCCTTCTGAGCTTCCTTGAGTTCATTTTAGACTGATCGTAATTATTAAATGACTCATCTGTTTTATACCCTTATGCTTAGTGAACTAATGTTTTAATTACCCAAAAAATGTGGGGTAATTATCACTTGATATGTCACTTAGGAATTATGTAAGTGGGGCATTTAGAGATAATTTAATTTATGAGAGAATTTAATCAATTTTGATGGGCTTGTAGTGTTTCAAAGTGTTTAAGATTAATTGTGTTTCCTTATCTAATCCTCATTAGTTAATTTTCAATTAAGCCTAGTTTTCTATTAAGCCCTTAAGGTATATTATGTAAGCGGGGGATTTAGTTATATGATTATGATTCTTATCAAATTAATGAATTATCATTTAAGCATCACAAAAAGGGGTATTTAACTATTGGATTATCAACTTCAAAAAAAAAAAAAAATCAACCAATAACCTTAAAGGTCATTTAATTTAATTTTCATCCAAATTATAATGATTAATAAGATAATAAGCTTATTCTTCTAATATGAAAAAAATGAGATGTTTTTCTACTATTTATCTTTTTATGTTTCAATAATTCAAACATAATAATTAAGATCATCCATTACCCATTTCTTACTTTAACTAAGCGCAAATATTGAGTAAGGCTAAATTCTTCAAAAATTGTACTTTTGCCCCTAAATGCCTTATCACTTCATAAATCATTAAACTTAACTTAAATGACTTTAAATTTTTCATATTACTCACTCATGGGTCAATTAAAACATTAAATGAGAAAATGTGATTTTTCTAAGTTTAATTTTATTTATATATAACTATTTAATGCAAAAATTGGATTTTTAAGGGAAATTTTATAACTTAATCAAAACAATGTTTCTGTTCTTGAAAAAATTATTGGAGGTTCACTTAGACCAGAGGACTAGTTGGACCAAATTTCATGATTTTTTGGATTTAATTTAATTATTATAATTATTTCAATTTTTAGAGTTAAATATAAAATATTACCTAAATTGAAATTTAAGTTCTATATTTTTTTTAAATCTCTCTGAGGTCACGGAACTTAGAGAAACAAATTTTATATTTTTTTGATTTTTTTCTTTGAATTATTAGAATTATTTTAGTAATAATTAAGGAATTTCTTTTTTTAGCCTTTTAAATAATTTTAACCCTTTAAAATTTTATATCTTTATTTATGGAGATAGAAAAAAATATTCCAATTGTTCCTAAATGATTAGGAGACAATTTAGTACATTTCCAAAAATTTTATTAATTTTATAATTTTTGTGAATTTTTAATTATTTAAATTTTAAAATAATGCTTAAAAAGAAAATTTTTATTTTTATCTTAATTTTATTTTTAGAATATGTTTTTGGGCACAGTTAATTGAACTTTGGTGCGGTGTGGAGTTGTGGTGAAAAGTGTCCTGGTTTCAGCTGGAATTTTTGTGGGAAAATTTGCTCTGGACTGTGGGATTCAATGGCTAAGGATGGTGGGCTTGCACTCAGGAGGTCTCAGGGAAGCTCTAGGAGCAATTTGGCAGAGTCTCTTTAGGAAATTTTCAGCACCTCTCCTTTG
Organism: Papilionanthe hookeriana x Papilionanthe teres; assembly: GCA_022702705.1. Lineage (NCBI taxonomy): Eukaryota > Viridiplantae > Streptophyta > Magnoliopsida > Asparagales > Orchidaceae > Papilionanthe > Papilionanthe hookeriana x Papilionanthe teres. The sequence continues at coordinate 83,133,477 of CM040426.1, forward strand.
GCCTTGATGGGTGGCTTTTATAGCCATGGCCAATGGGTGGATCTTGGGTGCCAATGTGGGTGCTTTAGGTTGCTTATGGAGAGGGTTGAGCAGTGCCAATGGCCAATTGGAGTTGGATAGCTAGGCTTGACTCAATTTTTGGTTTAAAGACGTATGGGGGCGCTCGGGTTCAGCCATTCCGATGGCTAGTCGGCTGGCAAGGACAAAGAAGGTGGCTGTCAGGCTGATGGGAGGTAAGAGGGGGGTTCAGTGCAATCAAGTTACTAGTTTAATGGAGGTTGCTTAAGTTAATGGGTTTAACAAAAAGGTTAGGGAATGTTGACTTTGGTGAAGGACCATTGGTCCATAGCTCATTTGGATTGGGTTTGGTTGGCCTTGGCTGGTCCTTGAGGTCTCAAGGTTGGCTGCGGTGAAGTCAATTTGACCAATTTGGCTAAATTTTGTGACATTTGGGTTATGGCTTGATTTGGGTCACTTTGGGTTCAAGTTGGGCCTAGTTGAGTTTGAGCTTGGTTTGAGTCCAAATGATTGAGCAATTTGGTGTGTATGATTGTCATGAATAGTTTATGAAAGGATTGGTGTGGTTTTGAATTGATTTGGGGGCTCAATTTGGCTTAATTTGGGATTTTGGTCAATTTGGGGAAAGTTGGGTTAGCTCGAGTCTAGGTTGGGCTAGAGTGGGGTTTAAGCCCAATTGATTGCTCAAAAAGTTCTAGGGGAACGTCGTGAAGAGTTCCCAACATAAATTGGGTGACAATTTTAGGGCTAGGACATTCAATTTGGTGTGATTTGGTCATGTGTCCAATTTGGGGCAAAATTAGGAATTTTGGATTTGGGTTGACTTGGGTGAGACTTAAACTCAAATTAGAGGCAATTAAATGTTGCATTTGGCCTAGGGGAGTGTCATGAGAAGTTTGGAATTCAAATTTAGGGGAAATTGATTGATAGGTTCAATTTGGGTGAAATGGGTCACTTGGTAAAAATTAGGAATTTTGAGTTTGGGTTGAAATTGGGTCCAAATGTGATTCAAATTGGGTTTGGATTTGTTTAGATTAAGGTTAGAGATGTTGAATTTTGGTTTGGAATTAAAATTGAGCAAAATTAGGGTTAATTAGGTGGATATTGGGGGGTGATTTGGGCATTTTGGGCCTCAAAAGGCAATTTGAGGCTTTTTGTTAAATTGGGCAAATTTTGTCAAATTGGCTCAAATAAAGTGGTTTAAATTAAAAATGGGAATATTTGTAGGGTTTTGAGAATTCTTTGGAATTTTTGGGCTAGGAGGGATATTTTGGTAATTTTTGCAAAATTTGGGGCTATTTTGGTCAAATTTGTTAATTTGAGTGGTGGGAAATATTTTGAAATAATTTTTGGAGAAAAATTGGTAATTTGGGTAATTTTGGGTAAAATTGAGGTTTATGGGTATTTTGGGTAGATTTTGGGCCAAGGGGTCAAAAATTAAAATTTTGGGAAAATTGAGGTTGATTAGAGGTGAGTAGTATGAGATTGTTTAGATTTAGTCATGGGCCAAGGGCAACCGTCATTTGGTCCTCTATGTGTTGGTATTAATCAAGCCTTAGCTTAGGGCTAAGAGCTTGGGGAAACCACCCACATGAGTTTCCAAAAGAGTAGGGGATCATGGTGAGATGTGCTTTATTTAGGGTTGTGGGTGTAAAGTGTATGTATTATGTAAGCTCCAAACTTTCCAGAGTAAATCCTGAGGTCTGACCACCTATAGGAGACTTCCCCTGGGCTTTCTTATGCTTGGTCTCTTCTTCTCAAAAGCTGGAGGTTAGTCCTTAACCATATGAAACTCCCAGTAAAGTGAAAAAGGTTTTTTTTTTTTAATTTCAAAGGGGGAGGGTTCCAAGACTATTCTTTTAAGAAAGTCACTAGGAGAGTCGTATGACTAGACCCTAGGCTATTCTAAAGAGAGACTAGACCTCAACCAAAAGTGAAGTGAACAAGTATCACTCAGTGGGATAGAAGATGTATAGACACAATTAATAGAATGTCTGGATTCAGTGGTGTTCCCTAAACCTACACAGCTTATAGCACTATTTGAAACCACTCAAGTAATGGAGGAGGATGACGGGAAGGAGAATGAAGAGTAGACTAGTTGTGATGGGTCTTCCTGGAGTTGGCTCGATTCTACTTTTTATTTTGTTTTTTGCTGTTGAATAATTTAGTGGTACTGTTTTCTGTGGTATAGTAGTTTTGGACTGTATTCTTTTGTTGTGATGTGTAGTATATATATTTGTGGTTGTTATGATGTAGAGTTTTATGTGTGATATGATTTTATTACTGGTTCTTGTGAAGACTTCAGCATTTGTTAATGAGTTTGGTATCGGCCTACTTAGACATATTTTATTGTTATGATGATGTCTTTTATGTGGTATTTTTTTGTTATATGCCAAATTGTCCTTGTATATGTATTATTAGTTGTGCAAAATTTTCTATTTACACATGTTAATTCTTGTGTCAGTTAACTAACAAGTTTTGGTAGGATGTGTGTGTGATATATTGCTCTTTATGTACATAGAAATCTATTTTTAAAATTCACATAAAATGAAGTGGTAGTCGAGTTAAATATTAGTGCAAACTGATAATTTGGAATACATAGTAAAAGTGATGTGTGTTTCATGAAGACTTGGAAAAGAATAGTTATTTCCTAATCACTAATCCCTAATAATAGTAGTTACCTATCTTTATAACCATTCCTAAACACTTAGTTTTAACTATATATTATACTAAAATTTAGTCATTATTCAGTTAATACAAACTAATTCTTATTTATTATCTATTGCTATTGACCTACAAAATTTTGAGTTAAGTTAGGGTAGTAATGAGAATTTAACTTACGAAGAGGATCGTGATTCAAAATCATTATAAGAGCTACAAGATATAAACATTCCTACTAAACCGAGAGAAAAAGGGAAATAAAAAAATGAAAAAAAAAAGGAAGAAGAAAAATCTTAAGAAAAAATTCATATTAAAAAGAGAAAAATTTTAGGAACCATTGGGGAGCAGCTTGACATGAAGCTTAGATTAAAAAATTCTAACTTAAGCTTGAGGTGAACCAATTCCTCTTCTAAAAGTTAAATGATCAATAATTTTTTTTTAAATTGTGCTAGAAACTTTGTATTCATAGAAATGGTAACTGGATCAAGATGGTCTACTTGACTAGACAACTGAATTTTATACTTTATATTAATTTTATGTTGTTTAAAGTTTATATAAGTGACTTAGGATGATTATATAGAATTTTATTGCTATTTGTTATATTAGGATATTAGGAAAAAACTCAGAATGTTCAGTGTGAAGGAAAATACAAGTCTACCTTTCTCTATATAATTAAGAGGAATTGAATCATTAATCGCTGGTCACCACTATACTTTGCAATATTCTAATTCTAGATTTTGAAATTACTTGAGGTTAAATAATGTTTAAGTTTTGGGGAATTTATCATGTATTGAAAATGTGATTGCTTATGTTCTTTTTTAAGCTTTTATGTTAACTTTATGCTTCTGAAAGGTGTTTGTGATATATTTTGCAAGATTCAAGGAAGAAGATTGATTGGAGTTGATGAACCAAAGAAACAAGCTAAGTAGAGGACCATCGCTTTGGAGTCAGATCAGAGTGCTTAGGCGCTCAGGGAGCTCAAATTTGGTCCCAATATAGTGAATGCAAAAAGTAGGCGTCATGGTAATAGAGCTTAGGCGCCACAGCCTAAGCGCCTAGGCACTAGATATGGGTGCCTAGGCGCCCAAAGTCCTAAAATCATTACCTGAGTTGTTGGATAGTATACACCGTGATATAGTACCAAGACGTCGGTGACTAGCTCCTAAACACTCGTTGCATACCAGTGCCTAGACGCCGCATACCAGCACCTTGGCTCTAGTTTACATATTTGGTTGTTTCAAAGCTTCGTTGATACGAATTCACAATCCAAAGCATATAAGCCTCTTTGGCCAAAAAAGGAAAGAGCATCTGACACTCATTCTACATGCATGAGATTGAGGAGAAACGCTAGAGCAAGAAGATCCAAGTGCAAGTGAATGTGGGGAGGAGTGATTGTTGGGGAGTTATTGAGAGCTTTTTGAATGTGCAAGCGTGATTTTAACTTCAACATTTCAATTGGAGAAGGTAGAGAGACTAGTTGCAATCTTCTTGGAGAATTAAATATGGTATTGTCTTTTCAACTTCTTGTTTATGATATTTCTTATTAATGAAATGAAATTGTTGTTATTTTCAAGCATATTTATTGAGTAGAAATTTTATTCTTCCTTAAATTGGTGATGTAGGAGTGTAAAGTTTGGATTTTTGTTTGTGATTTCAATGAATTTCACATAAGGTGGTTTTTTTTCCTTTTATTCTTCTTTTACATTCAACATGCTTAGTTGGATAGTTAAAACATGTTATGATTTTCGAATTGCGGAAGAATCTGTAGTGTAATAACTAAGTTAAACCACATTAACTTAAGAGAATATGAATATTGCTTCTAGGTTAGTGCAACCCCTTAGGGAAAAATGAATTCCTAGGTTAATCACTTGATTTAGGGAACTAAACTCGTATGATTGCCCCGTCTTCTTAGATGCTTGGGAGAGGATAAGGTGGAAAATTGCTCCTCGTTGTCATCTACTAGTTAAATCACCAAATCAAACTTGTACACCTGTAAAACCAATTGAGAGGAGTTTTTTACTTGCATAAAAAATCTATGTTAAAATCTTCACCTTGTTAGCTTAAGGTTGTTTTATTTCAAAATTTTGGATTAGTTACTTTTCAAAAACATCATAATTCCATATCTGCATGCTATATTCAAAACCACTGGGCTAGAAATATTCTTTTTGAAAATTTGCCTGTTCCTCGAGGAATCGATACATGGATTCTATTTCATATGCTAGTTGGACGACACTTAAGTGATTCGCTTGTGCTTTACGACCTTTGGTTTATATCAAGAAGCTTATGTATTGTCTTTATTGGTCATTAAAGAAGTGTAAAATTTCATCAACGATACTTCATTTCTCATAGACAGTGTCAAACTTTTACGTGTTAAAATATTCATGCAGCGAAGTGATTATCTAATTTCTTATTATTGCATTAGGATTCAATACACACATAAATAATAAAAAAGTAGCAATGGGGGAAAAAACCCTCAGGTCTCGATCAATCAAAATAATTCATTATGCGTTTGTATGTACAAGAGTGCAGGTTTTTTTTCTCAACAGAAGACGGATGGGGGGGTTTCTTGGAGCTCTGCTAGAGTTTTCTTCGACGAGGGTTTATGGGCGCTCTGATCGCGTTTTTTTGCCGTGCTTCTACATATTCTTTCCTTCCTTCTACTTTTTGGGCATTTTTTTTTCTTTCGTATGGCTGATTTGCTTAATCGACCGTATTTCCTTGAGGCTTTGAAAGGTAATATGGAGGTTTCTACTTCTTATGCTAATGCGTGTTTGTTTCCTGTCACGTTTAGGGATCACTTTGGAGAAGATGGCTCAGATAGTTTGTTAAAGAAAGCTACTAAGAAGAATGGAAAACCTGCTTTGATCTTTAATGAAGAAGAAACTAATCTTCTTGTTGAGCCTTTAAAATATACCTTGATAGGTAAATTTACCTATGCACATCCGAAAATGGAAGTCATCAGAAGGTATTTTACTGATTTGAAAGTAATAGGTAAATGAAATGTTGGTTTAATTGATGGCAGGAATCTTATGATTAAATTAGAAAATGAAGCTGATTATACTCAATTATTTGCGAAAAAGGAAGTCCAAATTGAAAAGATTTATATGAAGATTTTAAAATGGACTGTGGATTTCAATCCTAGGGAAGAACCACCGATTATTCTTATATGGTTGAAATTCCCAGGACTAAAATTACAATTTTATAATAAGAAAGTTTTTTATTCACTTGGAAAGATATTTGTATCACCTATGAAAATTGATATGGCTTCTGTGAACTATAATCGTCCATCTAATGCTCATTTCTTGATTGAAAGAGATGTTACCTTACATTTTTGTGATTCTGTGTGGCTTAAGATTCTAGTTCAGGTTGCTGGCAAGCTGTGGAAATGGAATATATTCCACCTTATTGTAATAAATGTTGTATATTTGGTCTTTGCATCACTAATTATTTTATTGTTCATCCTCATTTGAAAAATAAGCATTTTAAACATCCTGCTAATGAGTATATGACAAATAAAGATAAGGAAATTAATCAGAATCATAATTTCTTGCAAGGGGATGAGAATACTGCAAGATCTTTAAATCTTGTGGAATCCAATGTGTATGTTATTCCAGATAATGATGAGAATGTGGAACAAATACATTCTAAATGCTTACCTCTGGTTGAACCTAATGAGAATTCTAATCAGCAGGAAGTTTTGGAGATGGATGTTATTGCTAATAAGATTGATAAGCCTGAAGCTTCTGCTTTGAACAATAATCAATCTGACCTCTTGTTAGATACAATTATTGTTAAGGCTATTGAAAATGTTGATCTTTATCTCATACATATTGGTAAAGATATTCAAGATGATACTTTGAACACGACTGAACTTGAAGAAGAATGGATGGTTCAAAAAGCTTCCACGAGAAGGAAATTTAAAGGGAGTTGTGAGCTTAGTTGCGTTAATCCTGATGCTGATAGTGACCAACTGTTGGGTAAGAATATTGGTACACATGAAATTACTTCTACCTCTAGGTTAACTAGAGGAAGAAAGGATAATGATGATGAATTTTAATACTTTATTTTGGAATATTAGAGGCATTGCTAAGTGTGATGCCTCTAATAGACTTAAGCATTTAATTCGTTTTTATCATCTGTCCTTTTTTGGGATTCTTGAACCTTTAGTTAATTCTTGCAATAATATTAAATATGTCAAGAGAATTTGTAATTTTAATTTTGTTGCTAATACTAATAACAAAATTTGATTTCTTTAGAAATATTTTATTAAAGTGGATGTAATTATTAACCATAAGCAGTTATTACATGTTTCTATTAATTATCAAGATATTTCTTTTCATTTCTCTCTGATTTATGTTGGGTGCACTTAGCAAGATAGGTTGGAATTATGGAATTTACTTAATTCCATTGGCCCCTTAAATGTATCCTGGCTTGTTGGAGGATATTTCAATGTTATTTCTTCTATTAATGAAAAGAAATGTGGGCTATCACCTAATCTCAACTTGATTTCTAACTTTAATAGTGTTCTTTTGGATGCTGGGCTTTTTTATTTAGGTTATTATGGTAATACTTTTACCTGGCATCGTGGTAATGTGTTTGAAGGATTAGATAGGTTTTTGGCTAACTCAATTTGGTGTAATAATTTTTGCACTGATGAGATTCATCATCTTGCTTTTGCTGTTTCTGATCATACTTCTGTTTTATTAAAGGTTTCTAATATGGTTAGTAAAAGAAGTTATCGTTTCTGTTTTCTTAATATGTGGATTCAACATTCCAATTTTCTTCAGTGTGTTAAGGAAAATTGGATGATTAGTAAGCTTGCTTTTATGCCTTCTAATTCTATTCACAAGCTCTAGATGCTTCAGAAGCATCTTGCTAAGATCCTTAGAAAATGGAATTAGTCCATTTTTGGTCATCTTAGTAAAATGGTTGTTGATGCTGAAGATAGAGTTAAGGAGATGGAATTACAATACAATCATAATCTTATTAATATTGACCTATTTATTCAAGCTCAAAAAGATCTTACTAATGCTATAAATATGGAGGAAAGCTATTATGCTCAAAAAGCTGCTAAAACTAACTTTTTAGATGGTGATTAGAGTTCTGCCTTTTTTCATGTGTGTATTAAGAATAAAAGGAAGATGTATATGATATATAACATCAAAGATAGGAATGGTAATACCTTGATCAATGAGAATGATATTATTACTGATGGGATTAATTACTTTACTCATTTATTTTTTAATAATGATTGTATTCTTGATCAAATTAATCCTGATCTTTTTACTCAAACTGCTAACTTGCATCTTCTTAATCTTACTCACATTCCTTCTATTGTTGAAATTAAGGCTGTTCTTGATAGTATGGATGAGGGTAAAGCTACTGGACCTGATGAATTTACTGTGGAGTTTTATAAAGCCAGTTGGGATATTATAAATCCTGAACTTGTTGAAGCTATTCAGGACTTTTTCCGTGGCAAGGATTTACCAAATTATTTTAAGAGTTCTAATATTATTTTAATTCCTAAAGAACATGGTGCTAATACTTGGGATTCTTTCAGACCCAACATTAATACTGTGGTCTCTAAGATTATTTATAAGATTATGGTTAACAAAATTCAACATATTTTAAGCAGGGTCATTGCTCTTAATCAAACCGCTTTCCTTAAGGATAGATACATAGGGGTGTCGGCATATTTTTAGGTTGAGTGTTGTATTTTTTAAAAGGGGTCGCCTACAGAAGTTGTCGGCGAATTTTAAATTTAATTTAAATAAATAATTTGAAAAGTAGTATTTGATTTTGAAAATAATTTTAAATTTGAAGTTTTTAAGATATGAAATCGAACTAATCTCGCATCCCAGAATAGTTTATATAAATGAGCGTCACATCATAGTTGTGTATACGTCCGAAGAATAGACACACTACTTGATGATGGGGCTCGATTAAATAAACTAGAAGATTTGTGACATCCGTTTAGTACGAACCGATTTTATAAGCAGACAAGTTCCCATGCTTAATATAAATGAATTAAGCGGGGTTTATATTACTAGGTTCTTAAAGTTCCACTATAAGGGCGAGCCACTATAGTTAATTACATCTTAAGTGACGGGAATCACCTAAGAAAACTCTCGATAATGATCGGTGGTTTTGCTCTCGAAATTTCAAAGTTTAAGGTTTTCGAAGGATCGGATTTTTGGAAATTCGAAAGGGAATGACTCGAAATTTGGAACAATTTTATTTTGGGAATTCGAAAGGAAGGAAGGTAGGAGAAGCGAGGATCGAGAGGAATCTTGGCGACTTCCGACTATCACATTGTTTGGCTTAGATTTGAGAAAATCCTAATATTATCTTATATTTCGATCTTGTCGATTTTAGTTAATTAGGACTTATATTCATATGATAAAATCATACGAAATAGCCTCGAAGATGTGAGGGTTTATGTCGTATCGAACGACTACCTCGGAGTCCTAAGACCAGGTTAGGGCTTAATTTACATGATATGATCATACGAATGCCTAACGAAGAGTTGAGGATTTATGTTGCACTTAAGCGAACTTCCTCGAAGTCCTATGGCTTTGTTGTTTAATTCTAGGAATGTTTAGTTCTTTGTAGAATTGTTTTCTTGACGAAGATGGCCGTGCTTGCCCACCATGCTCAGAGCTCCTTGTTGTTGCGAGAGGTTTAGTTTTAGAAATCATAAATCGGGAGATGAGAGAAGTGTTCGGTTTAGAGAAAGTCTTAATTTCCGAGTGTTTTTTATGTTTTAATTAAAACAAATCTTAAAGTTGATTATAACGACACAGGTTAAGATCCCGCGGTTCCATCCTTAGGCATCGTCATTTTTATCGGATTCACTTAGTCCGGATGAATTTGCTAAACTCAGCTTGAATGAGTTCCACACTTTCATTTAGGCAGTAGGAAATCCAGTTAGCAACACGTAGGTTACATCATCAGAGGCATTCCCGATCATCCAACAATACGTTTTGATTTAGTTGTAGTTGTAGTTTTGTTGTTACGTTTGTGATTAAATTTTGAGTTGTTTTATATTTTGAAATGTTGTGGCGGTGAATTTTATCTTGTAATGACTTTTAATTTAGTTTTGGTTTCGGTTTTAGGAGGCTATCCTAAAGGTGTGGGTTTTCATGCAACGAGTTGTTTATCATGCGAGAAAAACTAAGTGCGATGCGATTAAATAAATTGCGATAAGGTAAATTACTGATAAAAAACGTACACGGAGGGTCTTCCCGTCATCCCAGTTGCACTTAAAACACAATTAGAATATTTAAGCATTTAAATCGAGTTCCTAGGTAAAGGTAAGGGAAGGGTTATGGTTTTCTACCAAGTTCCTAATCCTATGGCTAGTCGCCTCCTATGACGTCTAGGTTCTTGTATTTTGGGTTTGAGGACGATTTTCTTCATCGAAGAACGATTAAGTTGATTGTTCTTATAAATATCCTATCATATCGAGGAAGTGCTTAAGACGAGTCTTAAACATCTTTTCGATATTTCTAGGATTATTTTAAGTCTAAGAGAATTTAATTATTCGAATGAATTAATCGTCCAGGGAGTTCGAGTTTTGTTACCTTGCTCGAGTGAACTAGGACATTTGAATATTACATAAGTGAGGTAACACTTCACTTAACACTCCATTTAGGAGTTGTGACAACAAAAGCTTTCGAGGGCGAATTGATGTTCAAATGATTTATGATTTAACTCAATTTCAATTAATGAGCTTAAGTTTGGAATAGTGTTCAAGTTGTTTTAGATTTTTTTTTTTTTTGAATTTTTTTATGTCTTAGGTGATATTATTTTTAATTCAATTTAACTTTAATTTAATTTAATTTAATTTAATTTAATTTATTTTAATTTAATTTTATTTTTATTTTTAATTTAATATTTTATTTTAAAAGGGTTTGATTTAAATAATTTAACTTTAATTTAATTTAATGATTAAGTCTTTTAGCATTTTAAATCTTAAATTTGAATTACCAATTTAATTAGGAATTAAATATTATTGAGATGATTAATTTAGGGATTCTTGAATTAAAGAACAAATCTCTTCCTAATAATATCACTATTTTAATAATTCGATTTTATTATTCCTCAAATTTAATCGATTATTTAATTAAAGTTCATTTCGATTATTTTTAAATTGTTTAATAGGTTTCTACCGCTTTAATTATTTAAATTTCGATCATCAAATCAGATTAGGATCAAATATTTTACTCTTTAATTTTATTAAGCCTAAAGTTTTAATTAAAGATTAAAATTTTAATTACAATTTTGCCCTTCAAGCTTACTAATTCCATAACTCACTAAATTGAGCTTAAATGAATTTGAAATTTTTTATGTGACTTCACTCATATGTCAATAAAGACATTAGAGGAGAAAATGTGATTTTTACGTATTTAATTTATTTATGTAATTATTTTTGGTGGAAAATAGGGATTTCCGAGAAAATTCAATAATATGACCAAGGGAAATTTTCTGTCCTTAAGAAAATTATGGGACATTCCTAATGACCGAGAGGACCACTTGGACCGATTTTGGTGATTTTTTGAATTATATTCTTTTTATTATAATTATTTTGAGTTTTGGAGTATTAATTAATTTAAAAATAAAATAAAGGTTGAAAAATGAATTTTATATTTTTCAAAAAACCTCTCTGATATCAAGGAAATCAGAGAATCAATTTTTACAAATTTCTGATTTTTCTTTGATTTATTAGAATTATTTTAATGGGAATACTAGAAATATACATTTTTTAAAATTTTAAAATTACCTTAGGGCTTTAAAATTTAATATCTCATCATAGAGACTTAAGAAAAATATGGGGTTTGTTCTAAGTGATTAGAATTCAAAATGTGACATTTTAGTGAATTTTATTATTTTTGTGATTTTTATTATTTTTTTATTTATTAAAATATTAAAATAATGCAAAAAATTAACTTTTTAGAAAATTGAAATTTTAATTTTCTTAAATTCCCTAATATCGAGAGGCTCCAAAACCAATTTAGTGAATTTTTGAAAAGCATTTTGAAAGTTATGAATTTTTAAAGTTTAAATTGGTTAAATGGCTTAATCAACCCATTTAGTAAGGCTAACAAGTCGATTGACTTCAAATTTTTATGGTGGGTTCCTCGATCCTAAAGGTCGGTGGAGAATTGATTTCAAGTCAATTTGGTATATGATTAGCTCTAATTAATTAAAGACCTATTTTGGGTGTTTAAGCCAGATTAGGGTTATTCAAGTGAATTAATTCAAAACCTATTTTTCCTAGGGTCCTTTGATCATAAGAAACATCACCGAAATTTTCCTAGAATTTATTTCACAACATGTTAATTATTGGATTTAAAATACTCAAAACGATAACATGAATTTGAAAAATCAATAACTTCTCGTAGGGATGGCCTACGACTTTGGAAAATTCGGGGAATGTTCCCAAATTCGGAGGCTTCAAAAGCCCTATGGCCTCATGCCATGGTGAATTTCCTATATGCATGGAGAATTAAAACAATGCGAGAGGGTAAATAAATCATTAAAAATAAAATACTTGATGAAATTAAATGATTTCTTTTCCACATTATTCTCCTACGTTCATTGAGCAAGAGAGTATTTTTATTTTATTTTTCTGATTTTTCTACACAAAGTTATGCATTTTTGAAGTTTAGGGAATTAAATAAATAGAAAAATACCCTAATTTTCTATTTAAAACGGCGCGCCGGCTCATCTGGCGGCTCCGAAGCGCCGCGTGGCGCTTTCTGATTCGACGCCGCCATCCGACTCAGCGCTCCAGGGGCCCGCTGTATCGCTCCGTCTCCTCATCCGGCGCGATCCTGGCCGTCCGTCCACGCATGTATGGAATGAACGGCATCCGTTCATCGTCCCGAGCGTCCTCGCACGAGAGCGCGTCCACACTAAAACCACAAGAACTCACTCATTTCTCAACGGATTTTCGTGTTCTTATGCTCTATGGATTCGTCTTGAAGAGACGAATACATCTATACGGTGATCATGCATTGAAATTAAGGCATTTGAAATGGAGAATCTCCAGAAGCTCGGGATAAAGAGTTAGCTCATACCTTTGCTCAGAGAAGTGTGGCTTCGATACGAGGGTTGTGTCACCTTCGATTGGATCCGTGCAAGCTCCGGATGAAGTCTCGCGGTCCGGTGAATTTCCTAGGTATGATTTCGACCAAGCTCGATCACAAAGCTTGGAGTACGGAACGGATGGGTGGCACGGAGAGGGGGCTTTTCTTTGGTGGACTTCTTCCCTTGGTGCAGTGAAGGTGTAGGACCAATCGATTTGAGGATTGATCCGCTGTGGAGAAGTGTCTAGTTTTGGGTGGAATTTTGGGTGAGAAATTGGGCTCTGTTGGTGGGGATTAGGGCAAATTGACGCTGGGGATCAAGCTGCTCTCAAGTATGGAGAATGATGCGGAGCAATTTTGGCGAGTTTCGGTAAGGTACGGTTCGGCACCTCTCATGGCCGAGAGGAGGTGATGTTTAAATAGGAGAGGGTGGAGGGCCTCCCGGGGGAGTTAGGGCTTGGGATCGAGTTGCTAGGTCGAGGAAGAACGGCCATGGTGGCCATTGTGCATGGGGCGACTCGGCGAGGTGGAATTCCAAGTTTGGCTCCTCCCGAGGTCTCGGCCATGGTGTTTTCCGGCGACCCGGGCGGGTGGCCGGCGGGCATGGGTCACCCTCGGGTCCGGGTGGGTCGGAGGCTGGAGGTTTGTGCGGTCGATTGGCCATGGACTTGTGTAAAGGGTTTGAATCGAAGTGGAATGGGAAAGGGCTAGTTTTGGGGTCTAAATGGGTCGACCCTTGGTTTTGGGTTAGGTTCACCCTTCAAGGCCAATTTGAGGTGAAGGGAAAGTCACTTGGATCGGCTTGATTAGTGGGGTCAAGTCACGATCAAGTACGATTAAGCTTAAGCGAGAGTTAGGGGAAACATGGGAGTGGTTAATCACTCTTAAGAGAATCATTAAAGGGTCCCCTCTTCTTGCCATTTTGGGTATGGTGAAGTGTCCAAGGTTTTCATGGCTCACATGTGGCTCATGCATGACTTCATGGCTCACCTTCGGCTTGGAAAAAGCTAAGTCGACTTTCATGAAAGAGGTTTTTAGGAATTTTGGTAATTTAGGAGTGATTTGATGGGATTTGGCACATGGCTTGATTTGGAACCATTTGATGATTGATTTGAACTTAGGGATGATTTTAATTAAGGGTATGATGAGAAGAATTTGTCATATGGGCTTTAGCATGAAGTTTGGGCTTTTAGGAAGGTTTAAGAAAGTGGGCTTTTGGTTTGAAAATAAATTTATGGATGGGAATTTTGTGAAGGATTGGGCCAAACAAATGTTGGGTTTAGCTCATGGATGTGTCATGAGTGATTTGAAGCAAGTTGGGAGTGATTTGGGTTTGAATTGGGTTGAATTTGGGCTTCCTTGGTGAATGGGCCAATATAGGTCGAATTGGGCTAACTTGGGCCAATGTTGGGCTAGGGTTGAAATTGATGTAAAATAAATGTTGGGAAATGTTTATGGGAGTGTTTCAAAGAGGTTTTGGCTTTGGTTGGGTTTTGATTTTGGGGTTTGGGCTTATTTGGGTTAGATTTGGGTTTAGGTCAAAATTGGGTCTTTTAACTTTGGGTTGAATTTGATTGGGGTTTGGGTCTAAATTTTGGGCAAATCATGTTAGTGTTTTGTTTTTGGGAATGTTAAGGAAGGTTTAGAAAAGATTTGGGGTTAATTGGAGTTGAATTGGGTTAGTTTGGGTTAGGTTTGGGTTAGGTTTGGGTCATGGGTCCAAATTGGGCTTTAAGGCCAAAAGTGAAATTGGATCCAAATGTCAATCAAATTGGACTTGGATTTGGTCTAGATTGGTGTTGGGAATGTTGAATTGAAGTTTAGAATTGAATTGGACCATAATTTGGTCAATTGGGTAGGTTTGGTTTGACATTGGGTTCACTTAGGGTTAAAAATGGGTCAAATTGGGGATTTTGATAAAAGTGGGGTAAATTGACAAAATTGGCCCATGGTGTAGTTAAACAAATGAAATTGGGAATATTTGAGATTTTCTTGAATGTTCTGGGAATTTTCTGAATTTTTGGATTTTTTGGCTAAGAGGGGCATTTTGGGTATTTGGAGGGTATTGAGAGGTATTTTGGAATTTTTGGTATTTTTGGCTATGAATGATCAATTTGAGTAATGTGAGGATGTTTGGGATTGGTTTTGAGGAATTTTGGGTAATTTAGGTGATTTTGCAAATTTTGGGTGGTTTCAAGGGTTTGGGTAGGCTAAGCGGGTGTAGGGTCCGGGGGTCGAAAATTGAAAATTTGCAAAATTGAAGATTAGGTGAATGTAAGTGGAATGAAATCATTTTAGTTGAACCATGAAGCCATATCAAGCCTACATGAGCCATGAAGGGACTCATTTGAGGCATCCAGTATGTTGTTCCTAACCCTCTTGCCTGATGGCTTAGGGGTTAAGGACCATCCATGTGAATCACCTTCATGAGTCGAGGAGATCAAGTTGGGTATGGGTGTGGTTTTAGGAGGTGTGTGAAAGTGTAGTGTATAAATGTAGTGTATGTGTAAATCGGTCCTCACCGAGACCAGGGCCGCCCGGGGCGGTCCTAAGGCCGAAAGAGTCACATAGGAACTCATCCTTTAAACTTCCGCATTTGATTTCGACCCTGCTAGGTGATTAGGGGTCTACGGTCGAGTTTGTGGAGTTTGCGGGGAGTTAAGAAGTGGTTTGAAATTTCTAAAGGGTGGGTTCCACTTCTAGTCCTCTAAGATTAGTCAAAGGAAAAGCCTAAGGCTAGATCCTAAGTACTAAAGAGAATAAGAGGAGACCTCATCAAAAATGAGGTCAACAAGGGGACAATGCCCTTACTGTGCAAAAGCTGTTGTTAGATCTTGATAGGAGTAAAAGAGGTGGTAATGTTATTTTCAAAATGGATATTAAGAAAGCCTTTGATTCCATTAAGTGGGAGTTTTTAATGGATGTTTTGAAGGCTCAGGGCTTTAATGATGATTTCTGTAAGCTTATTTACAGAATTCTTAATAACAATTTTTATTCTTTGATTATTAATGGTAATTCTTATGGGCACTTTAAGGATATTAAAGGTATTAAACAAGGAGATCCACTTTCTCCTTACCTCTTTATTATTGCTTTTGACTATTTCTCTAGATATTTAAATAAGCTGTTTGATGAGAATCCTGCTCTTAATTATATTCATAAAGGTGGTTTGAGTATTTTCCATTTATGCTTTGCTGATAATCTCATTCTTTTTACCAATTCCAATAAAAGGTCCATCAATAAAATTTGGCAGCTCGTTATTCATCTTTAAAAAGCTTCTGATTTATTTTTTAATACTTCTAAATGCTATTTCTATTGCTCTAAATATGTTTCTAATGCTAAAATGCATTGGATTACTGACTCTACTCATTGTCTTAAAGCTGATTTACCTATTAAATATCTTGGTTTTATGCTTGACAAGAAGACTAAAAGAACTGCTCTTTTTCTGATTTATTGGATAAGGTTAGAGTGAAGCTTTACACTTGGGAGAATAAATTTCTTTTTTTTGGTGGGCGTATTACTCTTCTTAAGAGTATTCTTACTTCTTTACCCCTGTATATTCTACAGACTATGAATATGCCTCTTACTATTATTAAGAAATTGGAAATTATGTTTAATAGTTTTCTTTGGGATGGTTGTGGTAGAAAAAGCTTACATTGAAAAAGTTGGGATAAGGTTTGTAAACCTACTACCTGTGGTGGTTTGGGCTTTCGTAAGCTTACTGATTCTATAAGATTTAATTATATGAAGCTTTGGCTTCATTACAGACCGAATAATTCTATCTGGGCTTATTTACTTAATGTTAAGTACTATGGTAACTTTCATCCTCTAGCTATTTCTCCCTCTAAGTTTGACTCATGTCTTTGGAAAGAAATGTTGAAAATTTCTTCTCATGTTGAAGGTTTAATTTGCTGGGATATTGGTCAGGGTGATGTGTCCTTTTGGTATGATGACTGGACCAGTAATGGTACTCTTGGCAATTTCTATGGAGGGCCTCATGATATTAATATTAAAGTTAAAGATTTATGGGTTAATTCTTCTTGAAATTTTACTCAGTTGTGCAACATGGTTCACTATCAGGATGCTTTATTTATTTCCAATATTCCTATTACTGCTTATAAAAAAGACAGACCTAAAATTAATGGGAATCTGGGGGATTCTATTACTAAAACTTTTACCTCTCATGAGCTGATTCCTCCTGGCATTGATCTTTCCTGGAATTGGAATATATGGCTCAAACCATCCATTTCATTTTTTAGCTGGAGACTTTTTCATAACTGCATTCCTACGGATGATATTCTTAAGATTAAAGGTTTAAGGCTAGTCTCTAAATGTTATTTATGCCATAATAATGAAGAATCTATTTTGCATATATTTGGTAATTGCAGATTTACATTTGATATTTGGAGAAGTATTTTTTTTTTGTGGTAGACATGATTCTTTTTCTGGTTATAATTCTTTTGAGGATATCTTTAAAGATTGGAACACTCGGGGTCATACTTTTTTAAATTCTATTCCTTCTTTAGTTGTTTGGTTTATTTGGATATCTAGAAATTCTGCTAAATGTAATTGTATGTCTGTTAACTCTAAGCAGACTATTTGTCAAATTTATTCTTATATTTATAAAAGTTTAGCTGTTAATGGTATTAAGGATAATTGCAATAAATTTATTCTTTCTATTTCTACTAACCTTAATATTGAGTTTCAGGTGTCTAATAAATGCTTGAATAAGATTACTTGGTTTAAACCACCTGTTCCTTTCATTAAAATTAATTTGGATGGTTCTTAGAAGTCTTCTTCTGCTGGGATAGGTGGTATTTGTAGAGATTGGAATAGTAATGTTCTTTATTGGTTTGTTGCTCCTCTTTTGGCTATGTCTCCTTTAGTTGCCGAGGCCAAAGCTATCGTTTTTGCTCTCCTTATTGCTAGGAAGATGGGTTGGTTTCATATTATTATGGAAATAGACTCTTTATGTCTTTGGAATATTTGTAAATCTAATTTTAATTGCCACTGAAGTATTATTTTGCAGGTTAAAAGAATTCAATCACTTGCTAATGGACTTAATATTGTTTGGAATCATACTAAAAGGGAAGGGAACCAAGTGGCTGATTGGATTGCTAAACTTGGTACTCATTTACGGACTCCTATTGTGTCTAAAACTTTACCTGAGTACTTACATTATTTAGTCTCTTTGAAATTTTAGTCTTTTCTTGTCGTGTCTTGGGTGTGTAGTGTTGTATTTTCTTTTTTTTGAAAAAAGGGCTCACCTTTTCTTTATTTTTGGGTTTTTGTAGGGTGTGTGTGTTTGGGACATTTTTCCCGGTTTTATACTTTTTCTTTTTAGTAATAAAATTAGAGTCATTAGTGCCCTTTTATAAAAAAAAAAAGTACGAGAGTGCATCATTTCTCTCCAAAAGGAAGAATGATGTTACACGCTAACGCCAAATATTCTATTTATCTTTATGCAACACAAATAATATACATGTGTTATACACTAAAATCGTATTTGGACTACAACAGTTGTAAGCAATGTTCGCTGGTGACTAGTGGTAGGAGACAACAAGTGTTTGGTTGGCGATGGTCGATGGGCGGTGGTTGATGATGGTCGATGGACGATAGTTGAAGATAGTCGATGGACTGTGGTCGACGATAGTCAGCGATTACGAAAGCCAATAGTCATTCATGTGGTCTTTTTTCCACAACAAACTCTAAAATTCCACTTTTTTTTCTCATCCCCTAAGTGAAGGGAGGGGGATATTTATAGCTTTTTGGAGAGGAGCATTTTGGTCTTTTGACACATAACTTCCACAACCATATGATCAGACAATACATATTGATCCTCTTTAATCATATATGATTTTTTTTAATGATTTGGGTTTCTAAATAATCGTAGAGTTGAACAAGCTTAGACTCATTGGATGTCTCTCGTTGAGCGCTCAATTCAACTATAAATATCTCAAATTTGGCGCTTATTTGACCATTAAATTGACAATCAAAAGCCTTCAATTATGTTCTATAGCTTGATATGGGCTTGATTGACCAGACCGAACTAGTTTTGATGTCATTGGTTTCGTATTATCGAGGTGATCAGTTTGACTATAAACTTATTGAAATCGGGGCTCGAATGATCTTGAGTTAAATTTTAAATATTCCTTATAAAGAATAAATGAAGATTCGTGCTTGATAGTAATATAGCACATTAACTAAAGACATTAGTAAATGTGTAAAGTTTGTCTCAAAAAGAGGGAAAAATATCGTGTCCAGACGGCCGCACGTCCTGACGACCAACCATCGACTGCCACATTGCTCGTCGATGAGGCGTATGTCGACGTGGTGGATAGTAGTTGAGCGTCCGAACGTGCGGGGTCCAGACATATTAATATCTCAAATAAGAGAGTTTCATATGACATATATGTAAAACACAATTCAAACTTTCATTCTTCCCGAAAAGAAAAACAAACACAGACGAGGGCACAAGATAAACGAATTTGATTTTCAACAACAACAACAACAACAACAAAGCCTTAATCCCACTAAGTGAGGTCGTCTACATTAATCATTTTTCTCCATTGCGTCCTATTTAGTTTCATATTTTCATTTAATTCTAATAAATTAAGATCACTTTTTTATACAATAAGCTCAAGTCTTCCTAGGTCTACCTCTGCATTTCATAACATAAGTCAAATCTAAAAGATCTACTCTCCTAATCAGATCATTAGATGGTTGACGTTTAATGTGACTAAACCATCTAAGACGAATCTCTCTATATTTGTTCGTCACTGGAGCTACACCAACCCTATCACGGATATATTTATTTCATTTTTTGTCTCTAAGTGTAAAGTCACTCATCCATCTAATCATTCTCATCTCGGCAACAACTAACTTATTATTATGCTTCTTTTTTAAAGGCCAACATTCAACACCATAGAGCATTGCAAGTCTCACCACCATCTTATAAAATTTTACTTTCAGTCTAAGAAGTACTTTTCTATCACACAAAAGACCCGAAGCATTCCTCCACTTCAACAATCCAACTTAAATTCTACTATTAACATCTCCATCAATATCACCATCGCTTTGAACAACAGACCCGATATATCTAAATTGTTCACATCTTTTAATAAATTTGATCACCCAAAGTTACACTTCTATCACTAGAGCTACTATTACTAAAATTATATTCTATGTATTCAATTTTAGTTCTACTCAAACGAAAGCCTTTAGACTCCAAAATAGACCTCCATAATTCAAATTTTTCTTGGACTTTTTCTCTCTTCTTATCCATAAGAAGGATATCATCAGCAAAAAACATACACCAAGGCACATCCTCTTGTAAATTTCAAGTAAGATCATCCATAAGTAAAGCAAAAAGATATGGGCTTAAAGTTGATCCCTGATGTAAACCAACAGAAATAGGAAAATATTTGGTCAATCCCCCTTCAGTTCGAACACAAGTAACAAGTCTAGTATACATATATTTGATGACTTGAATGTAGGTCATGTCAACACCTTTCTTCTCAAGGACTCTCCAAAGGACATCTCTTGTAACTTTATCATAAGTTTTTTCTAAATCAATAAAAATCAAATGCAGATCCTCCTTATTAGCTCTGTACGTCTCCATCAAACTTCTCGATAATGTATAGCTTCCATAGTAGACCTGCCCGACATAAATCCAAATTGATTATGAGAAATCTTGGTAATAAATCTTAACTATATTCAATTACCCTCTCCCATAATTTTAAAGTATGACACATCAGTTTAATTTCTCTATAATTTGCACACTCTTGTGCATCCCCTTTATTCTTAAAGATGGGGACCGAAACACTCTTCCTCCACTCCACAGACTTCTTTTTCGTTTTCAAAATAATATTAAAAAGTTTAGTAAGCTAAAAAATAAATTTTATTTTTGAATAATAAAAATTTTTATGACGAAATGGCTCAATAATTGATGCATTCTCTTTAAAAAAACACCAAAGTGCTTGATTTGTAAATAACAATATTTCTTGTGTTGTGCATGTAATTATCCCAGCAACAAAAAAAAATGACACCGAATGAAAATGTCCCTTTATTACATCTACGTCAACAAACCAATAACGAATGAATAAAAAGCATAGGGATTTACAATTAATTCTTATATTTTTAGTATCTAGAGTTTAATCTTTTATGTATATATATATATAACATCCTAACTTGTTCATAAAGACAGATTTTGATGTTATTCGGCCAATTGTAATTGGGTGTTATGAAGGAAAATTATAAGGATTTAAATATTAGACGCGTACAAAGATAAGAATTTAATGGTGTGTATGAAGACGCACATTACAAACATTCAGAATAGCAATAAAATATGTAGTTTACTTTTATAATATCATTTGTTACTGTAACTCCTTAAAATCCCATTTACTACTATATCTATATATATCTATATATATATATATATATGTGTGTGTGTATGTATGCATGTATGTATGTATGTATTTATGGTGAATCATGTTTTGCTCGGAGAAACATGCTCAAGAACGGAGCCGGTAAGAGAAAATAGGGCTAGTTAGGGAAGAAAATGAGAGCTGAATTGTACTAATTCTAGGAGCCTCTTTAGTGAGGATATATTATCATAGTTACATGAACTCCTCCACTTTATGTAGGGAGATTTTTTTAGTAAAAACAAACAAAAGTTACGATCACACCTGGATCTTTTGGGATCTTTGGCTATTTAGTTTAACATTTGCTACATTGGATGTATGCATTTTATTATGCTCAGCGTTTGTTCTCTTGTCAGCATCGTAGTTGACTTTCAATTTATGTATGTTTTGTTAGATCATTTTGAAAGTCTAGTCAATCTCCTATCATTAAGAGTTCGCCCTCTGAGAGCCTTGCTTGTGGCGAGTAGGTCAAGATATCATGGTCTACTTTGAGTTGTGAGATATGGATCTCGGTGAGCTGACAAAATCGTCGAATGCTCCCATTAAGATGGAATTTCACCAATCATTCACCAACATCTTTATTTCTTCTATTCAAAATTTTCTGTTCAACAACTAAGACTCGACGGCTCTTATTAAGTTACTCGGACTTGGATGTTGTTCATTTAGATTGGTCTTATTTAGATTAAGTAATTCTATATTCAGTTATTTTCAAGGTTGGTTCTTCTAACAGGCTTAGGTTGAGAGAATGCCCATAAAGTGAATTTCTATTCTCATTGGTTCACCATGACTGCTTCCAGTTATGCATATTTAGTTATCTGATATCTTATCTTTGGAAAGATGTTTTGCGAGAAGAATAAGATAATGAATACATTTACTTAATTTAAATATTATTTATGATGTGATTGCTCCCTTATAGTATAGATCATTTGGCCCTTATAAATAGTATGATGAGATGTTGTTAGATTCATTCACGCTTAGCTCCCCCTTCTCTTGCTCTTTCATTTAGCCCTTGATACTCATTCTTTGCAACAAGTTTAAGTTGACAGACTTCGTTGACACGAACAGTAATATTCTAAATATTAAGCTCTTAGAGGACCTGTTTACCAAGTAAAAGAGAGGTTGGTATTAAAAAATAGAAGAGAGTTGTGAAGTGGATTGGGAACGGTTCAACCTCTGCCCAAGAAAAGTGTCTCAGCTTACTCTCATGGGAACTGCTTAAACTAATTGCCTAATTGCCCAGGTGTTGAACTTTAGAGTTGTCAAATTGCGTACTTACCCAGCCATCAAATTTCCCAGTCATCCCAGTTGTCAAACTACTTAAGGTCGAATTGTTGCCCAGTTGTCGAACTACTTAACTTTCAAATTGTTGCATAGATGTCGAACTATCTAGATGTTGAATTATTGAATTGTTCAACTAGCAAACTTGCAATCTGCCTAACTGGCGAAGTGATTTAACTGCCTAGCTATGAACTTGTTAAACTCATAGCTCGAGAACTGGTTGAACTCCCTAGCTAGAGAACATGTAAACCGCCTAGCAAGAGAACTCATTGAATTGCTTGGCTGGAGAACTGTTTGAACTACATAATTTGAGAATTGGTTGAACCGCCTAGCAGGAGAATTGATTGAACTGCCTAGTAGCAGAACTTATTGAGCTGCTCTAATTGACCAACTGTCGAACCTCCAAATTGTCAAAATACTGAACTGTCAAGTTCAACAACAGAGCGGGATATAGTATAAAACATCTTACAGAGGCATAAAGCTATTATATATGATTTAAGATTATGTACTGTTATATGATTTTTCATATCATGATAAAATGATATCCCAAGACTTATACTTACTGTTCAAATGCACGATGCTATGTTCTCTCTTCTTTCTCCCTCTTCTCCTCAATGCTAGTTTAATCTGGGCATAGCCCACAGACATATTACGGTACCCTACGTGTTATTCAGATTCAACAGTTGTGTACTATCTTTATCATTTGGCTTAATTTTTCGTGAAATCGCATATTATATTTAAGATTTACATACCACTCAATTCCTATGTATTACACACCAACACCTAAACTTCAATTTTTACCAAAATGTCACTTTACATAAAAATATGTATTTCACTTTTTAAAAATTAAAATAGTGATATTTTTTTATGTGATATGAAAGAACCGGGTATTAGACAAGTAAATATATAAAGGTACTGTGCATGTTGCTTAATTTTTTTTTGTTTAAATATTTTTTAAAAATATCTTTTTATTTTATATTTTAAAAAATATAAAAAAGCATAGTAATATCAAACATATTTTAAATTTATGTTTAAATAAAAACAAAATAAAAAAAATAAAATAAACTATAAAAAAAAAAAATCAGGATGTGGTCCCAAACGCCCTGAGTGGCTATATAACGTGGAGGAGATAGCAATGGGTGGCAGCGTGAGTGGTCTGTGTTGCAGCTTCAGTGCCTTCGGGATGAGCATTGCAGAATATAGATGTTGTGCTGGCACTCATTCCAATATATTAAGTGCGCGTAGATCTTTTTCTGAAATATTTTAAAAGTTTAGGTGTATAAATATAATAAATAAAAAATATGTGTTAAAAACGTAAATATATAAAAAATGAACCCTTTATTTAATTTTTTCTGGGGCGGGCGTTTACAAACATAGCACCCAGAACATTACTATTTACAGATCTAGCACTCATTTTTCACTAATTTTTTAAATTTTCACTCAAATAGAGTAAATATATAAATTCGACGTGTGTTATGTATGTAATTATTATTATTATTTTTTTTTTTTTTTAAGTGACGTGAATCGGTGAGGCCTGTTATGTAAATAGATTATTTAATTAGGTCGATTTTAAAAAATTCGTCAAAGTTTTAGTGGATGACGATTGGGGGAAAGTGAGGTGTCACATGGGGAGCTTAGATAGTAGAGGTTCGTGTTTTTATTTATTTACTTTTTTTAATTAAAAAAGCATACGTGTGCTAAGATTGGCGAAATTTTAAAATTGATATATAATAAGTTTTATTTAGGAGTAGAAGCAATTTTAAGGACAAAACTTTTAAATTGGTAACATTCATTAAGAATGTGTTAGTATGGATCTCGATCCTGAAAAATGACCCATTGACAGGAGACCAAGGAGCCCGACATATCCGATTAGTTCATTGAAATCAAGGATAAAGGTCAACCGAGCTAGGGGAATGACAAATAGAACGATCAACTTCTGAGCCGATCGGACTTGAACAGATATATCAACACCTAAGTTAACCATAACGGGAAGGCTAAGCGAAGGTATAGATCCACATCTCATTGGACATGAGGAAAGAATTTGGTTCCTCACCATCACTAGACGTTCCACCGGCGCCCCTGAGATTCCTTCTCAAGACTAAGAATTGGTCATACAATAGTCTCACAATCGTTCTGAAGGATCTCTCTCGTTAACGAATGAGTTGTTTATCGAGTTATGATGATCTAAGATCTGATTGATTGCCTAGTCTCATTCTGCCAACAGAAAGTCCTCACCTGAGGATCGGGTTTGATAGTCAGAGTAGACTAATTGATCGGCAAAGCTTAGCTAACTGAGCCAGTTCTGCCGAGTCGAAGTGATTTGAATCCAGCTGATTGATTACACCGACTCTGTCTAGCGGATCAAACCGACATTACCGAGTTGAAGTCATGAGAGCCCAGCGACCCAGCCATATGGCAGTAGAGCAATATGCTCACATAAGTAAAATGTTTAAAATAGCTTGTAATGAGGCTCATTAAAGAATGATGAAATTGTAATATCACATATTGTACTCTACCCTATAAATAGAGATCATTTTATGAGAGAGGGATAATATGGAAGGCTTTTTACTATTCATTTCTCCCTTTGTCTCTCTATCTCTCTCTTTTCTTTACGCTTTAACCATTGGTGTGTAATTTACGGGCAAATCATGATTTAACATCCTAAAAGATGCGCTGAGCATGGATCATATCACAAACAAGAGAATAACTCATCACAGAGACATTGGAAACATGGAGTGCACCTGAGATTTTGTTAATCGTTAGATCCAGGAGTTAAAGGATCAGATGATAGATGCCATCTGAGAGGCATTAGCTCAGAAAAGGTGCATCATCCCTGAGAGGAGGGGCTAGCACTAAACGGCCGAAGGGCACCCTTAGCTCAAGATAGACAAGGAGATTCTAAATACTTCAATAGTGTTGATTTGACACCGACCTACAGGCATCAGTTTGGGCTTATTGAAGTGCCCCTTCACCTAGAGAATGTGTTCTCTCAGCAAATCTCTAAGGCTTAGACACAAAGAGGTTTAAAATCCATACAGTAGAATCTTACGAGAGTCACACTGATCCAACAAACCACATATCATATTTTGAATTAACAACATGTTTATGGAGGATCACCGACGTGCTGAAGTGTCAACTTTTCTTTACTAAGTTGAGGGAGTAGGCTCTTAAGTGGTTCAACTATTTACCATTGTTAGTAATTGCCTCATTCTCCAATTTCAAGTGAATGTTCATGGCGCAGTTTTACAGCGCCCATAAGTTGTAAAAGAGCTCGCAGACCCTTTTTTAGATCAGACAAGGGCATAACGGTAGCTTTTGATCATTCATACTTGCTTCCAAAAGGAGATGATGTAGGTGTGAGACCTAGAACCTTGAGTGGCTCACACTGCCCTAACACAAGAGCTAAGAGGGACATTTCTGGTACGCTTTGGGCCTCTAGCGAATGGTTGGAGCTAGCCAACAACCATATCTCAGCCGAGGAATACAACTCCAACCCGGCTTCTTCCACAGGAATAAAACACCCACCTCTTGCCAACAAAAGAGGGCTCTCAAAGGTGATAGGTAGAAGCCAAGAGATGATTCTGGTTTTTCTGCTTGTCCATGTTATGAAGACCATCGACCTCCTAAGGACAACTGGGGGTTGACAGATCATACAATCGAGGTGGTCATGCTCTATATCCTGATCAACAGCCGACTCGCTAAAATGAACGCCTACTGCCCAATCATGAACTACCATAAACGATTCCATTGACTGTCCCGATGGCTGAGATGGTGAAAGCCATCCTGAATAAGGAGTACTTCAAGAAGGCACCATTAATGAAGACTAGAGCTTATCTCTGGAATACAGAGAAGTACTGTGCATACCACCAGGACCATGACCATGACCATGATACAAAAAAATGCTGACATCTCTGGAGCATGTTCTAGTAGTTTATTAGGGCTAGAAAGCTCAAAGAATTTGTAGCTCCGCAAGTAACGACCCAGAGACAAAGTAAAGCTCTAGTGGAAATAATTTTGGGCTAGACTGTCTAAGCCCACGCCATTCACAGAGTTAACATAGTTCTTATATTCTTCTTCTTCAGAGGAGATTCATTTTGTCGAGCCAGTCTGAAGAGGCATCAATCAGATGAACTATATGCAGCCGCCATCACACTCAAACACAACACAAATCCCCCATCGTTTTTATCGACATAGATTTACCCTAAGAAGGCCTAAAACGATGCGATCATTATCATGACACTGATTAACAACTTTCAGATGGGTGACATTCTTATCGACACCGACGGTTCGATTAATATCTTGTCTAAACGGTGTTTGATAAGATAGGCCTTGAAAACGACTGACTATTACCATCGCTGGCCCACTC
>CM040426.1:83165310-83522810 GCA_022702705.1 Papilionanthe hookeriana x Papilionanthe teres
TTTGGTTTGGAAGACGCTGGTGGATGAGAATTTTGTCATGTACATGTTTTTCTATTGTAGGAAATTTTGAAGCAAATCTATCTGATTCGTTCATGATTAAGATATTGCTTATATGTTGGTATAAGAGCTCTATTTCTTGTTCAATGGAAAAAGGATTTTGATTATAGCGATGACTTGATGGCGTAAGTTTGGTGGATTTTGGAATGTAGTACTCTGAACATATGACGGAGAAATTTGTTTAGGTTTCGATGGGGGTTTGGAGTAAATGAAGGACAGAAGGCTTCTTAATTCTTTAATAAAAAAGAATGGTGATATTTGTATGCGTTTTGCATCTACCCAGAAGTGAGGTTCGTTAACGAGCATTGATTGTGGCGAGGGAGTTTTATTGAATGAGATTACCCATCTTATTAACTTTTTTTAAATTTTTATTAGTGATTTACACTGTGTACCCAGGATCGAGGTTCGATAATGAGCATTGTTTCTGGCTGGGGAGTTTTAACGATATGAAAGCTTCATTAAATTTTTTAAATTTTATGAGGTTTTTGCACTTTGGGCCTCTCTATTAGATGCACCACTATATCACTTGGCCATTGGTGTTCATCAACCATCTTGCACAAATCTAAGTTTAGGAGACAAAAAGGTTGGAAAAGCTTTTCTTGTTAAACAAGAATTGAAGATTGTTTTCCATGACTAATCTTGTCAAAGATGAGTTGGGCACTTGCCGAGCCACTTGCACAAGGAGTGGGGGTATTATAGTAGTTCGCACCTTACTAGTGGAAACCATTATTTAGGCATTCCTAGGCAAAATCCTTACCTAGTGTTACTATATTGTGAAATATGTGTTTTGCTTTGATTTGAGGATGGATGCAAGTTTTTCATATGCTGAAGATGATTTAGTTCTTGATGATGATAACTTGACATAAGATGAAATGTAGCATCAAGGGTTGAAGAAACAATTACGCGTACTTTGAAACAAGTTGATCAAATGTCGGTGCAGGCACTTTTGTTCTATAATACTAAATCTCGATGATGATGATGATGATGATGTTGTTGTTGATAATGTATCCATGAATATAGAGGATGAGATGGAGGGCTACAGGTTTAGTGGTAGACAATAATGCATTGCTGATGACGAAAATGGAATAAATAGCAGTCGATATTGTGTTGCCTCTAGACTATGCATGCTACAAACCCTTTTGGAATGGAATAGGACTCACCATTTTATGATTTTGTTGGACATAATGTAATGTGATGCTTTTTATTTTCTACTCTTCAATATTACACCTTGTAATATTTTATATTTATGAACGATGCATATATTTTTCTAATTTTCTCACTTTGCTCGGGCTAATGCCTTTAGCGTATGATGCTTCAAGCTTTAAGCAACTAAATTGTTTAGTGCACCTGACGCTTTTGAAAATGCAGAGTTTAATTGGAGAAATAATAGGATAAGAAAATATAAAAGAGATAGGAGTAACTAATGCAATACTAGGAAAGCATAAAAAATTATCCTAGTATTTTTAAAAATATTTGCAGCACTTCTGGATTGTTTCAAGATTTTTGTATCAATTTTAATTCTTAGGATTTTATTCAATTTAAATTATTTGATAGGATTTTTGGGGCTTATCCAGACTTAAATTTAATATTAGTTTTATTTTAAATTATTTTATATGTACAGGGATTTGAGCGTTTGTAAATTATAAATCCAGTTATGCCTAAAATTTGAAAATATTCTCTCTTATGTATTCTACCTCTTATCTCTCTCTTCATGCAATTCTCTGTATATTATTCTCTCGTACCTTCTATTCTTACAAATCCCCTCTACTCAGCATTACACAATTACTAAGCCCTTTCCCTGGCATCTCTCTCCTCTCTCTCTTTCTCATCATACTACATAAATATCCAGATCCTCATGGGTACTCTATCTCCTTTGAAACTCCCCTGGTCCTCAAAATCTAAGTATCAAAAGCTTCATCTAGTGAATTCTTGGACTAACATGTGATTCCATAGGTAAATTTGAGAGAAGAATGAAGAAGAGGAAGCATGCATCCTTCATCAAAGGCCCAACAATAAACTGGCTCATCTGTTCTTTAGTTCGCCAGTAACACTGATTGATTATGTAGTAATGGTAAGAATGTTGAGAAGCACGGGCATGCAATAGAAAAGCATGCAATAATAGGACAGAAAGCTAGAATTATTATTAATACTCAGGAAAGAAAAAGGGGTACGATGAATGCTGCTTGGAATAAATGGGAATTAATTTGGAATTGGTATGTTTTATTAGTGTATAATTTTGGAAAAAAAGAGGCTCTCCATGATGATTCTACCAACCACAAATAAGTGGGACAAAGTTCATATTGATGTTTTCCGTTTATTGCGCTTTTTTATCTGCATTCTTGTATCTTATTTTTTTATCTTTTGACTTTTATCTATTAGCTTGTTTGCTTAATCCGGCTTAATGGTATTTGTCATATTCTTCTCTATCGTTCAATGTTTCAGTACCAATTCTCACTTTGCTTCTTTACCCAAATTATTCATTGTTATAATTCATGGCACGGAGTACTCATTATGTGAATGCTTGTGACATGAAGGGTTCATAGAAGAAGAGGAGGGCATGTCGGTGGATGTTCTACGAAAAGCACTCGCAGCAACAGAGGATGGCTTCCTATCAAAAGTCAAGAAGAACTGGTCAAACATGCCTCTTTTAGCAACAGTTGGTTCATGCTGTTTAACTGGGTTTGTATGTGGTGGCATGCTTTATGTGGCAAATCTTGGAGATTCTCGTGCTGTGTTGGGAAGATTCAAAATGCATGAAAGGGGTGTTATGGCTGTGCAACTGACACAAGAGCACAATGCATGTCATGAGTCTGTTAGACAAGAACTTCGGTTATTGCATCCTGCTGATCCGAAAATTGTGGTTTTAAAAAATAGGGCTTGGCGTGTTAAAGGGATCATACAGGTCAGGACTCAGTCCTTTTATTTATTGGGGCATTTACATACATAGCACGCAATTCTTATGTATTTGCATATCATACACGTAAACTTTCATATTTGCACTTATAAAACTCAAATCCTTAGTACCACTTTGAAATTTGAAATGTATGTAAATATGAAAGTGTTGGTGTGAGATATATAAAAACATAAGAATTGAGTGCTATGAATGTAATTTTCCCTTTATTATTTCTCTCCTGTTTCAGCTAAAAGAAATCTCTTTTTTCTGTCGCTTTATTGCAATACTTAACGATAAGGACCTATGGGCAGAAAAATTTTCGGAGGTTGCAATATGCCTTTGGCTGACTTCACAAGTTTGAGAAATTCTATGATCCTCGTATCTACCAATGCAGTTTTTTTTTTCTTTTTAATTTATTTTTATTTATTTTTCATTTATTTAATTCATACATCACCTGATCAAATTAAATGTTGTAAAATTGCTAACAGATATTTGCAAATTAGCTTTACCGCTTCAACCATTAAATGATTTACTGATTTTTTTCATGACGTGACTTTCTTTTAAGTAGCAAATCCTTGATATTTTGAATCGAATTTAATGTTTTGACTTGCTAAGGTCATCACACCTGACCTTGCTTTATCTTTACTCGTTTGTACCTGCTATTTAATTTATTTGGCCTTTGGAACATTGTTCCCTCAAGATGTTGTATTTGCGTTAGTTTTGTAATATACTTTTTTGCAGGTATCCCGATCTATTGGAGATGCATACTTGAAGAAAGCAGAATTCAATAAAGAACCTCTTATTGGAAAATTTCGTGTTCCAGAATCATTTTCTAAGCCAATCTTATCAGCCGAGCCATCAGTAGTGACGCATAAGGTATGCCCACAAGATCAGTTTGTGATATTCGCATCCGACGGCCTGTGGGAGCACATGACTAACCAAGAAGCTGTGGATATGGTTCAAAACTTCCCCCGTAATGTAAGATGCTTATCCTGTTATACTCTATCTCTAAAGCTTTTCTTTTGATATGTTTTATGTTGAACAGAAAATGCATTATTTTTCCAATTTAAAAATGTGGTACATACTTCAATTTCTATTTCTTCATACTTTACTCTGAAATTGCTTTAAAGTTCAATTTAAGTCATCAACCGTGAATATTGTCTAAAACAATTGTATTTATTGTCATCATTTTTTTCACAGTTGCAACATTAAAATTTATTGTATTACATCTTGTTTTAGGCCCCGTTTGGAACCCGCTTTTTGGTCTGCGGCGCGGCACCGCGCCGCAATTTAACGCTACGCGACGGGATGTTACTCGAGATTCGCGGCGCGTCACCGCGAATCCGATCGAAAGCCCCGAATTATAACCCGCTTTTCCTATCGTTGCCCTCGCTCGCCCGTGCTCCCGTGATCGAGCCCCAGATCTCCTTTACCCTAGATCTTCTCGCGAGAAGCTGCAGTTGTTCTCCAAAGAGATTCAAATCGAAGGTCGCATACCTCCGATCTAGCGCAGTATCCTTCTCTTTCGAGGCTCAGTCCCCCTCTCCCTCCCCTTGCTCGTTCCTTCCTAGAACATATTTCGTTATTTTTACGGTAGCTGGTCCTTTTGCACTATTTTTACGGTAGCTGGTCCCTTTGCACTATTTTTATGGTAGCTTTCTCTATTCTATGGTATGGGGCTCGGTTTTAAGTTTTTTGGGTCTCGTGATTAGCTCCAGTGCACTATTTTTTTTATTGGTTTTCGCTTTTTACGTAGAACTGTGAAGTCGTCGTGCATTGCATTACGTAGACTGTGAAGTCTTGTGCATTGCATTACGTGGAATTGTGAAGTGCGGTGCATTTTGTGGAACCGTGAAGTCGTTGTGCATTGTGTCGAATTGTGAAGTGTAGTGCATTGTGTAGTGAAGTGCAGTGCAGTTTGCAGTGAAAAAAATGGGATTGTGTGTGTTGGATTGTGCAGTGCAGTGTGTTAAATTGTGTGTGTTGGAATTGTGCAGTGCAGTGCATTGTGTGTGTGTTGAAATTGTGAAGTGAAGTGCAGTGCAGTGTGTTAAATGTAGTACACTGTGTGTGATGAATTGTGTGTGTGTGTTGGAATTGTGCGGTGCAGTGCATTGTGTGTGTGGAATTGTGATTTGCAGTGCATTGTGTGTGTTTAATTGTGAAGTGTAGTTAAGTGCAGTGCATTGTGTGTGTGGCATTATGTTGAATTGTGAAGTGTAGTGCATTGTGTAGTGAAGTGCAGTGCAGTTTGCAGTGAAAAAAATGGGAATTGTGAAGTGAAGTGTTGTGCATTGTGTGTGCGGAATTGTGTGTTGAATTGGGTGTGTGTGTTGGAATTGTGTGTTTAATTGGGCGTGTGTGTTGGAATTGTGTGGTGCAGTGCATTGAAGTGTAGTGAAGTCCAGTGCATTGTGTGAACTGTGAAGTGCGAGTGTATTGTGTAGTGAAGTGCAGTGCAGTTTGTAGTGCAGTGCAGTTTGTAGTGTAGTGCGTGCAGTTTGTAGTGCAGTGCAGTTTGCAGTGTGCAGTTTGTAGTGTAGTGCAGAGCAGTTTGCAGTGTGTGAACTGTGAAGTGTAGTGTATTGTGTAGGTTGTTTGTGCGGTGCGGTGTGTGCTTGAAGTGCGGTGCGGTGTTGTGTGTGTTTGAAGTTGGTGTTTGTGCGAGTGCAATGTGTGTGTGAAATGCGGTGCATTCATTTGAAGTCTTTGTGCGATGGGGTGCTTGTGCGGTGCAATAAGTGTGTGAAGTGCGATAATGAAGTTGTGCGGTGTGTGTGTGTTTGAAGTTGGTGTTTGTGCGGTCTGATGTGTGTGTGAAGTGCGGTGCATTCATTTGAAGTCTTTGTGCGGTGGGGTGCTTGTGCGAGTGCAATAAGTGTGTGAAGTGCGGTAATGAAGTTGTGCGGTGTGTGTGTTTGCGGTGGGGTGTTTGTGCGGTGCGGTGAGTGTGATAACCAAGTTCGTTATAAATTATAAAATTTTGGGATATATATATATATATATATAATTTATAAATTATAAAATTTTTAATATATATATATATAATTTATTAAATTTAAAAGATAACCAAGTTCGTTAATATTTTATTTTTAAATTAAATTAAGATATACTGATGCTCGTAAATATTTTGTTAATATACTTAAACAATTTAACTTATATAGTGAATTATTGAATTGAATCGATAATTCACTATATATAGAAAATATATATTAAAAATATAAAAATAAAAAATTCTAATTTAAATTTATTAACTTGTATATTTAAATATAAAATTTTTCAAAAAAAATTTATTCAAACTTTCAAATAATTGATCCTACATAAATATATTGAAATATTAAAACAACTTCTAATAAACGAGAGCGATCTAGTCATTTTTCACTTGTACTGTTTTCCATAAATTACAACCAAACAGACAAGACATTTTCCATGCATGCTTTCATAGCAAGTAATAGTAGTTATAAGCTGTAGCAAGATACTGTTGCCTAAACAGTACTCTTAGTCTTTTCTGGAATGACCATGTTTACTTTTGAGGGATATTTTGGGTGCTATGGCTAGCTACTTTTTATAAGAACGTTGACTTTCACTGAGAATCACGTTGAATCAATTTAGTCTACTGAGAATCACGTTGAATCAATTTAGGGTCTGTTTGGGGCAGCTGCAACTTATCCAGATTATTCAGATAATTCGTTGATCCGGAGAAGTTTCGCTGATTCGTGATTCGATTCGGATAGTTCGTCGTCCGTTTGTTTGCGCGTTTGGAAAACAACTGATTCTGGATAAATGTCAATTTTGACCCTGTTTTGGTTAAGCTGTTTAGCTGATGAGTTTGAGTTTTTTCCCATATGCAAACTGTAAGAAATATGCTAACTTCGACTCAATTGCAATAATTTATACATTTTCAAGAGCTCATATAATTGTCAGAACATATAGAAAGCTGCAGAAATATGATTCAATTATAATTAGCAATAAACTATGCCTTTAATTGTCCTGCAGAAATAAATAAGAAGTTTTCGCTCAGGCCATCTTCAAGTTTAAGTGAAATGAAAATTTCTATCTTATTTCGAGATCAATAGATGATTCATCATCTCTTACCTTAATGAAGAACAAGCATGTCCTTCTAATAGAGGCAAAATATTCTGCCTCTGCTCGAGCGCTTAGGAAGGGAGAGGAAGGAATGTTCGAATCGAAGACGGGAACGGAAGGAAGAAGAGGCACCGAACGAAGGGGGAAGGAAGAGGAAGGAAGAAGAGGCACCGGAGAGGAAAGAAGGACGATTCGAACCGAACGAGGGGGAAGGAAGAAGAGGCACCGGAGACGGGAGACGGGAACGGGGCACGCGAAGAGGAAGGAAGATTCGCACCGGGCACCTCCGCGATCGAATGTGAAACCCTAGGTCACGGGGTAATTTCTCCCGCATACGCGATCGAATATGCGGCCCGCAGGGTCCCCCCCGCGGGCCGCATGCAATACAAAAAATAAAACACAATTTTTCAATAATTTGTGATAAGCTCAAACCAAACAGTGCGGCGGCGTTTTTGAAAACGCCGCCGCACTTTTAAGCTCTCCCAAACGGAGCCTTAGTCTTCCTCAATCGCATTTATATGTTACACAGACATCCTTCATTTTTTTTTTTTCAAATGTTTCATTGAAAAGCACGGAGCACACATACATTTTAATACCTTTTTTATGCTCCATTTTTTGGGTACTTTTGTCAAATTTTTCCCCATTTTATCAAAGAAGAAAAATGAATCTAATACTTCTATCATTCTCCATTTTAACCCACAACCTTGTTTTTTTACAAAGGCATGCTGCACAACGGTGCATATCTGGTTAAGTGGAGAATATCTGTGCAAGGCAAATCTGTAGATTTTTCATATTGATTCTATAGAGCGCATTTTATCAGCAGTAAAATGAATCTATTACAGATCTAATTCTCTGTTTAATTCCCATACCTTGCTATGCTTAAAAAGGTATGACGAGCACAAAGGTGCATCATTTTACATGTCGAGTGCAAAATATTACTTTAAGACAAAGTTTTTAACTCTTCATGTAGATTATGAAGAGCATGAGTGCACATAATTTTCGGTTTCATTTTGCTATAGTCAGGCATTAATAATGGTTCATAATGTTGGTTTGTCTCAATTCAACCTTCTGGTTATTTTTCTTAATTTTTTAACATCTTATGACATCGGTTTTTTTGAAACCTTGTTAGCTTTTTTTCTTCCCAATAGGAATCATATCTAAATTCAGAATTTGCTTTTGGTAAAAACAAAGTCTTATTTACCTTATTTCATGTAGTATTATCACAGGCTAATAAAAATAATGTGAATACCAGATTTGGTAACCTTGAACTCTGATAATGTGCAGGGAATTGCAAAAAGGCTAATTGAAGCGGCATTACAAGTGGCAGCAAGGAAAAGAGAGATGAGGTACTCTGACCTCAGAAAAATAGAACGTGGTATCCGGAGACACTTTCATGATGACATTACTGTAATAGTTTTGTTTCTTGACCATTCCCTTGCGAGCAAAAGTTCTTATACTGGTCCTGTGCTTTCACTAAGACCGGGCAAAAAAGCAGTCCATAACTGACCATGTTGATGGAGACTAACTACTATCACCTATGTAACGTTGTTTCTGCTCTTTAGAGTTCGTGATGTAGTTCCTTTTGGATGCTTTTGATGGTATTCTACGGGCAATGGTTCTCCTGGATGGTGAGTAACTGGTCGCTGAACACTAAAGGTAATGATCATGTCAGCCCAGCATTCAGATATATAGCCTTTTATTCTCCCCAGAGTTAACTTTGTGTTTCTAAGCTATTGCCTTTTTGTTTGTTCAAGTAATAAATAGTACCTTTACTTTATGCTTGTGCTTAGAGATGGAACTCAAAACTTGCCTGAACCACATAAACCGTGTATGGTGGGCGTTTTGTGTTTTGTAACTAACACACACAAAAAAAAAAAAAAAAAAAAAAAAGGAAAAAAAAAAGATAAAAGAAAGAGAAAATAGTTTTATTTGCATTGATGTTGATAATATCTTGTAAATATAGGTTTTGAATATTACAAAATGTAATTGTTTTTTCATGAAGATATATTCTGAGTTCTAGTTTGTTGCATTTTCTTCATATCCAGTTATAGCTGAACAGAAATTTTTAGAACCGTAAGTATTTGTTTCATGAGCCAGATGAGTCCTGAAACCATAGGAACTATTTTTGTTAGTTTCATTTCTATAGCTGGACCGGCTGTTAGAATAAGAGCACCTATTTAATAAGCTGTCTTTAGGCTCATTTCACTATCATCATCTGTCTTATACCTTGCCTAAAATGGATGTCATTCTTTGATATATTTTGAAGCTTACCAGCATCCTGACCAAATGTAGGAAAAAAACTTTAATGAAGTGAAGAATTCAAATTTTTTCAATGGATTAAACTAACAAATCCTGTAGCAATTAAAAAACTGCTTTTAATTTCCATAAACATCAAGGAATAATTTTGCTGCAAGTTGATGACGCTATACATGCGTCCCAAAGGAAAAGACTGGTGCTATGTAGTTGCCAATCTAATTAAATAGTGATATTCTAACATTGATAATACCTATGTAGATGCCAATCTAATCAAATTGTAGTATTCTGACATTGACAATATCTACCAGGTATTTTAAATAATATTTGGATCAATCGTTAATAAAAGTTTTGCCCACAACTAATATTTTTCTTGCTTATACTAATGAATCTCAAGTTGATTTTTGTGTTATTTTAATAAAGAAAACCGTGATGATAATCATCTTTGACTATGATATTTTTTCCTCGTTTCATTTTGTTATTAGATTGACGCAGTCTTGATAGGAATTAAAATTAACACCATTTTAGATTATTCCAATCTAGATAATATTATCTGTATCAATCCCAAAGAAAATATAACATCAAGCCATACGCCTTTTATTGTTGTTATTATTTTTATTAGTTAGATAACAAATTTAATGTTACATCAAAGATTGAATCAAATATCCACAAATGGCCCAAATTGCAACCTCTTAACATTATCTTAAACAACGTATTTCATCTTTTGTCAAGCCATTAATGTCACCTTTTAACATTATTGGTGTTAATTTGTCAAGCCCTTTCTGTAAACTTTATAATTTACGTATACCATCATAAATGTGGACTGAAGTTGCTATGTGAAAGATGAGCGATTATTACATCCGGATTTTGTAGGTACGACTGATAATATTGTAAGTGTTATTGATAGTATTGTGGTGTTATTTTACCATAATATCACCAATAACACCTATATTACTATCATCCGCATCTAATTTGGACGCAGCTTCTCATGTAATAATTTGTCGTGAAAGACAGGATAAAACATCTTCTATGCACAATTTTGCATTTCTTACAAAACGAAATAAAATAAAAAAAGAAAAAACTGCTAGAGGGATTGTTCTTCTTTAACATCGCCAACTCCTGACATTTCTAAATGGCAGAACATCAAACGAGAGGTAGTCAGAACAGTAGGTTGCTAGATCCAAGGGCGATGATAATAGTATAAGATCAGGGGTTTGATTTTTAAGATGTTTGTCTCCCTCCTAAGTCAAATGGGCCTTTCTAAAATTCCTATAGCAGCCCTAGCTTCTTTTCTCCTTTCAATATTTCATGTAAAATCCCACCCAATATTACCACGAAAACTCTATCGTCAAATTAGGAGGAAGGTGTAAGTTATGGACTTTGTGGGCATAATTTGATGCATCATAAGAAAATCCATATATGAATTTTGATGATAAAATTTTTTGAAATCTATTTTAATAAATTGAAAGTTGAAATTAACATTTTAACCAGATGAGTTTAATGTGTCCAAAGGTATTTTAATTTGATTCTAAATGAGCTTAAATTTAACGCTTAAAGCATAGTTGAAAATTCAGGACATTAGTTGAAAGAACGATCCAAGACATGTGTGATGAGAGAAATTTAATGAGTTTAAAATCACTCAATTTTAATATCATTATACTGCTCAATATTCTGTTTTAATGAACATTAAATCAAACTATATTTAGTTTGATTTTGAACTATTTTTTTAAAATAATAATAAATAATGTTGGTGATGATCTCAACTTAAAAGTTCGATTATATATATATATATATATATATATATATATATATATATATATATATATATATATATATATATATATATCATTATTTACATACCTAACACCTAAAAGTTTGTATTTACACCCTTAAACCCCTAATGGCATTAATAGATCGTATATACAACTTTCTGTCTCCTCCATCTCGGTTTGTGAAGAAAATATTGTATTAGGAGTTCGGACGTAGCTATGCTTTCGGACTCCAATGATATTTCACCACATGTAAGTGACATACCAACTAATAAAAAAAAAAGGTGTATATATTGGCGCATGACCCAACCCAAGTCATCCCTATGATTCAAAAACAAAACCTTGTGCGTCTCTTCAATCTCTAATTTCTTCTATCGCCATCGGGTATGGTTTCGCGAAGCGATTCTCACCTGCGATTTTCGTAGCTATAGTTTTGTTCATTTGAAATTCTTCACATTGTTTAGTTGTGTAGAGAAGCATTCACAGTCCCTCTGTTTCGCCATATAAGTTGTGATGTTATTTGTAAACGACATGTCTAGTGAGAAATATTTATGATGGAATTTGAAAATAAAGACGAGAAGTTTGAAATGAATGTGAGTTTAGCTGCGTTTGAAATGTTGATATTAGTTTATGTTGCTTGATTTTTTTTTTTTTTGTATTTTGAATCAATGATATTTACTTTTTTGTTGTTTTTTGTGATGATTTTGTTGTGTTGTTGTAAAGTTATTCTGGTGGTGATTTTTTTTTGTGGTATTTACTGTTATTGTTGATTTTTTTTGGTATTGTGATGATTTTGAGTGGTATTGTGATCTTATTTTGGTAGTATTGTTATGTTATTTTGATGTTATTTTAGTACTTTGTGGTGTTATCAGACTGATACTATCGTTGTATTGAGGTGTGATTGAGTTTGTGCTTTATTCAGATTATGATTGTTTTGTTGTGGGATTGAGGAGGTATTATAATGATTTATTGTTGGTATTAATGTGATTTTGTGGTGTATTGTCCTATTATTTTGATGGTATTGTAATATTTTGTGGTGTTATTAGAGTGATATTGTGGTTATATTGAAGTGAGATTGAGGCTGTATTTTGTTCATATTATAGTGGTTTTGTGGTGTTATTGTGATAATATTGAGGTTATATTGTGATAACTTTGTGGTTGTATTGTGGTGTTATTGTGTTAGTATTTTAGTTGTATTGAGGTGAGATTGAGTTTGTATTTTGTTCATATGTGTTGTTTTTGTAGTGATATTGTGATCTTATTGTGGTGGTTCTGAGTTGGTATGCTACTGATATTTTTATGAAGTTTTTGTTATTTTCCTTTTGGGTGTTCTTATGTTACTATGATGTTATTTTGTGGTATTAGGGTCGTATTTGTATTTTTTTTAGATTTTTTACTTATAGTTTAGTGATTTTCATACTTAATCATGTAAACTATTTTATAAATGTGTAGTTTTGCCAGATTGGAGATGTTGGTAATAATCCAATTGCAGATGTTGGTAATAATCCAATTGCAGACATATTTTTAGGCACCATTGTACGCAACATATGAACCATATTGCGTTTATGCACATCATATTAAATTTATTATTCGAAATGACCACAATAGTTTTTTGTTAAAATTCGAGGAAAATTAAGTCGAAAGGTTTTTTATGTGGTAAAGTTGGTTTTAAGAAAGAAGTAAAGTTCACCAACACGATAAAGTTCAAAAAAGTGGACAAAAGGGCTGGTTGTGCAGCAATGATTCAATATGAGTTGATTTTCAGGGCAACTAGAGAATTGAAAAATTTATTGAAAGTCAAAACCATTTCTTAGTGAACCCTAGTGATAAATATCTTCTGTGTTTCAGTAGAAAGAAGAAAATCATTGCAGATGTACTAAGATCAATGACATAATTAAAGATTAGAGTTACAGATTCATTTAACTTTCTTTCTATAGAAATTGGAGTAGAGAAACTTAAATGTACTAAAAGAGATGTCTTCAATTTCATTTAAAAAGAAAGAAAAAAGTAGAATTGAAAAAATTGACACTAATTTTCTATTATAATTGTTCACAAAGAGACAAGTAACAATAATATGTTTACACGAGATGAGTGTGCTAGGTTAATGAGCTTTTTTGGAGTGATGACACGTCCAGGCATGATTATGATTACTTTGGGGATGTCATTTTTTATATAAAATATAGACTAAATAAATATAATTTATGTTGTGCTTATTTTGTTGACGTGAGTCACCATTGGCAAAATGGTCTCTTCGGAGTTATTTTTTGTCGGAAGAGACGGTTGATTCGTTCAACTGGTTATTCAAAACATTTATTCATATAATAGAAGATAAACATCCAATAATAATTTTTACTGATTAGGATCAAACATTGACAAGAGCTATAGAAGATTCTTTGTCACATACATAACATAAATTATGTCAGCATATCTATAAGAAATTTCATTCAAAACTTCATTGTGGCTTGGACAATAAGGCAGTCAAAGATCTTTTCTACAAATGCATGAACAAATGCGACTATGAAGATGATTTTTAACAAATTTGGGCTGTCATGATTTAGAAATGAAATATACACGACAACATTTGACTAGATGATTTATACAACATTAGATATAAGTGATCAATAACCTTTAATAAAGAATTATTTGGGATGAGAATCTTTTCAACGCAAAGAAGTGTATCCATTAATAATATTTGTTATGGAATTTCTAAGCCAACAATCTCTATTACCGAATGTTTTATGGGACTTGAAA
This sequence comes from Papilionanthe hookeriana x Papilionanthe teres, assembly GCA_022702705.1. Classification (NCBI taxonomy): domain Eukaryota; kingdom Viridiplantae; phylum Streptophyta; class Magnoliopsida; order Asparagales; family Orchidaceae; genus Papilionanthe; species Papilionanthe hookeriana x Papilionanthe teres. The sequence goes on from CM040426.1 coordinate 83,179,120, forward strand.
ATGTCATGAAAGCATGAAGATAAAATGAGAAGGACAAAGATTTCAAATGTGTTCTGTCTGTAATTGCTCCATTTACAAATAATAATCTAGTGTTGAGGCAGACATCTTCATTTTATTCAAGAAAGCTGTATTCAATGTTTGAAGAAGAGTTATTACATGGGTCATGTGATCTTATTGTAGAATTCTATTAAAAATATGGATAATCAGGGGACAAACAAACCTTAGATTGTTAAATTTGAGACTTCTAATTCTGAAATTAGCTGCAATTGCAAAAAATTGAAATGATGGGGTTATTTTGTGCCTACTGTCTACGAGTTCTCAGATTGAAAAATATAACAAAGATATATGATAAATATCTCATATTGCAATAGTCTGTTCATGTTAAAACGATCATCTATAACGGTTATAGATATAAATATCTCAAAGAGGCACAAGTGATGAATGATTATTTAAGTGGCCTCATTTTCACACACACGTCCAAAAGTTTTCATATCAAAATAGTACCAAATCACAAGAAAAATGAATAAACTGAGTAATGCATGTTGGAATAACAACAAAAAAATTATCTGTCGATGTTGATGTTAAGTGGGAGAGCACCTCAGGTTAAAGAAAAAATCGAATAAAAAAAATAGTCAATAAAAAATGCAATTTGAAGGACCAAGCAAAGATGCGCCCAAAGGAAATATCTAATTCCAGAATAAAAGGATATTGAGAGAAATATAAGAGAGTCAAAAGTATATATTTCTGTATTCAAGATTATTTTATTATATGCACCATTACATTTCTCTAACATAAATCATAGATTGTAATACATAAAAGGAGAAAGAACCTTCATCAGACCAAGAACCAGTTATTGCCCCATGGGACACAACATGTTGGTATACAGTAAAAATTGAACATCATTAAAAAAAATTTTATCGTTACTTTTTCTTAAACATTTACTCATGATTACTCCAACATATCATAAATTGTATACAACGCAACCCACACAAACATATACCAGCCTGATGATAGACACCATTTGTGAGATGTAATTCATTGTAGATTCTTCAATTTACTAATTTTATGCACAGATTTGTGTGTACTACAATTTTATAAATGTAAGATTCATTTATTATAAGAAAGTTTGGAATCATTAATAAAAAAATGTAAATGTTTGGGTTTGGCTTGTTCTTTTTAAATATAATTACAATAAAAATGTTGACGCATATCAATCGTATAACTAATATTTAAAATAAAAAAAAACTAGTTTAAAGCTAATACATTATTAGCTAATCAGTTTAAAATCAATTACGGAGCAGATGACACACACATGCAAAGTTCATAAAAGAATTTAGCTCTAAATTTTGTGTCATTTCTTTCTGTCAATCCAATTTATTTTTCAAACAACTTTTTTGATATCCACTAATGTTTCGATATACTTGCAAATAACATGCCATAATCGATACTGTTAGTTTGTTCGGTGGTGCCTCTAATCATAACAACTAGCAATTTTGATTGATTGCGTTGAAAAGCTTTCCCAGCATCTTTAGCAAATAATTTGATATGTAAAGTTTTAGGTTGAATTAAAATGTGTTATACAATGCAAAAAATATGAACTGAATAATCAATCACCAATCTTCTGTTGAACATACTTACAACGTTGTGAGTGATCATCTTGTGCATTTTACTGGGTATAAAGTCATATAATCTCCACATTTTAACATTCAAATCCACCACCAACAAAGTACAGTGTTATTTATCAATGATAAGAATTAATATAATTTCATTTTTTTACATTATCTTTTTGTGATGTGTTCTCCGAACATTAAGTTGTCTTTCTTCTTATATAGCTTATAAAATGACACCAATGTCATCGTGGAAAAAGTATACAAATAAATGCTACGTTAACTTCACAAGATAAAATTGAACTTGAATAATTACACAATATAGTGGCAATACATATAGGAACAGTCTGTAAAATGCCAACGATTATTCCTCTCTATTATAAGTGCAAAAGCATCAACATATTTGTTTGCAAACCAGTCATTTGTCAAAAAGTGATCAAAACCAGAACGGGTAACTACTATTTGTCAAGCATTAATCATAATATCATTTCAACAGCGTTAGCACATTGCTTATGTTAGATTCAAATATAAGAGTATAGTCTGACATAACAGAGAAATGTGAACATCTACCGACTTATCACTGTATCGCCTACAACACCAACCAATTACTTACTGCATTTCAAGTGATATTTATGTTCTCCCTAGCAAAATCTACAACTATCTCAATCGGACGAGACTACATAACCAAAACTAATCATCTCTAATGTCAACTTAAATGTTATGGTACATAATACCAAGAGTTTTTTTTTTTACATAAAATACTCATCACATAATCATCTACATAAACAATATTTATCATATTCTCTTGGTGATCTCCCTATCATCGGTGATTGTAATACACACAGGCGTATGGGATTGCACAACATCTTTAAATATTTGTTGCTCTGATTTTTCAATATCGATAAGTAGCCTCTCAACCTTAACAGTGGAGTATCGGTGTCAGTTGATATTGAACATCCAGTTGAACATCTACAAATTTGGTTTTCATCCTTTTTAACGCAAATGCAATGTAAGGGGAACTCAATTTTCTTTCCTTTTTGCTTTGTCTGGCCTTAACCATTCAGATTATACTGCCAAGGGAGGATTGATATGTTTCTTTCTTCAAATTCACCTTCAATGCCATTATTCTATTTTCCAATTTATTACTACACTCTTGAACTCTGTTGCTGTATTATGTAAATCAGACACTTTGCTATTAATTGATTCATGAAATTCACAGACTTTTCTCTTGAGTTCTTAGTAATTGAATAATTTCTTCAAAACCTTTGTTGATGCACAACTTGGTTGCAGAGTGTTGTCCCCTGGAATGAAATGGTCCGCATCAAATGAAATTGGTGATTGTGGCGTGTATTGAGTTTCAAGGGTGATAGATTGGGGCGGTTTAAGTGGACTAAGTTGTTCTACAATTGAAGGAGCGAGCATGACAAGTTCTTCGTATTTCAAATAAAAAAAAATCATAAACCTATAATGATATATAATTACAATCAGACATGAATTGAATTTTCCAAAAATAAATAAATTATCGTTGCTTGAAAGCTTTATATATCAAGGATGAGCTCCAACTCACTTTTGTTGGTCAACTCAACATGCGAGGCCTGGCCTCAGGTGCAACAGGAGTAACTAAAGACATAACTCATAAATTCAGAGTTGTGTAAAAGTTAAATCATAACCTATTTTGACTAAAAAAGGAAATTTTAAATGGTATGAATATCATACTAACCTTGAGCAGAAAATCAAATCCATTAACATATTGTCAGTCGCCAAAATAGAATTTGTCGGTCGCCGGAATGGGGATTCCGTTGACTGCCTTGAAAATATATTTAATTTAATACATATATATATTTGAAAAGTAGCATTTTAATTTTGAAAATAAGAGACCGAATAGATTTCATATATTTGATAGTTTAAACAATCGAGCACAACATCACGAGCGATGCACCTATCACGAGGAATAGACATATTACTTGATAGTGCGGCTTGATTAAGTAAACTAAAGAATTTATGACTGTCGGCTGTTTAAACTTGGATGGGGGTTGGTGATTTTAAAATATAGTTTAAGGAAAATAGTTTAATTTAATATATATATAGTTTTGAGAAATACCATTTTAATTAATTAATTTTTTTAATATGAAATCAAATTGATCTCATATAATCGATAGTTTAAATAATCAAGCGCTTCATTACAAGATATGTATCTATTCCGAAGAATGAATACATTGCTTGATGATGAGACTTGATCAAATAAAATAAAGAATTCATGACATCCTTTGGTCTGTGAATATTTTTTGTGTTGGCCGACAATTTCCCCTATCTAATATGCAGGAATTAGATAGGGTTTATATTAATATGGGGTCTTTAGATTTTCTATAAGGGCAAGTCCCTATAGTTAATTACATTTTAGATAACCGAAGTCAACTAAGGAAATTCTTGATAAAGATCAAGAAATATTGTATCCATGAATTCCAAATGGTAGGTTTCTTCAAGAAAATGTGGTAATTGGAAATCCAATAGGTGAAATGCTCGAATTTCAGAACATTTATTGTAGAAGTCCAAGGGAGAAGAAAGCTAGGGGAAAGGTAAGGATCTGAGAAAATCTCAATGTCTTCTCAAACTATCCGATTGTTTGGCTCCAATTTGAGACATTTATTTGATGTTTCATCCTGTTGATTTTATTATTTAGGACTTATACTCACTGATACCGATCATGTGAATAGCCTGAAAAATAGGAGGATTTATGTCATACCTGATGACAACCTCGGAACCTAAGACGAGTTAGGGCTTATATTGCACGAAGTGCAAAAACCTAAAGGGATAAAGTGAGGGTTTATGCTGCACTAAGCAAGCTGCATCGAAGTCCTATGATTTGTTTAATTTTAAAGAGTCTTACTGTTGAAGATGGTCATGCTGTCCACTGCGTATGCTCCAAGCTCACCGTCATAACAGGTTTAGTTTAAAGAAGTGTCAATTTGAGAGAGAAGATAAGTGTCACGTTTTGGAAGTTTTTGAATTGAGATGTCTTAATGTCTTATTATGAGACAATCTTTAAGTTGATTAAGCGAAATTGGTTAAGATCCCACGGTTCCATCATCCCGACACCATTATTTTCTTTAGATTCACTTAGTCCAGATGAATTTACTAAACTCAACTTAATGAGTTACATACCTTAATTTAAACCGTGGGAAATCCGTTAGCAGACGTAGGTTGCATTTTCTGAGGTATTCCCGATCATCCGATAGAGACGTTTTAATTTAGTTGCAATTGTGATTTTTGTTTTGTTTGTGCTTAAATTTTGAGTTGTCTTATATTTTTGACTGTTGTGGCAGTGAGTTTTATCTTGTTTCGTTTTAATTTTGTTGTTTTATTTTTTTTGTGGCTAGCCTAGAAGTTTTAGATTTCATGTAGAGTGGCATTGTTGTTTAACATGCAAGTTCATGTGCAAGCAAAGGAAAAGAAAATGTTGTAAACTATAAAAGTGTACATGGCGAGTCTTCTCGTTCCTCCACCTGAAACTTTAGTGTTTTTGCAATAAACATTTATAATTTGCAGGAAAGTAAAAGCCTATAGATACGTTCGTCACAGGCCTACCAAACTCTATGTCATAACTTGGTGGGTCTTATTCATTTATTTTAAGGAATATCTTCATTTAATAAATATGATAGGTCTAATTGTCCTGCAAGGTGTCCAGAAGATTTGTGAAACGGACCTAGAAGGTACCTAGACATTTCACAATTCTTTTGAGCTTCCTTGATGTCGTTTCGGACTTATCATAATTATTAAATGACTCATCTGTTTTATACTCTTATGCTCAGTGATCTAATGTTTTAATTATCCCGTAAGTTGTGATAAATATCACTTGATATTTTACTTAAGAATTATGTAAGTGAGGCCTTTAGAGGCAAACTTAATTTATGAAGGAATTTGATCAATTTTGATGGGTTTGTAGTGTTTCAAAAGTGGTTTAAGATTAGTAGTTCTTTCTTTTCTAATCTTATTAGTAAATTTTGATTAAGCCTAGTCTCACTACTAAGCCCTTTAAGATTTAGTTAATAAATTTATAATTTCTTAAGAAAGTTAAGTTGCATGAACATGATTCTTATCAAATCAATGAGCTATTATTTAAGCATCAAATAAGGGGTGTTGGATTAGTGGGTTATCAACTTCCAAAACCAACCCCTAACCTTAAGGATCATTTAATTTAATTTTCCTCCAAGTTATAATGATTAATTAAATCATAAACTTTATCTTTTAATGTGATGAAAATGAGATGAATTTCTACCATTTATTTCTTTACATTTCAATCATTCAAACGTAATAATTAAGATCATTTATTGCTTATTTTACCCTTTGATTAAGCCTAAATATTGATTAAGGCCAAATTCTTCAAAATTACACTTGTGCCCCTAAAGGCCTTCTCACCTCATAATTCCTTAAATTTAACTCAAATGACTTTGAAATTTTTATGTGACTCCAGTTGTGGGTCAATTAAAATATTAGAGGAGGAAATGTGAATTTTCAAATTTTAATTTAATTTACATATTTATTTTAATACAAAATAGGGATTTTCAATGAAAATTCAATAACTTGACCAAAACAAAACCTTTGGCTTTAAAATTTTATTGGAGGTTGACCTAGACCAGAGGACCACTTATACCAAATTTTATGATTTTTTGAGCGTTAATTTAATTACTAGAATTATTTTAATGGTTGAAGTATTAATTAATTATAAAATATTTTGGAGGTTGAAAATTAAGTTTTATATTTTTTTGTTGAATCTCTTTAAGGTTAGGGAACCCAGAGAAACAAATTTCATATTTTTCTGATTTTTATTTTAATTTTTAGAATTATTTTGGTGGGAAGTTAAGGAAATTCATTTTTTAGCCTTCAAAAATAAATGTAATCCTTTGAAAATTAATATCTTGACTTAGAGGCTTGGAAAAATTATTCGGATGGTTCCTAAATGATTAGGAGACCAAATGTGGCAATTTAGTGAATTTTAATATTTTAGTAATTTTTATCATTTTTAATTATTTCAAAATTCACTTTTAGGCTTAAAAATGAAATGTTTATTTTCATAAAATTCCACTCGTCATGAGAAACTCTCAAAACCACTTTTATTAATTTTTGGCTTGTATTTTAATCACTAAAAATCATTTTAGTGGTAAAAATGCCCTTTAACTTAGAAAATTCAATTATATGGTTAAATGAATTCCAAATGACTTCAAAATTTTTAGGGGAGTCCATCTCACCCTAAACAACAGTGGACAATGATTTTTGAGCCATTTACATATTTATTTTTTTCAAATTAATTCCACTTAAGTTTTAGGTTATAATGACAATTAGGTGCATTCTTAAAGATTTAACTCAATTCAAATTTTTCCTAGGGTCCTCTAGTCAAAAGTAACCTACCAAAATTTATCTTACATTTTTCTGATCAATATTTTAATTACTATAATTATTTTACCAAAACAGACACAATATTTTGAAAATAGGGATCTCCTCATAGAGATCTCTCCTGGTTTTGGAAAAATCAGGGAAGATCCCCCACTACAGAGAGATCAAAACCCCCTAAGTTTCATGTCATGGTGAAATGTATATGCCAATGGAGAATTAAAATGCTCCAGAATTTATTTAATTAATTAAAAATAAAATATGCATTTAATAAACTTCAAACTATTTCCATATAGTTCCCCTCTGTTCACTGAGCACTAGGGTATTTTTCTTTTATTTTTATTATTTTTCTACACCAAGTTATAGATTTTTAAAGTTAGATGAATTAAATAAATCCATTTAATCCTTATTTTCTCACTTAAGTGACGCGGCGCCAACTCATCCTAAGACGGCTCCGAAGATACACGCGATGCATTCCTATTCGACGCCGCCCTCCAGGTCACAACGCGCTTTATGTCTCAATGTTATGTCCGACGCAATCTCTGCCATCCGTCCATTACACGCTTGATCCAACCACGCTCCTTCATCATCTTTGACTGGTTCATCCCGAGAGTCGTCCACCTTCTAGCCTTAAGAACTCGAGCCAGACTCAACCAAATCACATGGGATTTGTTCGTAGAGCTTCATCTGACCTAGAAGAACCTATCTATACGGCTAACCTAACTTGAAATTGACCCAACATGTATGGAGAATCGAAATAAGCTCTAGAGGAAGATGAGGTTCAATACCTTTGTCTGAGAGAGGAGACCTCAATCAAATGGTTGTGGCAGCTTCGATTAGTCCCAACAAACCTCCAGATGAAGCCTCTTGTTGTGGTGGAATGTCTAGACCTGAATTCGAGCACGATTGATTTCAAGTGTTGGTCAAAGTCTGGTGCAAAGGCTCTCTGTGATGGGGCTTTGATGGGGGATCTTCTTCTTTCAGTGCTGTGAAGGTGTGGGTGCAAATTAATTTGAATTTGGTGCATTGTGGAGCTGTGGTGAATTGTTTCCTGGTTTTGGTTGTAATTTTAATGGAGAAATTGCCTTTGGACAATGGGGTTCAATGGATGAGGAATGTGGGCTTGCACTTAGGAGGTCTTAGGGAAGCTTTGGTGAGGTTTTGGCAAGGTTTCCTTTAGAAAATTTCAGCACCTCTCTTTTGGCCGTGAAGGGTGGCTTATATAGCCATGGCCAATGGGTAGAGCTCAGGGTGCCAATGTGGGTGTTTTAGGCCGCTTAAGGTGAGGGCTGATCAGTGCAATTGATCACTGAGGGGATGCCTCACTGACAAAGCCCAATTTTGGGTTTAAAGGGATACAAGGCCTCTCGGGCTTAGCTGTTCCGGTGGCTAGGGTGGCCGGCAAGGACAGGGATGGTGACTGAAAGGCTGATGGGACGTAAGAGGGGAGCTCAGTGCAATTGATTGCCTGATTTAATGAGGGTTGCTTGGGTTAATGGGTTTAGCCGAAAGGTGAGGACCCATTGGTTCCAAGTGGGGGACCTTTGGTCCATGGCTCAATAGGCTTAGGTTTGATTGATCTTGGCTGGTCCTTGGGGTCCCAAGGTGGGCTGTGGTGGAGCCAATTTGGTTTAATTTAGGTAACATTGGGTCATGGGTCTAATTTTAGGCATTTGGATTCATGGTTGGGCTAGCTTGGTTTTGAGCTTGCGTTAGACCCAATTGATTGTTCAAAATGATGTATATGTTGTCATAAAGTGTTTGAAAGGGGATTGGAGTGGTTTTGAATAGGTCTGGGGGTTCAATTTGGCTTAATTTGGGTATTTTGCCAAGTTTAGGACACTTGGGTTAGCTTGGGTTTAGGTTGGTCTAGAGTGGGATTAAAGGCCAATTGGTGTTTTCAAATGGTTTAGGGGGATGTGGTGAAGAGTTCCCAACATAGATTGGGAGGAAATTTTGGGGTTAGAGAATTCAATTTGATAGATTTTGAACATGTGACACATTTAGGGCAAAATTAAGGATTTTGGCTAAGTTGGACTTGGGTAAGGTTTAGGCTCGAATTAGAGGCCACTGAATGTTGTATTTGGCATAGGGGAATGGCATGAGAAGTTTAAAATTCAAATTGAGGGGAAATTGATAGAGATTGAGTCAATTTGGGGTGAATTGGGTAATATGGTCAAAATTGGGGCTTCTGAATTTGGGTTAAAATTGGGCTCAAATGTGGATCAAATTGGGCTAGTTTTGGTTTAGATTGGTATTTGGGATGTTGAATTTTGGTTTAGAATTGAAATTGGGCAAGATTGGGGTCAACTGAGTGGACATTGGGTTTAATTTGGGTATTTTTGAGTTAAATGAGTCAAATTGGGGCTTTTGGTTAAATTGGGCTAAATTGGTCAAATTGAGTCATGTGGTAGTTGAGAGAAATGAAATTGGGAATATTTAGGAGGTTTTAGAAATTTTTGGGAATTTTTGGAATTTTTAGATTTTTTGGCTAGGAGGGATATTTTGATAATTTTGCAAATTTTGGTCATTTTGATAAATTTTGGGTAATTTTTGTCAATTTGAATGATAGGGAGTATTTTGAAATAATTTTTGGAGAAAAATAGGTAATTTGGGTAATTTTTGGTAAATTTGAGGTTTATGGGTATTTTGGGTAGATTTAGTGGCTAGAGGTCAAAAATTGAAATTTTGAAAAAATTAAGGTTGATTAGAGGTGAGTAGTATGAGATTGTTTAGACTGAGCCATGGACCAAGGGCAACCCTCATTTGGTCCTCTATGTGTTGGTACTAACCAAACCTTTAGCTTGGGGCTAAAAGCTTGGGAAAACTACGCACATGAGTTTCCAAAGAGTTAGGGGCTCAAGGTGGGATATGCTTTGTTTAGGGTTGTGAGTGTAAATAGTGTGTTTTGTGTAAGCTCCAGACCTCCTAGGGTAAATCCTAAGGTCTGACCACCTATAGGAGACTTCCCCTAGGCTTCTTTATGCTTGGTCTCTTCCTCCCAAAAGCTGGAGGTTAGGCCTTAAGCATATGAAAACTCCCAATGAAGTGAGAAAGGTTTGAATTTCTAAGGGGGGGTTCCAAGACTAGTCCTCTAAGAAAGTCACCAAGAGAGTCCTATGGCTAGACCCTAGGCTATTCTAAAGAGAGACTAGACCTCAACCAAAAGTGAGGTCAACAATGAATTCTGTTTTGTTCTATGAACCTTTATGTTGACAGACAAGTTCCCCTATCTAATGTAAAAGATTCAATAATATTTATATTACCTGGGTTTTAAAATTTTCTATAAGGGCAAGCCTTTATATTTGATTACATCGCAAAGGACTAAGTCACTTAAGAAAATTCTCAATTTAGATCAAAAGTTATTTGTCTTCATGAATTCAATGTTTATTATCTCAAGGTTGGACATGAAAAATTCAAATGAGAATGGATTAAATAGGACAATTATTTTGGAATCCAAAGAAAGAAAAGGGTTATCACAGATCCTGAGAATAACTTAGTGACTTCCCAAATTATCATATGGTTTGACTTTTTCCATCTGGCCAATTTTCTATGTAGAGCTTATATTTGCACGACACCGATCATAAAAATAACGTAGGAAGATAGGATGACTTACGTCGTACCGAACAACAACCTCGAAGCCTAAAGAGAGTTAGGACTTATACTGCATGCATGACTGTGCAAGAGTCTAAATATGAGGTGAGTATTTATGTTGCACTAGGCGAACTACCTCGAAGTCCTATGGCTTGTTTAATTCTAAGAAACTGTTTTGCTGATGTAGACCCACTTGCTCTCTTGAAGATGTTCTTCTGTATGCCCTCATCATGCTGCCCACGGTGTTTGCTCCGGGCTTCTTGTTGAGGTAACAGTTCCAAGGTTTAAAGTCCCATGGTTTACAGTGTATGTTTCGATACTTTGGTTTTTTTTTTGTTGTTGTTGTTTGAATATTTGAGGGAATTTATTTAAATTGAAGGACACTAGTTAAGCTCTCATGGTTCCATCATTCTGACACCACTATTTCTTTTGAGTCTACTTAGTCTAAACAAGTTATTAAACTCATTTAGACCAGAGATCTCTTGTTAGCAATCGCTGGTTACGTCATCCGAGAAATCATCGTAAACCCAAAAGAATGTATTAAGTTCATTCAAGGGGGTTCAATAGTGTATTAATAATTTTGAAAGTGTATTTCGTTGTTTTTTATTTTGGTTTGGTTTTAGTTTTGCATTTAAAGTAAATAAATGCAGGTAGAAAATTTTGTAAGGTAGATAGAAAAATTATAGTACCTTAAATGTAAATGCGTACTTGAGTCTCCGCTACTGTTACATGATTAGTATCATAAAACATAATATATTTGCAGGAATTTTAAGTAAGCTGCAGAAAAAGAAAGTAGGAAAATCCAGTACGAAAAAGTCGAAAAATGAGTCATAAGAAAAACACAAGTAAACCAGAACTCGTAGTCACATATGAAAGATCATAACTAGGTTTAAGACATTGGTAAATATGGGAGCTTAGAGCTGGATTGTGTGCTTCCCCACCTTGAATAAGAGCTACCCACCTGACAACCTACGGAGGGAAGTCCTTAACCTCGATCCAAGTGACTAACTGTCGACATTTATAAGTTTTCATTTTTTAATTTTCATGCATGTAAAATTTATTTCAGTGAACAAAAAGGAGTTATGTCATAAAGAGTTTGTTGCTAAAGTATTTTATAAGTTAGTATAGTCCACATGTTAATTTTTTTAATCAAGATAGGACTACTGACAACCTAAGAGTATTGGGGGCAACAATCCCACCAAGTGTCGGCGAATAGTATCATTGGTCATTGTCCTATCCCCTTATTGAAGGTCCTTGTGGTAGGAGATATTATTCTAAAAATCCCACTTTGTATCCCTCGTTTAGCGTACATTAGCATTATCATTATCGCCATAGCCACCTTGACCTCAAACTTACACCAGTCGATGATTGGTATGTGGAAAATACAAATGTCCCCATTTGCTCACAAGGTTTTGAATACCTTATAGAAGACTCAAATTCTTAAACTTTGGGTTGTGAATGTAGGATAAGTAGGTTTAGGGTATTTCTATTGATTTGGCTGGATTATCGGGTCCCGAGTCATAACTTGGTGGGTCTCTATGCCTTTGTTTGATGATGATCTTCTTCATCATAGCATAATAGGTTCAAATGTCCTTCAAAATATCCAAAAGGTTACAAAAGTGTTCGGGGCATAACCCTAAACAACTTTTAGAACCTTCTGAATCATTTTAAATTTATTTTATCTTACTATGTCATTGAATTAGTCATTCCGATTTAAGACTTAGTTGTAATTTTTTTTACTTGTGCTTAATAACTCTTATTATTTTAATTATCCCTTGAGCGGGGTAACCAAACATTCACTTGATATTTTATTTAGGAATTATGTGGGCGGCCACCCCTAGAGACAAATTGTATTATTAAGGAGCCAGTGTGCTCTCAATTGGGGTTGGGTTTGTAGTGCTTTAACATATTCGTAGTTGATTATGCTTCCTTTTCTAAACCTCATTAAATAATTTTAGATCAAACCTAGTTCACTACTCAGCCCATAAGTTCTTATGGATAAATTTGTAATAATCGAAAGTATTGGATTAAATGGATTTAATTCATTTCAAAAGATTATACTTTATTGCTCAATCCTTAATTAGGGGCTTCAAATTAATAAGCTATTATCTTCCTAACCCAAGCCCTTTACTTTAGAATCTCCCAATTAGATTGACTTTCAAATCACAATAATTTAGTAAATTATAATTTTACCGTTTTTTATACAGAAGTGATGTGTTGGTTTTTACCTTTTATCCCTTTATGTTCAACCATCTACGAGAATTCATTATGACCAACATTACCCATTTACCCTTTTAGTTTCACTTAAATTTTAATTAGGGTTTCAAATTTTATAATTAACATTTTACCCTAAGATTTTCTACTTCATAATTCTTTAAATTTGATTCAAATAACCCTGAAACTTTGTTATTACCCCACTCATGGGTAAAATAAAATGTCAGATGAGAAATTATAATTTTATGATCTTGATTTAATTTTTAATAATTTTTTTAACAAAAAAATAAGGATTTTTAATGTTAATTAATTTAACTTAACCAAAACAAATCCTATGTCCTTAAGAAAATTATTGGAGGTTTACCTAGGTCAGAGAACCCATAGAAAAAATTTTGATGAATTTTTGAATTATATTTTAATTTTTAAAATTTTAGTTGGTTTTAAGAGGTAATTAAATAGATAATACATTTTTATTTCTTTTTTTTTGTATTTTTCTTAAGTCCCTTTAGCTTTAGAGAACCCGGAGAAATTTACTTTATATGTTTGTAATTTTTATTTTTATGTTTTTATAATTATTTTATTCAAAAGTTAAGAAAAAACATTTAAACACAAAAAAAACACATTTTACATCTTTAAACATTTATAAAAATATTTTTTAAGTTGTTTTCTATGGTTAATAGATTATTTGTGATATTTTGAATTGTATTTACATTTTTGTGATCTTTAATTATTTTTTTATTATTTTAAATTGAAAAATAGCTCAAAAATGAACTTTTTTATTCTAACTTTAATTTTATTTTTTTAGGTTTCTCTGATCTTAAAAAACACTCCAAATCATTTTTTTATAATTTATTTTATTTTATTTTAATTTTGTATAATTATTTTAAACAAAAAATTATATTTACTTAGAAAATTTATTTTTGAATCAAAAATAATTTTTACGATTTCAAAATTTTTATAGGAGCCTCCTGAGGTGATTAGACTCATATTGACCCAATTTATTGATTATTTGAATTATTTTGAAATTTTGAATTTTTAATAATTTTATTGATTATAAATTAGAAAAATACATTTTTATCTTTTAAAATTTGATTTTTATTTTTCCTTGAGTCATATGATCACAATAAACCTTCCAAACAATTTTATACATTTTTTCAGCTTTTATTTCATTTTATAAATTTTTTATTTAAAATAATGCTAATACTCATTGGAAATTAGCGGCTTTTAGTGTTAGGAGAGTTACCTGACCATGAAAAAATCAGAGAAGACTTCTAATGACATTAGAAATAATCCCTCAAAATTTCATTTTGATTACGATAATTATTTAATTAATTATGAATTAATTATCTTTTGGAGTATTTAATTTATTTAAAATAAATATTTTTTATTTGTAGTTTAATAAATTCTCCTATGTTCGTTGAGCATAGAGGTATGTTTATTTTGTTTTTATGATTTTTCTACACCAAGATATGTATTTTTAAAATTTCTCAATAAATTTAAATAAAAAATATCCTAATTTTCTACATATTCACGTGACATCCATGTCAACCTCTGGAGCTCCAAACCGCTACGCGTCTTCTTGTGATTGGATGCACTTTACATGTAGGCTTGCCACGTGGCTTGCGGTTCACGTAACTTCTCCTCGTTCGACTCAATTTGGAGCGTCCATTCGATACATGCCTGATCCAACAGCTCCTGATCATTGCCACCATTCTCCCAAATCTAAGAACCGAACGTTTTCTAGACCTAATATCTCGCTCTATCCTTAACCAAATCACATGGGGTTTGCTCTTATGTCTTCATCTAAGTGACACGAACCTACCTATATGGTTACATATGCATGAAATACAAGTTTGTTTCATAAAAACTCAAACAGAGAGCAAAATTGGAAAATTTCGAGCTATACCTTGGTCCGAGAGGTGTGGCCTCAATCAGATGGTTGTAGAAGCTTCGTTGGAGTCCCACGAACATCCTCCAAGTGTCAATTTGATCTATGGTTGGCTTTGTGTAGGAGTTCGACCAAATGGTGGCATGGGCTATGTGGAAGTCTAGGCTGGGGAGCTCGGTATGGGCCAATTTCGATGGGGGAGTTCCTCGTATGCTCTGGGGAAGCTTATGAGCTGATCAATTTGGAGTTTGGTAGAGTTTGAGGGGATGGTCGAAAAATGTCCTGATTTCTGGTGAAGAAATTGAGCTCAGGTAGTGGAAATGAAGTGCTGAGAACATTGGGATTGTACTTAGGAAGGTTGTACAAAGCTCTGGAAACAATCTAGCAGAGTTTTCTCAAGGATTTAGTGACCCTTGTATTTTGGCCATGGAGGGGGCTACTAATAATTTTGGCCAAGGGGGAGGCCTCAGGCTGCCATTAATTGGTGTCATTAAGCCTAGGAGGACGGCCGAGCGTCACAATTGACCAATGGAGGGATGCCACAAGGGATGGGCTCAATTTAATGTTCAAACCATGGGCGACCTCTCTTGGTTTTGGGTTTTATGGTCATTAGGCTGGTCGGCCAGGCCAGGGGAGGTGGCTAGCTGGCTCAGGGAGGTCAGGAGGCTTAACAGTGATTAACTTGGGGCATGGCAAGCCTGGTTGCATGGGTTAGAGAGTTAACTAGTTTTAGGTGATGGGTTCCCCATTTTGAGGGACCCTTAGACCATGGCACCAAATTAGGGTCCTTGGGTGATTTGATTAGCATCTTAGGAGGCATAGGAATGGCAGGTATGATTAGGCTTGGTTAATTCAAAAGGTCTAGGCTAATTTAGATTTTAGGCTTAAAATTAGGGTTTAGGCTAAAAATTAAATTTGGGTTTGACTTGGGCTTGGTTTAAAAATCAATTGAGGGGTCCAATTGGTCTAGGAGAATGTCATGAAGAGTTTAGGAAGTGAATTTGGTGGAATTGAATTGGTCACATGGTTTAATTTAATGAAATTTAGAGTTGGGTCAGTTTTGGGGTATTTGATGTGGGTTTTTGGCATTTGGGCTTGAAATTGGGTTCAATTGGACTTGTATTTGGTTTTAATTAGACTTGCTGATGATGAAATTTGATTTGGATTTGAAGTTGGGGGAGTTTGAAATGAATTTGGTGGGAATTTGGGTTGGTTTGGGGACTTTGGGCATTTAGGGATAATTTAAGATTGACTAATTTTGGTGAATTTGGGTGCAATTTGGATCATTGGGTGGTTAGGATTTATTTAGGTGAGGTCTAGAGTGAATTTGAAGTTTTTGGGAATTTTTGAAACATGAGAGTCATTTTGGTAATTTTGGGGAATTTGAGGGTATTTTGGGAATCTTGAGAAAAATGGGGTATTTTAGTGAATTTGAATGATTTGGAGTGATTTGATATGATTTTTGGGTGAGAATTGACAATTTAGACAATTTTAGGAAAATTAAGGTTTCAAGGTATTTTTGGAATTTTGAAAAAGTTTAGGGGTAGGAGGTCACAATTGGGTGTTTTGGTAGAGAATAGAAGTTCATTGGAGATGATAATCATAATGTTACCCTTCTTGGTGCCATAAGACCAATGAGAACCCATTTTGGATCCTCCATGTGTTGGTCCTAGTCATCCTAACTAAAGGCTAAGGGCTTGAGGATCGCTCAAATGAGTTTCCAAAAGAGTGGGGACAAAAAGGTCGACTTTGAATGATTTTAGGGTTTTGGGAGAGTGTGATAGTAATGGGTTGAGGTATGTGTGTGAGTGAAACCAATCCCGAGTTACCTAGGGCTAACCTAAGGTCTGACAATCCTATGAGGACTCCCCTCGAGTTTTCTTATATTGGCTCCATCCTTCTAAGTGCTAAAGGTTAGAATAATACATGTGAAACTCCAAGGAAAGTAAAGAAGTGGTTTCAAATTTTATTGAGGGTAGGGCTCCATCAATAGTCATCTAGAATAATCATCAGGAAAGTCATATGGCTAGACCCTAGGCTTCTAAGAAAGGAAATACTGTACCTAAACAAAAGTGAAGTCAACACATATCCCAGTGAATGATTCTTCCTTCATTTTGTGACGATGACATTCACTTGATCAATAAGAAACAAACAGTAGCTGACCAATTAAAAAAAGAAAAGGAATGTACATTCTCAACAAAAGTTTAAATCCCTTTAAGTATTTTAAAGTTGCTCGAACAAAAAAAATAAGTTTGTTAACAAAAACTTTAATTGTTCATCAAAAGTCATAGAATAATCCATGGATGAAACCTTAACTAGGTTGTTATTTATCTGTATCGCAGATATACCACATGAGGGAGCTTTATTCCAGCGGACTGATTCTCCTCTGTCTGGTATGCATATAACTAAGGTAACTTGGTTAGAGTCTAAACTTAATTCCTTCCCGCCCATCCTAAATATCCTTTGTTCAACATCCCAACAATTCAGGATATGTAGTGTTATGACATTATCTTGTGGGTATAGAGATAAATCAAAAAATTAAAGTACATTAAACTTTTTCAGGGTGATCACGGTTTCATTAGATAGGGTATGTTTGATTAAATAGAGAACAGATCAAACTAAAGATGGTCGACACTTATAGTTGAACATCCTTGAGTTCAAAAACCTACAAAAGAAGACAATGAAAAAAATATATATTTTGTTAACACTAAATGTGTCCATAATAATACCACTTCAGTATATAAACATGAATGCAACAACAAAATAAACACCAATATAAATTGCAAACCAATACCACAATAACAATAATAAAATAACACAAACTAAGATAACACATTAACAACATCACTTTAATACCATAAAATCATGACAATACAACCAAATTAGCACCCTAATAACACTAGGATACAATGTAAATATCTCCATAATAACACCGCGTCAACAATAAAATAACACCAAAATATGTTAATAGTAACACCAAAATATGTCTAGGATACAATGTAAATATCATCATATTAACATTAAATCAATGACTTAATAACAACAAAAAATATATATAATAACACCAATATATGTCTATGATATAATATAAATATCATCTTGATAACACCGGATCAACGACCTAATAACACCAAAATATGTCCATCATAATATCAAAATATTTGTAGACAAATTAGAACCCTGATAACACCAAAATATGTTCATAATAATACCAAATTATATCCATAATACAAAGTAGATGTTATCATAATAACACTGAATCAACGACTTAATAACAATAAAATGTCTATAATAATACCAAAATATATGCGGACAAATTAGAACCATAATAACACCAAAATATATCTATGATACAATACAGATATCACCATAATAATATCGATTCAATAACAGAGTAACACCAAAATATATACATAATAACAACAAAATGTGTCCAGACAAACTAGCACCATAAAAACACCAAAATATGTCTAGGATACAAATTAGATATGTCCCTAATAACTTCAAATCAACAATAAAATAAAAACAAATATGTCCAAAATAACAAAAAAATATGCCTGGATAAATTATCATTGTTATTACATTTAAATATGTCCAGAATGCAACATACATCACCATAATAACACCGAATCAATAACAAAATAACACCATATTACCACTAAAATGATCATTTTATTCAAAATCAATGAAAGAAACACCTAATCAACAACAAAATTCCATCAAGTTGCATTTACGATAACACCATCACCACAAGAACACTAAAGTTGAACCAAATTATCAGTGTAATAACAACTCAATCGGAACACAACCGAGATACCACTATAGTAACACCAAATTAACACATCCATACAATCAAAGTAACATAAAAAAATTCATGAAAACCCCAATTCAATATCACAATTACAACATATTTCCACCATAATAGCAACAAATCAAAACCAAAATAACATAATATATAATAACAACAAATCAAAACCAAAAGGTTTATATCATTAAATAATAAGGATGTCACAAGAATATCCTGATTAAAACACCAAATTAAAATCATAATACCACCAAATTAACAGCACAATAACACCACATTGTCACCCAATAACACAAAATTAGTTGCATAAAAGTACTAAACTTTCCTCCAGAATGTCACAACTTTACCCCAATAAAATGATTTCTCTTAAGAATAACACTAAATATGGTGTTTTATGTTATTATTAGTGTGGTTGTAATGTGAGTTTAATATTGTGGTTGTATAATGATGTTATTAATATTGGTGTTATTGTGATATAAATGTTGTTGTCTTATGGTGTTATTATTGTAATAATATGATGTTATTGTTATACATATATGGTTGTATAAATGTGTTATTAATGTGGTCTTATTGTGGTGTTAATAATGTGGTTGTATGTTTATGTTATTAGTGTAGTATTATGGTATTATTGTGATACAAATGTGCTATTACGGTGTTATTAGTGTGGTTAATGTGAGGTTAATAGTGCGGTTATAAGATGATAATATTAATGCAGTATTATGATTTTATTGTGATACAAATGTGGTTGTATTATGATGTTATTAGTGTTATGGTATTGTGTTATTGTCATACAAATGCGATTGTATAATATTGTTTGTAGTGCAATATTATAGTGTTATTGTGATACAAATGTGATTGTATTGTGGTGTCATTAGTGTAATGGTATGTTGTTATTGTCATATTAATGTGAAAAGTAGTGTTATTATTGTGGTCGTATTGTGATGTTATTAGTGTAGTATTATGGTGTTATTATGATACAAATATTTGTGTTATTGTGGTGTTATTAGTCTGATTGTAATGTGGGGTTAATAGTGTGGTTGTGTATAGTGTTATTTGTGTTGTATTATGGTGTTTTTGTGATACAAATGTGGTTATCTTGTGGTGTTATTAGTGTTTAGTATGGTGTTATTGCCAAATTAATGTGATTGTATGATGGTGTTATTAGTGCAGTATTATGGTATTATTGTGATACAAATGTGGTTGTATTGTAGTGTTATTAGTGTAATTGTATGATGTTATTTTCATACAAATATGGTTGTATAGTGGTGTTATTAGTGTAGTCGTATTGTAGTGTTAATTGTGTGGTTGTATGGTGGTGTTATTAGTGTAGTATTATGATGTTATTGTTATACTTAATCATATATAGTGTTGTTATTAGTGTTGTCGTATTGTGGTGTTAATTGTGTGGTTGTATGTTGGTGTTATTGCGATACAAACGTAGTTATATTGTCGTTTTATTAGTGTGTTTTTATGGTAGTACTATATACGTTTAATGGTAGTATTCTACTTTTTCACTCGTGATAAATCCTACAACCATAATATTGTGGTGGTAAGATGAAATATTCTCTTCTAATACTAAATCATCATTCTATGTGGTTAATTTAGTTTCCAAGATTGTCATTGAACAAAACAAATAAAACCTATATGAAGAATGCTTATCTCGATTACATAAACTTTTGAATCCAAGTACAACCACTCAACCAAAAGTTTACCTGAATGCTTTCAATCGACTCTTACGCTTTCTGTTTGCATGGGTTATTTCATTCTTCTATATTAGCTTGCTTGAAAGCACAAATAGAAGTACATGAGTTTGCACCCTAAACCCAAAATCTTATGCAAAACTTGTTTCGGAAAATTCTAAACATCACAAGACTTACATGGCGAGAGAGTGATGGGGACTGTGAATGTTTCTTGTCCGACGATTGACAACGCGATGGAATTCAAACAAACCAAACTCTAGCTACCAACATTACAGGTGAAAATTGCTTTATGAAACCCTACCGGTGGCGATAGAAGAAACTGAATATTGAAAGGTGCGCAGGGTTTTATTTTCGAAGCATTGGGCTGGTTCGAGTCGAGTCATGCACCACTATACATGTGGCAAAATATCATTTGAATCCAGACACATAGTTACGTCCATACTCCTGATGCAATATTTTTTATGCTTCGTGACCTCCATCCATGGATTGGAGAAATGAATTCCTTGAAGGAAAAAGATATATCAAACGATCAGAGAGGCCATAGAGCTACCATTAATTTTGATTTTCACATAATGGAAAAGCATAAGGAAGAACTGCAAACAATAAGAATGGAACTTGCCAAGATGCTTTGAGTAAAGGAAAAGATAAATAGTAGCCTAGTAGGAGGAAGAAGTCGAATGATAAGATTAACAATGCAGCTCTAGCTGGTATTGATCTTCCGGAGATAAATGCTTCAGTGAATGTGTGTCGTGAAATGATGACACCTTTTTGTCAAACTTTTTGTCAAGCCGCACCTCACAGCCACAGCCTTTCCCCACACAAAATCATATTCTTACGTATCGAACCTTGGCGAACTTCCGGCCACATGCTCTTCGCAGGAGAAAGTCGTAACAGAAGGCAGTGGGGCTCAGAGTATGGCTGTTAAAACGGGTCATTATTCGCAAACAGCTCGTGTTTGGCTCGTGAAATAGCCCGTGTTCAATACGTTCGCTAAGAAAACGAGCCAAACACGAACAAAATTTTTACTTGAAAACACACACACACACACACATATAGATACATGCACATATATATACATGTATATACATATATATATATATATATATACATGTACATATGTACATGTACATATATATACATGTATATATATAAATGTACATACATATGTATATATATACATACATATATACATACATATGTATATATGTACACATTCATATCTATATCTACACACACACACACACACACACACACACACACACACACATACCTACATACATACATCGACATACATATATACATACATACATATATATATATATATATATATATATATATATATATATATATATATATATAATTTAATTAACTACAACCCTACAAAGATTTATAATCAATTAAAATTTCTAATTAAAAATAGAAAATACTATATTAAATCTATTTAAATGAATATTTTAATATAAATAATGAGATTTAAATCTTATTCCACCATTAACATTTTACGGCTATGTGATTAGGGTTGTCAATATAGCTCATTGTTTGTGAATTAGCTCGTGTTCCCCTCGATAATCAAGTGAGCCAAACACAAATAAATTTTTATGTTTGATATAAAAATGAGCCGAACACGAACAATGATATTTTTTAACAAACCAAGTCTGGACTCACTCAAGCTCGCTCGTTTACACCCCTAACGGCTGCATGCATTACTAGGGTTGTCAAAATGGTTTTTTGTTTGCGAAGAACTCGTGTTTAGCTCGCTAAGCAAACGAGCCGAGCACGAATAAATTTTTTGTGTTCGAAATACATACTTGTCGAACACGAACGGTGATATTTTTTAACAAGTCAAACATAAGCAGAGCTCAGGCTCGCTCATGTTCGGCTCGTTTACACTCCTACTCAGTAGTACTGGACGTGGTGAAACGGAGGGGATGGGAGGTGGCATATATGATCTATCAACTTATTTAGGGTGTTAGGGATGTAAATAAGTATTTGTAGGTGTTAGATATGTAAATAGCTATGTTTTAAGTAGTGCATATATAAATCCCCCAAAAAATAATTATAAATATATTTTTTTATAATTTTAAATTAAAATTAAATTAATTTTCTTAAATTTATATACCATTATATTTTAAAAATAGCTAAAAAAAATCCAGATATCTGAGCCCTCTATTTACTCATTTAATGATCAATATATGAATTGAAGAAAGGACAGATTACATCGATGCCAACTTTGGATGGAACCAAATAATAATAAATAAAAAGTTATACTAAAATAACTCAAAATTACTTTTAATTTTCGAACAACTTTATGAACATCCAAATGTTTGCATTTTCCTTCACATTTTTTTATAATTTAATGATTTGAACATTTGAATTTTCATTATGGAGTTTGATTGCTAAATCTATTATTTCTAAGAAAGTTATCTAAATCCGTAATGCAGCTTTTACGACTTTTATATATATATATATATATATATATATATATATATATATATATATATATATATATATATACATATTTAAGAGAATGGGTAGGGGGCGTGAGGTCCCCAATCTATCTTATTGGGTTAACCGGTGTTAGGTCTAGGGGCGATCCAGTGTGCAAATAATTTGAGCACTGATTGGCTTAAGGCGACACTGGGCCACCATAGGTTTTGAACCTATGACTTGAGGGGCTTATGACGCTTCAGAGATCACTCTACTAACAGATCACAGAATGTGCGCTCGCGCACAAATACACACATATATTTGTGTGTGGTTTTTCTTTTATTGACCTAACCGTTCGAGCATGAGCCTGTAGTCCAACTCTTCTTCGGATCCGTTGGGATTTTTTGAACAGAGGAGTTCTTTCTCATGGATGCGAGATCTTCTTCCACGAAGATCACCGAGAAAGATGATCACGAACGAAGACAGAGAATTGCGTAGATATGTATGTATGTATGTATGTATGTATATGTATGTATGTATGTATGTATATGTATGTATGTATGTGAACATGTCGAAATATGAGCTGAAGGTGAGTTGAGTTTAAATGACAAAAAATAACTAAAATGTAGGTGAAAGCACTGCGATGATTTGTTGGCATTAGACAGCATTAAGTGCTTTAAAGATGTCAGAAATGAGCCATCTTGGACTCATTGGATTCATCTCGCTGAGGCTCTTGATTGACTATAAGCATGCCAGATTTGGATATCATTTGACCTTCTAGTTATACCTGAAATGCTCCTGAAAGTAGTTTAATGCATTGATTTTGGCTTAATTGGACTCGGATTGGATAAAGTTTCGTAAAGTTGGGTCATCTCATTGCGCGTGTTAGTTGGACCATAAGTTTGATGAAATCAGAGTTTTGGATGATTTTTGATCGAATTTTAAACATTTATTGCTCAAATAATTATCTAGAGATTCTAAGCACTCCTCGAGGTCTGTTTTGGATGATGGAAATTCGTTGACGGCGTATTAGTAAAAAATAAAGTTTAGGTGTTAAATATTCAATTAAATACATAAGAATTAGGCAGTACGTATGTAAATGCCCCCAAAAATTAAATTTATTTTTAAAATTATCAACTTATGGTCTCTTAAAAAAATTCTCTCTACCCATGATGGCAGCAACAGCCGGATGAATATAGGGAAAGCGTTTATTTTCTCTTCATATGTTAAGTTAAATTTAGGTGTGAGCATTAGTCGGTCAAAATTGAAAATTAAACAAATTTGATTGATTCAATTCGGTTTCAAAAATGCATTTCTATTAGAAATTAAGCTGAATAAATTTCTTATTAATATATTAAAAATAATTTCTCGATGAATAACATACTCTTATGTTATTAATTAATCAGTTAATTATATAAATATATATAATTAGTTTTGGTCAGCTCGACTCAAATGTTGATTGGGACATTATAAATGCAAAAATAATTAAAAGTTTTTGAATTTTGTTTGTTTCTCTAATAATTAATTATATTTTGTTAATGTGCTTTTCATTAAAATACATAATTGTGTCCCTTATAAGTTTTTTAAATTCATGTCTGCTTAAAAAAGTTATTGGTATAATTACTCACGGAGCGCCCAAAATATTGTTATTTATAAATTGAGCACTCATTTTTTGAACTTTCGAACCTATGCATTTACAAGTGCTACAATAAAATCTTTAAGAATTTGATAAAAATTAAAAAAATTGTGTTGGCTTATCATCATGAATTTTAATATTCGAGTGAGAAATAGGAGAAATAAATGATGTTGTATATAACAATGTTTCGTGTGCTCTGTAGCTCTGGCCATGAGCGGTTCTATATGAGCTTAATGGGTAACTAGTCGAGGCCAATTATAAAGCTTGAACATTATAAATCCTTTTAATGACTTTCAACTAAGTTTTTCAAGTATACGTGACGTATGAAGAAGTATTCAACTAATAAGTGAAGAGATATAAGTGAGTATGTCTACTTTGAGTAGAACATATGCTTTAATTTAAAATAGTCTTCAAAAGTGTTTATAATTGCCACGAAGCATTGTTCACGTGTAATTGTTGACTTTGTTGGTGAGATAATATATTATTTAGTTGGAAACTTTAACAAAAGTTTTGTGTATTTATTAGCATCTCAGTGAATGATGGGGGTAAATAACAGCCTTGCTTGCTTGACTTGATTGTGAAGTTTCTTCTATGAATCATTCTTGCGCTAATCAGAGTGGATTTCATTAAGGACTTCTTATGCTTCACATAAATTTTGGCAATTTAAGCTATATATATTTTATATGGTGTCTTTAATAGATAAAACATTCATATGCCTTGTAGATAAGTGCCCAACCATCTTCTTATCCAAATTTGAATGACACAAACAAAAGAATCTTTCAAAAATAAAGGAAAAGAGTTTTAAAGAAAGAAATGAAAATATTTATGGAGATGTATCATCCTTACATTGATAGATGTTCTTGGACTCGAATGGAAGTGGAGTGAGATTATCTACATTTTGCTAATAAGTCTACCAATTACAAATTACCCATTAAATAAGTGATCCACTATGCTTGTGTAAGGCATTTGAGATAAATTTTATGTTTGTACATGGGTAATGAGTTTTTGCAAAATCTATTTTCACAGTTAGAAATAATTGATTAATTTGATGCTCAATATATGAGACAAAATATGAATCTAATTCTTTTTCACACTATATAATTGTACATATTATTATTGATTATATGTAAATTCATGTCAATTCGAATTATAAGATTTATTGAATGTTAACAGGAGATTTTTCTTTATATTCTTAAAGAGGTAATTTTTTGAGTTTGTGTTCATTTAATTTACAACTAATATGCTTCAACATGTTGCTATTAACATGTAAAATTTTGTGCATTTTCTATATTTTTATAAGCATTATTTTACATTGAGTACCTTAAATATAATAATATTTATTGAAATATTCTTTCTGTTAAACATTAATTCTCATTTATCTATCTTTTTTATTGAATGAATTTTCATAGGGATTAAGTAAATCAACTTAAGGTTTTATATTTTAAAACTTTTCCTTGAATAGAATTCTAGTGTTTTGCCTCCCTTGTATTGATAAATGTTCACGTGTAATTGTTGACTTTGTTGGTGAGATAATATATTCTTTAGTTGGAAACTTTAACAAAAGTTCTGTGTATTTATTAGCATCTCAGTGAATGATGGGGGTAAATAACAACCTTGCTTGCTTGACTTGATTGTGAAGTTTATTCTATGAATCACTCTTGTGCTAATCAGAGTGGATTTCATTAAGGACTTCTTATGCTTCACATAAATTTTGGCAATTTAAGCTATATATATTTTATATGGTGTCTTTAATAGATAAAATATCCATATGCCTTGTAGATAAGTGCCCAACCATCTTCTTATCCAAATTTGAATGATACAAACAAAAGAATCTTTCAAAAATAAAGGAAAAGAGTTTTAAAGAAAGAAATGAAAATATTTATGGAGATGTATCATCCTTACATTGATAGATTTTCTTGGACTCAAATGGAAGTGGAGTGAGGTTATCTACATTTTGCTAATAAGTCTACCATATGATTTCATCCCAAGAAATGTGGATAATAATATGGTTATTATTATTATTATTATTATTATTTAAGAATTATTGATTACACTTTGACCAATAACGAATTACCCATTAAGTAAGTGATCTGTTGTGCTTGTGTAAGGCATTTGAAATAAATTTTATGTTTGTACATGGGTAATGAGTTTTTGTAAAATCTAATTTCACATTTAGAAAAAATTGATTAATTTGATGCACAATAAATGAGATAGAATATGAATCTAATTCTTTTTCTCACTATATAATTGCATATATTATTATTGATTATATGCAAATTCATGTCAATTCGAGTTATAAGATTTATTAAATGTTAACAGGGGATTTTTCTTTATATTCTTAAAGAGTTAATTTTTTGAGTTATTGTTCATCTGATTTACAACTAATATACGTCAACATGTTGTTATTAACATGTAAAATTTTATGCATATTTTCTATATTTTTATAAGCATTATTTTATATTGAGTACCTTAAATTTAATAATATTTATTGAAATATTCTTTTTGTTAAACATTAATTCCCACTTATCTATTTTTCCTTAGAATTTAAAATTTAAAAATTGAAAAGGTGAGGGAAAGGGAGAAAAAAGTGAAGAAGGAAAGAGAAGCTTTGAAGATATTGAAGAATGATTTAAGAGAAAATATGGTTTAAAGAAACATTTCTCTTGAGACACTGACACTGTCCCCCTGCCTTTGAATTTCTTATTTACTTTTTTATTAAAAGAATTTTCATAGGGATTAAATAAATCAACTTAAGGTTTTAGATTTTAAAACTTTCCTTGAATAGAATTATAATGGTTTGTCTCCCTTGAATTGCTAAATGTTCCTATATAATTGCATACTATTAACCGTGTATTTCTATATGCTTATTTTATCAGCTCTCTTCTTTCATTAAATTTGATAAGTAGGATAGAGACATGATTATTACTGATTATGTTTTTTTTTTATGTCCAATGGATTACATTGACATGATGATTACTTATTAAGTTTTTCTATGTCCAATGGATTACATTGAAGATGCCTTTCATGAATCATTTAAAACATATGAAATTCTTACGTCTTCTGATATTTGATTGTTCTAATATGTTCAATATTATTTTTCATCTGTTTTAATTACGTTCTTCACTTGCGATGATAACTTTGCAGTATAAAGTTTGTATGGATTAATTACTATTTGAATATTCTAACAAATTTCATTCTAATTTAAATGAAATGGTTATATTTGTCGAACTACATTTTTAATGGGTGTATATCAAAGTTAGTCATTATTTGTGTAGCTCGTTGATTGCAATATATATGTATAAGAGTCTGACATCAAAGTGGCTCATGAGGTATGTATGAAAAGTACAATCATTAAAGCCCCGAGTCAAATGGTGAGAGGCATATTACCAATAAACTTATCCTTAAGGAATGAATATGATTGAAGTCACTAATAATAGCTCAATTCAAAATTTTGCAGCTCAATTCAAAATTTTATAGTGAGAAATGTTGATATAACAATCCTAAAGGCTCTTTTATTAAAAAAAAAAGTGAAACTATAATAATTGTTTTCATTATGATACATATGCAATTTCCTATTGAATAATTGGTTCATTATATGTAATTTTATTTTCTAATATATTTATAATGTCTGCATAGTGCTTTTAATTAGATATATGAAATCCAAGATAATTCTCTCTTTAAGAGACATTATGGTCCAAGATCTAATGGTAGAGAGAGATAAGAGAGACAATGAACTATTATTTTGTCGGCTATCTGTTGACCTCATTTTTTGTGAGGTCTTTCTTTTCTCTTAGTGCTTAGGATCTAGCTATAGGACTTCTCCTTGACTATCCTAGAAGACTAGAAATGGGACCCACCATTTAGAAATTCAACCAAATCTAAACTCTCTTTAGAATTCTATATAGGTGGTCATCAACCTCCAAATTACTTGAAAGTTTAGGACCAATGTGTAGAAAGACAGGGATGAGTTCCTATAGGATGGTCAAGCCTTAGGACAAACCTGGGTGGCTTGGTCTTGGTGAGGTCCAGCTTGCACACACCACATTATTGCACATGCCTGAACCCTGAAATCACCTACACTTAACCTAGCCTCCTGACTCTTTTAGGAGACTCATATGGATGGGCCTTAACCCCTAGTCCTTGGCTAAGAGGGTTAGGAACAACATATGGAGTGCCTAAAATGAGTCCTCTCATGGCTCTTGTGAGCTTAAGATGGCTTCATGGCTCAACCAGAATGATTCCATATTACTCACTTTGAACCAATCTTCATTTTTCCAAAATTTTCATTTTTGACCCTCAGGGCCCTAAACCTACCAAATTACCCAATTACCTTGAAAAGGAGCCCAAATTCCTATAAATACCAAAATTTCCCAAAATCCCTTCAAAATCATTTCAAGTTATTCCCTACCATTCAATGTGATCAAAATTACCTAAATCTGACAAAATTTTCAAAATTCCTAAAATACCCCCAAAATTACCAAAATGCCCTTCATAGCAAAAAATTTTGAAAATCCCAAAAAATTTCAAAAAATCTAAAAAATTCAAAATATTCCCCACATAATTTTCTTCAACTATCACATACCCCAATTTTGTCAATTTAACCCAATTTGATCAAAAATTCTAAATTTGCCCTTAAAACCCAAACTTAACCTAATTGAACCCAATGTCAACCAGATTGATTCCAATTTTCTCTAAATAAAATTCAAAACCTTGATAAACTCTCACAAACAAAAATTTTTGTTAATTTGACCCCAATTTGATCTCAAGCTTTTTCTAAAATTATCCAAATCCCAAAAATCCAAGTTTCCCCAATTAACCTTCATAATTCAAACTACCCAAACAAACCCAAAACCCTCAATTTTCTACAAAGTAAATTTCAAAATCTTCCTAACATCCCTACAAACAACTTACAACATTAATTTTCCCACAATTTGCACTCAAACTCAACCTAAATCCAACCCAACCCAAAATTCTCCAATTTGGCCTAAACTAACCATAAACCCAAACAAGCCCAAATTCCAAAATCAAAACCCAACCAAAGTTGAAAACTCTTTATCACACCACCATAAACATTTTGCAACACTAATTTTACATCAAATCCAATACTAGCCCAACATTGACCCAAAAAAGTCCAATTTTGGCCCATAAGCCCAAATTCCTTCAAATTGAACCTTATGGTCAAAAATTTCCCAAATTTCATTTCTAAATCAAATTTCAACATGTAATAGTCCAATTTAAATCAATTTCAAACAAATTCAATCATACCATACTCAATTTCAAAAATTCAAATCATCACATGCATGATAAAGGCCCATTACCTCATACATTTTTAAAAAAAAGTCCATTCCTTGGAAATTTAAAAGCCCAAGTTTTCAATCAAAGGCCCATATGATCGTCCTCTTCATCATGCATTCAATTAAAATCATCCCTAAATTTCAAAGTCATCATCAAACCATTCCAAATAAGCTTCATGCAAATTGTCATCAAGATATCAAAAATCCCAAAATCCTTTCTCATGCAAGTGAGCCAACTTTTTCTCAAGCCATGAGCAAGCCATGGAGCCATGTTTAAGCCACATGATGCCATGAGAATTTTAGACTTGTCATCACTCCATAAATGGAAAGAGGAGGAGAGCCTTTAAACACCACTTCAAAAGTCATTAACCTTACCCATGCTTCACCTTAACCTAAAATTAATCCAAACAATTTTGATAGGGACTTCACCACCCATGTTGAGCTGACCCAACTGATTTCCATTAGCACCAAATCAGGCCATGGAAGGATGCACCAAGCCAAATCCATGACTTGACCAAATTAAGCCAAAATGCACCCTTCCCCTTTACCATTTTAATCAAACCTCTTTACACATGTCCAAAGCCAGTTGAAGGTACCATTGTCACCAAAGCCAAATGGTGACCCATGCCTAGTCGGCCGGCCACCAGCTCGCCGGAAAACCCCATGGCCGAGAGCTCCATGTGAGCCAAAAATTCAAAGTTTACCTTGCTGAGTTGTCCCAACCCTAGTAGTCAGTGTGGCTCTTCTTCCCTTGACCTAGGCAGTTGATTCCAAGCCCTAATTTCCCCTGAGCTCAGCCATGGCCCCTCCTATTTAAATTCCTCACCTCCACGGCCAAAAGTTTGGCTGGAATTAAGTCTCACCAAACCTCCATCCAAGTGACCAGAATTGTTCCCACGGACCAGAGAAGCTCAACCCCACTGCATTCCTGCCCTAATTCCCCCTAGTTGAGCTCAATTTCAGAGCTCAATCTTAGGCTTGAAACAGGACATTCCTAATTACACCACCAATCCCCAAATTGAAGCTCCCTTAAGTTTCACCAGAGCTTAAGGAGAAGATCCCCATCAAAATCCCCCTCTGCCCGAGCCTCTAAGTTGGACTTTCACCTCAAGCCGTCCACCCCTTGGAGGACTTCTGAACCAAGCTCAAAGCTTGATTGAATTAGTGCATCCCAAAGGTTCGCCAGGAAAAGCCAAAGCTTCCACAAGCATCCAATCGAGGACACACCTTTTGGACTAAGGTAATGGCTCAAAACACTCAAACCGAGCTTGGTTTGAGACTTTGTGAAGAAAATTTTGATTTCACCCTTGATCAAACATATAGATATGCTCTTCGAGGTTAGATCTAGGTGTAGGAACAAATTTTGTGAAAATCCATTGAGAATCAAGGGAGAAATTATCCCTAGAATGTGTGTGATCATCGTCTCACACCAGTTGGGGATGATGAACAAG
Source organism: Papilionanthe hookeriana x Papilionanthe teres (assembly GCA_022702705.1). Taxonomy (NCBI): domain Eukaryota; kingdom Viridiplantae; phylum Streptophyta; class Magnoliopsida; order Asparagales; family Orchidaceae; genus Papilionanthe; species Papilionanthe hookeriana x Papilionanthe teres. The sequence goes on from CM040426.1 coordinate 83,210,124, forward strand.
GGCCATCGGATCATCCATGTATCAAACGGAGGGCCAGGATCGTGCCGGATGAGAAAATGATCCATGGACAGCGGAGATGCGTGGCGCTGACGCGGATGGCGCGGTGAATAGCAGAGCGGCACGTGGCACTTCGACGAGTCCGAGGATCCAGTCAGCGCTGACTGGGTTAAGTAGAAAAATCAGGATTTTTTGATTTGTTTAATTACCCTGAAGTTAAAAAATGCATAACATTGCTTAGAAAAATCCAAAAATTAAAAGAAAAATATACTCTTACTCAGGGAACAGAGGAGAGTAATGTGGAAATAAAATTTTGTTAATTTGATGCATATTTTATTTTTAATGATTTTCCTTGTGTTTTCAATCTTTCAATTCTCCACTCACACACACAATTTACCATGGCTTGGGACTATGGAACTTTTGTTCCCTCTGTCATTGAGAATATTCCCTGAATTTTCTAAGGTCAGAGGAGATCCCTAGGCAGAGAACCATATTTTCCAAGTTTATGTGCCTATTTTGATAATTTAAATGTAATAATTAGTATAGTGATTGGAAAATTCTAGGAAAATTAGGGTAGGTTTCCTATGACTAGAGGAACTTAGGAAAATTATTTAGTGAACTAAAACATTAAATATAAACCTAATTGGCTACTTAAACTAAAATCAACTTTGAATTAATTAGGGAAAACTAAAAATAAAAATAAATTGAAACCAATTCTCCACTATTTTGTAGGATAAGAGGAACCCCCATAAAATTCTAAAGTCAATTGGAATTAATTGAATCCACTAAATGAATTTCCTAAGTAACATAGCCATTTTGAATATTAAAAAATCTATAAAACTCAAAATACATTTGAAAAATTCACCAAATTAATTTTAGGAGTTTTCTGTGATCAAAGGAGTCCAAAAAAAAATAAAATTGCATTTTTCATAAAAATTTGATTTTTAGTCATTTTTAAATATTTAATAATTAAAAATTATAAAAAATCACAAAAATATAAAAATTCGCCAAAATGTCACATTTGATCGCCTAATCACTTGGGAACTATCAAAATATTTTTTGCTAAGTCTCTAAGTTAAGATATTAATTTTTAAAGGCCTAGGATAATTTTTAACATTTAAAAAAAATGAATTTTCTTAACCTTTCACTAAAATGATTTTAATAAATCAAATAAAAATCAGAAAAATGTAAAATTTGCTTCTCCAGGTTCCCTAACCTTACAAAGATTTTTAAAAAATACAAAACTTAATTTTCTACTTTTAAAATATTTTATATTTAATTAACACTCTAAAATTTAAAATAATTATTATAATTAAATTAAAATTTAGAAAATTACCAAAATTAGTCCAAGTGATCCTCTAGTTAGTGGGAAACTCCCATAATTTTATTAAGGATAGATAGTTAATATTTATTAAGTTATTGAATTTCCTTTGAAAACCCTAATTTTCCATTAAAAATAATTCTAAAAAATAAAATAAAAATTAGAAAATTACATTTTCTCCTCTGATGTCTTAATTGACATATGAGGGAGGTGACATAAAAATTTCTAAGTCATTAAGATTTAATTTAGTAGGTTATGGGGTGATTAAGCCTATTAGGGCATACAGGTAATTAAGGAACCTTAACCCAAATTAACATTTAGGCTTAACTAAGGGTAAAGGGGAAACATTTGATCTTAATTGTTTACTTGGATGATTGAAACTTAGGGAATGAAGTGGTAGAAACTTACTAATCGCCATCAATATCAAGAGGAAATACAAATTACTTAAAATCCTTAAGATTTGGAAGATTAATCAAGTATTAATGGCAGGGTTAGGGGTATGATGTAGGAAGATGTCCATTGCTTTATCTAAACCTCTAACCAATGATTTAATTAACTCTATTTAACTCTTAACAAGACTTAAAATGAAATAACCTAATTAATCTAAAGTGATTAAAGAGAAATAATGATAAAGTAATAATAAGTAATAATCTTAAACATAAAGAATTAACTTGAAATTAATTAAAATAATTTTAAAATAATTAAATTAAAAAATAATTTGAAATATTAAAATCAATTTAAAAGATAATTTCTTTAATTAATTAAAAAATAATTTAAGATATTTAAATGGTTTCTTTAATAAAAAATATATAATAATTTAAAACATTAAAATAATTTCTCTAAGTAAATAAAGAATAATAATTTTAAAAAAACTTTAAATAACATTTTCAATTAAAAAAATGAATTAATTAAAATATCTTAAATTAAATAATCAATTAATTAGATAATCAATTAAATTGAATAATCAATTAAATTAAATAATAAGCAATTAAGTTAAATAATTAATTAATTAAAACATTGAAACATCTTAAAATGCAATAATCAATTTAAAACCCTATAAGAACGTTACTATAATTGATTTAAAGACTTTACTAATTAAATTAAATCACCTTAAAGAAACTATTAATCCAACTTTAATTAAATTGGTTAGGTTCCTTAATGAACCAACTTGACGCTAAAGACTTTAATTTCATAACTTCTAAATGAAACTCATAAGACAATTAAAACATCTAAATTCACTGAGCAAGAGTCAAGACTCAACTAAACCCCGGATGATCAATTCATCCGAATGATGAATTTCATTTGGACTCAAAATAATCCCAAAAGTCTTTAAGAAGATGTTCAGGGCTTAAGTCCACGAGCACTTCGCCAACCTAATGGGGTGTTTTTAATATAACAACTGAACTTCATTGTTCTTTGATGAAGAAAATCATCCTAAAAAACAAATAGGATTTCAATCTAGACGTCATAGGACTTGGTGAGTAACAAGGGTCTGAACTTAGACATCATAGAACTTGATAGACAAATAGGATTCCAATCTAGACGTCATAGGACTTGACAGATAACCAGGATTTTAAACTAGACGTCATATGATTTGGTAGACAGCTAGGACCTTCCCTTAGCTTTACCTAGGAGTTTGTTGCAAATATATATATATATATATATATATATATATATATATATATATATATATATATATGTGCCCTAACATGCATTTTGAGGTGCAGTTAATGGAAATAAGAAGACTCTTCAGGTACATGTTTAAGTTTATTGCAATTTACATTCTGCAATTTATTAAATGCTTTATCTTCCTGCATTATATAAACTTGTGAAAATGATCGAACCCAGCATGTTTAAACAACTTAAAATTTAATCACCAATAAAAAACAAAACCAGCAATTGTAACTAAAATTAAAACGTCTCGTTGGATGATCGGGAATCCCTCGGATAATGTAACCCACGTGTTGCTAATGAGATTTCCCATTGTCTAAATGAAAGTGTGGAACTCATTCAGTTGAGTTTAGCAAATTCATTTGGACTAAATGAATCCGATGAAAATAGTGGTGTCGAGATGACGGGACTGTGGGATCTTAACCGGTTCCGCTTAATCAACTTTAAGATTTCCCTTAATAAAACTTAAGACATGAATTTGAAACTCAACCTCTAAACCATGACTCTTCTCTTGATTTTTACTTCTTTAAACTAAACCCTCTGCAACAGCAAAGGGCTCGGAGCAAGCGCGGTGGGCAGCACATCCATCTTCAACAGCAAAACAAGTCTTCATCAACTTAACCATTCCTTAGAAATTAAACAAACTATCCATAGGATTTAGAGGCAGTTTGCTTAGCGCAACATAAACCCTCACTTTTTCTTTAGGCATTTGCATGTTATGCAAATTAAGCCTTAACTCGTCTTAGGATTTCGAGGTTGTCGTTTGGTACGACATAAACTCTCACATCTTCCAGACAATTTGTATGATCATGTCATACAAGTATAAGTCATAATTAATTAAAATTGGCAGGATTGCAACATCAAATAACATCTCCTCAAATTCAAGCCAAACAAATATGATAGTTGGGAAGTCACCGAGGTTCTCCTCGGATCCGTGCCATCCCCTACGTTTCTTCCATTGGACTCCCAAAATAAAATGTTCCAAATTTGATACAATCGCTTTTGAAATTTCAAAATCGAATCCTTTGAATGCTTAAACTTTGAAATTCTTGAAAGCGAGACCACTGATCTTTATCGAGAGTTTTCTTAAGTGTCTTCGGACATTTAGGATGTAATTAACTATAGGGGCTTGCCCTTATAGGGAACTTTAAGAACTCAGGTAATATAAACCCTGCTTAATTCCTTTATATTAAGCAGGTGAACTTGTCGGCTTATAAAATTGGTTCGCAGACCAAACAGATGTCACAAATCTTTTAGTTTATTTAATCGAGCCTCATTAGAAAACAGCGTGTCTATTCCTCGGGACAGACACACGGTTTGTGATGTGTTGCTCGCTTATATAAACTATTTGAGGTGTGAGATCGGTTTGATTTCATATTTTAAAATTTAAAATCATATTTTCAAATATCATTTTTGAAAAGCTATACAATTTTCTATTAAATTGAACCTAAAATTATTTTTAAAATCAAACACTACTTTCCAAATTATTTAAAACTATATATATGATAAATTTAATTTAAAATAAAATGCGCCGATAATTTCTGTAGGCGACCCCCTTTTTAAAACACATAACCTATAAATATGTCGACACTATCTTCGTTGGCATTGATAGAATAATTTATAAAAGAGTGACTCCTAGCTTTCTATTCCATGGACCTTAAAGAGGAAAATGCAAGAAAGCTTGAAATCATAAAAGTCTTATGTAATAGTAATGTTGGTTACCTGGGTTACTAGTAGAAATAGAGTATTAGATTTAGATTAATGTTAGGTTTTAAACATCATAATGACGATGTCTTTGAATTTATTGATTTTTGGTGATGACATCTAGAGGGGTGATATGATAATGGATGATTGGAGTTAGGAGGAATCATTTCAAAGATTTGAATTGAGTTATTCTAGTAGATAGATACATTAGAATGACACAACTTTCTTTTGGGACCCTTTGTATAGAATGAGAAATCCATTAGTTGAGAGATGGCTATAAATGTTCTTTATGTTCAAAGATCTTTTAGATCTATAGGCCTTAGGTTTCCAATGAATTATTCTGCTTAATTAACTTTATTTTTGTCGAGGTTAATGTAGATGAGTCCATGCAGCATGAATGAAGTATTTATTTGTACCTAACTCTTCTAAATAAGATGATAGAATTTGCGGTTGCGATATTTTCAGCATCCAAAGGACTCCAATCTTACTTGCCACTCAAATAAGTTCATCAATATTCTAAGAAAGATAAAACTATGAAATTTGTTTAAAATAAAAAATTCTTTGACATCATAATTGATAAGCTAGAATTCCTAAGTCTTATAGTAGATATGAATGACTTTCCATTATGAAAACAAGGCATGCATTCTATGCAATTACATTATTTAAGTAAAAATAAATAAATTAAAGAGATAAAATCTTCATAAAGAAATAAATTTTAAAGATTAAATGGAAATTTTCTTTTTAACAATAGCAAGTGAAGTTTCATAGAAGGTTTTCTATTAAATACAGTCTATAAGAGCAAGTTCACCTTTTTCCTCCAATGCACAAAAACAATGCTCAAGAATGAGACTTCTTCCTCAACGTGGTTACCAAAAAAATAGAATGAACTCTTTGGGCTTGACATTTTGGTCATATAGAACTTCATTTCAATTTAAAGAGCTTTTATGAGCCAATCCCAAAACATCATTGATATGCATTCTCACGTTTAATGTGTTAGAATTTAGGAAGAAGGCTCCGAGAAGAGAGGATTGGGGATGAGGAAGGGAGAGGGAAAATTTATTTAGATATGTGAGAAATGTCAACAAATATTATACTTCTATAAAAATATGACATTATGAAGGTTAGAGGAGAGAAAAAAAATAGAGGGTAGATGAGGGGTAAAGAATGACATGACATGTTGATAAGAGCAAGATTAAATATTGTTCCATCTAACAAAGCAAGAGAAAAAGAAAGATATGAGGCGAAGAAAAGTGCAATCAGTGCACGAACACATATCACATTTGTTGAAAATAATGTGAATAATTTTAAGAAATAAAGTTTGGTAATTCCTTTTGCACAATTATTGAAGTTGAGAAGACAATGAAGGTACATGAGTATCCTTCCATACAAATAACATGTGATATTTCACAAGATTTCTCATCTTCTCATGTGATATATTCTTCCTTCTACAATATGCCACTAAACATATGGACATCTCCTTCATTCAATTGCTCCAATGTAGGGCTGTCAAAAAAGCTCATTGTTCGCGAACAGTTTGTGTGCGGTTCGCCAAGAAATTCGTGTTCGACTCGTTCGATCAGCAAACGATACGAGCACGAACATTTTTTTTCATTCGGTTTGTTAAACGAACCAAACACGAACAATGATGTGTTCGGCTCGTTATTGTTCGAAATATAGAATAATTTAAAATATATATATATATATATATATATATATATATATATATATATATATAATTTATGATATTTTAAAAATAATTATATATTCTAAAAATTTATCATATTTTAAATAATTAAACATCTATAAATTATAATATATAATAAATTATTATTAACAATAATAATAATATTATAGTATTAATTGTATTAATATAAATATTATAATATTATAATTAATATACTATACTATATATTAAAATAAAACTCTAAACAAAACCCTAAACGCTTTATTCGGTTTGCTTCATTTTGAGGAAGTATGGATTACCTGATGTGTACGGAATACCTGATCAATTTGCTTCATTTTGAGGAAGTATGCTATCAAAACTAGGGCTGTCAAAAAAGCTCGTTGTTCGCGAACAATTCGTGTTCGGTTCGCCAGGAAGTTCGTGTTCGATTCGTTCGATAAGCAAACGAGACGAACACGAACAACTTTTTTTCGTTCGGTTTGTTAAACGAACCAAACATGAACAGTGATGTGTTCGAACATTTCAAACACGAACACTAACTCTGTTCGTTCGTGTTTGGTTCGTTTACACCCCTACTCCAATGCCTAAATAATATTTAAAAAATGATTGAACCTCATTAAAAAAAAAACCCCTCCAACATGTTATCTAATCTAAATCATATATCATTCAATTTCTTTTATCATTAAACTTAGACAAAAACAGAGTGAGGAATGAATTTTAATCTTTATGATTAAAAGGTAGCTATCATTTTTATAAATAATAATATTATCAATGCCTCTGTAGTTTGTTGGTTAAAAGCTCTATATTTAAAGTTTTGTATATACATTTTTGTATATTTGCAATTTAATTTGCTCAAATGTAAAAAAAAAAAAAAAGGGAAAAAAAGGAAAAAGATGTTATTTAGGTTTCAGACAAATACATGAGAATTGTGTGGTATTAAATGTATGCATTACATACAGAAGTCAGATATCATATTTCAAGTAACTTCGACTAACTTCTAAAATTAAAACCCAAAAACAAATAAAAAATAATGTTAGATATGACTCATATATCGGATAAGGGATAAATTCGCAGTGGAACAGAGCGAGCTAGCGGAGCGGAGGAGGAGCTCGCTAGCGGGTTATATATATATATATATATATATATATATATATATATATATATATATATATATATATATATATATATATATATATATATGTTGTATTTGTAACCTTGATGGGATGTACTCTTTTTATAAAATAAACAAAAAAAAAAAAAAAAAAAATCCGCCACCACTATTCGCTCCTGAGGATATAGGCATCTTGCCGAACATCGTTAAATCCCTGTGGTTGATCCTGATTGTTTCGTTCTTAATTATTGAGTTTCTTTGCCTTAATTTCTCGATAAACAAAATATCAAATAAAAGAGTGACAATGCGTTGTGTTGAAATATGGACTTTATATCGACCTTATTTTAATAAATTATAAAAAATAAATCTGAAGAAAAAAGTTATTGCACGCAATCATTATTCTTTTTTTTTTTTTTCAGTCTCTTGTAAATATTATTTTTATTTATATTCAACTCCAATTCTGAAATAAATATTATGAAAACAAACAACTTAGCTCTAGAAAGAACAGAGCTGTTGAGGCTCATAACGAAGGCGTCTTCCAAGCTCGCCAAGAGGTCTTCATCACAATCATCTTCCTCTCCGGCGGCCATGAGTATCGCCTTCATTTTCCTCCACCAATCACCACGAGTTCTGCCGTTCTTTGACGACTCTGTTTCAAGCTCTGCATCATCATTCCTCTCACTCTCGGCCGACTATCAGCTAATGTTCTCCTGCAGGCGTACTGCACCCAAAAAAAATCAAATTTTTTAATGAATAAAATAAATTAAAAATGGGAATGAAGAAAGTATGAACTAAATGAGTCTTTTTTGTTCTGATATGAGCAAGAGGAGCTCAAACTTATTTTTAAGCTGAGAATTCTTTGCTAATGTGCTTAATCGATAAACATCAACTCTATCAATAATCGATAAAATTCATTATTGATTGATGATTACAGAGACCTCTTATTCCACGAACGGGAAATAGTTACTATATTTTTCAAATTATAGCATCGACTAACAACATCTGATCGGTGGTGGTTAATGGTGATAGGTGGTGTTCGACAGCCAGTGGTGGTAGACGACGGTCGGCGGTGGTCAACGGTGGTCTACGGTGGTCTACGGTGGCTGGTTCTGATCGACGATGACAAGGACGATGCTGGATTTCAACTCTTTCCCAAAGCTTCAAATGCTCTCTCGAGCCTCAAGCCCCGCCCCAACCCCCCCCCCTCCCCTCCCCTCCCCCTCCCCCTCTTCCCCAAAACGATTTAGAGAGCTTCCCTCAATCAGACAACATTTGATAGACATTTGTGTGCTTTAATGATGTCGAAATTGAGCAATCTTGGACTCATTGGATTCGTCTTATTGAGACGCTCGATTCGGCTATAGGCTTGCTAGATTCGACATTCATTCAACCTTCTAATTATGTCTAAAAAAACATCTTATAGTCATTTAATGACTTGATGTTAGCTTGATTTGACTCGAATTGGACCAATTTTAATATCATTCGGTTTGTCTCGTCGAGTCGGTCGAACTGACTATAAGTTCATTGAAATCATTGTTACCGGATGACTTTTTATCAAGATTTGAATATTTTTCTTCAAAATATTCTCTCGAGATCCGTATGATACCTCAAAATTCATGTCGAATGATGAGAATTTGTTGATGACGTGTGTGCATACACTTAAATATGTGTTATTTAAACTTTTAAACCCGTGTTTATAATATAGCAAAAAAATAAAACATTTTGATTTAACAATAAAATATAATAATAATAACAATAAAATATTTTATCTAATTTGATATAAAGAAATAAATAAAACAATATAATTAGAAAGTACAACATCTAAATGTTATAATTAAAAGGTGATTAATTTCTTAAGAAAAAAAAGTAGAATTTTTATGGAAACGCCAAATTCAATAATCTTACGGTCTAGCAGCCACAACTATGATGGCTGTCACGACAAGTTTATGTGGAAGTGGTCACGTGAGAGATAGGCATTTGCCTTTTTCCTCTTCGGCCAAGAGAGAAGACCGCAGGTCCGTGAGAGATAGACTGAATAAAGAATAGAGCGATAAACTCAATTCCCTGACCTTGTCGTAGAAAAGGTTGCGTCTTATATCGTCTACCATCGATATGAAGACACATCCTCGTGATCGATTATATCTCGTGGAATACTCAAGAAAACTCATGATAAGAGGTGTTGTGTTTGCATAAGGTTTTTCTGAAGTAGAAACAACTAGAAATATTTTTTGTGGTCCAAATATGGGAGATACCCCAATTAACAGAGCATAAATAAACCATCAAGAAGAGGGTAAATTATTTTGAACTTACTAGTAAACACCACTGAGTTAAGAGGTCCCTCAGTACATGTTTACAAGAGACTCAAAAAAAAATGAAAAAAAATTATGTCCAAATGGGGTAGATCAACAGTTAGATCGAAAACAATCCTGGATGGCAGAGATAGCCCGGTCAGATCTCCATGGATCCGACTATTAAGACCTTTTATCTACTAAGCTGTGAAGGTAGCTGATGTAATATAATCAGGGATCACTTCATCAATAACCCATGTGTTCCATTATCTGGAAGAATCAATAGACCCGAAGCTAATGAAAACAATTCTAAGCCTGTTTGACTCTATCTAGACCAATAAGGTTGAATATGGATTATCCATGTCAAGAGCATGGATAGGTAAACTATATATAAGGGAGAAGAGATAGATGACTCCGCTACAAAGCTGAGCTACCAAACAAAGAACTCATAATCTTTTATGGATAAGAAAAGCCTCCAACACCCTATATCATACTAGGTAACCAAAAAAATGTAAAATGATGTATCCTGGGATAGTCAAATTGAAAAGCAAAAGTACTTTTCCTGGGTGATGGAGTATATATGTAGTGAGATAAGGCATTCTAGGAGACCTTATTAGCATGCCCGAGAGTAATATCCATGCATTTTATGATTATTTTAATATTGACTTAAAGGCCATGCAGAAAGGTAAGTGTAGGAAATAAAACAATAAATTTTAAATCTTGAAGGTTTAGTCTAAAATTTGATAATATAAATTTTATTCTAAGGAGCATAACCGTGATCATATCTAGACAAACGACTGGCTCAACAAAGAGTGAACACATTCAAAATGAAGGATTTAATAAAAGAATAAAAGGCCAAGTGTTGTTAGGTTGACTGCAATCCTAGAAACAAAAGGTTGGTTGGGCTCCGTGTATATATATAACAAATTCTAGAACTATATAACAAATGTAAAATCCAGATTTAAGATAAGAGACAAGAGCAAACAACTCCCACTCCTCTCAATATAGAACCTGCTCAAAGCTTTGGGACTCATGCTTGTGCATTATTTTCAGTACAAACTCTCCTAAATAACTCTAAAAAGTATATAGATAAAATCTAAAAAAGACTCAAACTACAAAAGAAGTCAGTATTGGTTATCTTATGCAGTGTATAAAAGGTCGTATTCGAGGGGGTGAGGGTTAAATAGTGCATACATGAAATCGTTAGTTTAAATCATAATTCAACTCCTCCCTTTTGGATATGATGCCTTGTAAAGAAAATTTTGCCCTAACATTTTTGTGCGTCGATCTCAAACCCAATAAAACATGCAAAAAGCACACAAAGTATACAATAACATGCATAAACCGATAAAAAATATTTGTATACAGAAATTCCTAACTCTAAAGAAAGATCTAAAAGTTGTTGCTTATGCATACATGATACCGCTTCCAGGTGCAACTACACTCTAGGGGCTCACGCAATTACACGTATCATATCAGTAATATCATATTCTTGAGTCTGGAATGTTGATCCCATGGGAAATGAGGGATTTAGGCTTATGAAAAGTTCTAGCCTACTAATTTCGGTCATATCCTAAAATTTAGATTAATTTAAAGTCCTACAAATTAATCCTATTGTATACATGCAATTGTAAAGTTGAAATCCTATTAAAATTCTACTTAACTAGGTCTTGGTTTGATGAATATCAATTTCTAAAAATACGCTCCCTTGTAAAGATGCAAGTGGAGTACATGAAATGTAAAGTGCAAATTATATATATTAAAATGTTATTTTAAAATTAAGAAAATTATATATATTGAATTAAACATTTTTCAAAAGCAACCGACAGTTTCCAAATGGCGAATGACAATCATCTAATGAAATGTTTTCTAACCAGCATTTAAGTATCCAGGATAAAGTCTCTCGGTATGTATGACTTTAATAAGATCGACTTGCCAATTCTATCATAAAGATCCAAGGGATCTAGTGAATGTCACTCAAGATGTATTTTAAAATAAGGTTAGCCTTATATATGGCTTAGCTTGCTATCTATATAATTTTAAAAATAGGCTGAATATCGTAAGTAGAAAAATAATTTTTTTATTTTAAAATATGGTCATTAAATGAGGCTTGTAGCATACAAGATGATACAAGTTTGATCCCTTGAAGCCTTAGGACAGTTATACTCGTGTTGATCCCGATAAAATGACTCATATTGCTTATCGGGACTTACCCGACAAACAAGGCTCGTTAATACATCATGACCAACACGGGGTCACTCACCTAACAACTCTAATTCACTATCAAAACACACATGCGGATGAAAGTACGAACATATGACATACAAGATCACTAATCATGCAAATGACAAACATAAGTACAAATATTTCGCACACTCAATGGGTTCAGAGGCTGCTTGAGTATACAACATGAGAAGGCTTGTGGCTTTCAAGTATGAACCACAAGAGACACGGTAGTATGTCCTTGGCAGTCACCATTCACCACAAATATTTCGCACACTTGTAGACTATCATTGGCAGTCGCCATTCACCACAAAATGCGAATATTATACCACACACTCATAGTGGTATTTACGTGCTGTGTTACTGCAAGTGCTAGTGCTTATTGAGCTACACAATATAGGTGTGTGCCAAAGGCAAAAAAATTAAATTTTCAACATGAAAATGAGTTTATCATATAACATAACATTCAAAAAAGTTTAATTTTCATGCACATACAAGCGTGAATTCAAACTTGTCATACGAGGGATGCAAAAGTTGCAAGTGCACATGCAAAGCACACAAATATGCAAGTGAAGTTGGACATCTACCTTTTGGTTTGACTAGGGCGGTCTACCGGGTGCCATGGTCAATGGGTCTATTGGGTCGGGTCGGCCGGTCCGACCTAAGTGATCGGTCGACCGGGTCTAGGCTGCCAAATGAACCAAAGTGACAGGGCGACCAGGCCAGGGAGGTCTTCAGACCTAAGTGATCAGTCGAAAGTGTCGGGTCGACCGATCAGTCCTAAGTGATACATACAATGTTTTACAAGCAAATTGCGATCAAACATAAAAGCATGCACAAAAAACCTTGTTTGATTGCTAGCTTTACTCGTCCTAGCAATCTCATGGGAAAAACCATAAGGTTCTTGGAGGGATCAAGCGGGTGTCACTACAAAGCGACGGATGGCTGCTTCTATTGCCTGTTACGAAGGATTTTTGTTTGGGAAAGCCTTCTCATCATGAGGCTTGAGGCTTTATATTCTCTAAGGTAGACCTCACTCTTCTCATCATGAGGGTGAAATCACCAAATCAAACACATGATTGAACGATCCCAGCATTTTGGATTTAGGTATAGAAAGAAATGGTAGGTTCAATCTTTGAATTTGCAAGGAAAAGTCCACGAAAGGCTCCCAATCCTACATTGGCTTCATCTAGGAACAACAAACCTTAACCTAGTGTCTCTAACACCCAGACTTAAGGGCCTCTAGAAATGAAAATATGATGGTTCAAGAAGTTATACCTTCACGGTGGTTGGTCGAAGTTCAACTTTGCTCCGGAAGAAGCTCTCGTTAACGTAGGAGCCCAAACTCCACGCTCCCTCTCCAAATTAAGAGAAATGTTCTCCTCGCGACAGATATGGTGGAGCTCACCAGAGATTTTATTCTCCAAAGAAGGATGAAGCTCTTCTTCGTTGTAGGAGAAGATGTCAGTTTGCTGTCATACAACCTTCCTAAGCTAGGTTGAAGATTTGCTAGCCATGAAAGAGAAGAAATAAATCACCAGAGGAGATGAAGAAATGAGAAAATGAAGAATAAGAAGAAGAAATTAGAATTAGAAACAAACTCCTTATTTTTTTCCTTGGCTCTCCTGCAAAGATCCTTGCTCCATACACTTTTCTCTCAAGCACCCACGTTCTCTCTTCCGTTCAAGACAAAAAGCTCTCAGCCCCTCTCCAAAATTGAAAATGAATTCCCTTTCACAGAAAAATGAGATTATCCAAGCTTTTGCCCCATGCCAACCAGCCTTTCCCTCCTATTTTTCCATAATCAGCCTGATCAAACTTTTGGAAACTTCCCAAAAGAAAGTCAAAAGAGCCATCATGAGCCCCCATTTGTAATCTTCCCATTATTTAAGAAGATCTCAAATTTCAGCTTCATGGGGGAAAGTATTGGGGTTAAACGACTCAAAAAATAAAAAAATTCGAGTCCAGAAACTAGACTGGCGCCTAGGCGCCGCAAATCTTGCACCTACTTCATGGGTGCTTGGAAAACACAATTTTGAGGGCATTTTGGGCGCCTAGGAACCCGGGACTGGCGCATACTTTCCAAGGGATCAAAAGCTCTCCAATGCAGATTTGGGTGACTAGGTGCACATGTGCCAATGTAGCACGAAAACCCTAACTATTAATGTAGATCGTCTAATGGAGGGTTTCTTCAACTCGTAAACTACGGGGGTTAGGTATGACTAAAATATGGTCCCGTAACTTCAAAAATTAGTTTTTTTAAAGGTCATTAATTGAGCAAATTGTCTGCAATGATCACCCTAGACCACGACGAGGGTAAGATTTTTCAAACCCTAATTTTTTGCCCGGATGACCATAAGAAGGTCCTCGTCAATCCGGAGGCTCTGAAAAATTGTGTTCACTAGAATACAACCTCGTAACTCAAAAATGAACATTCTTAGGGTTCAAAATTAGAACTCCCGTGGGGGTAAAATATGTCAAAACTCTAATTTTCCCCAGAAGTGCATAGGGGGATCTTGGAGACTACCCTTGGCCTCAAAAGACTTCGGATTGATGGAGTTGGGTCTCTAAGCATTAGAACAAACGTAAAACATGCCCATAGTTGGGGCTAACACCACCTCAAGGTGAATATTCCCTAGCAAGGTCAAGTTGGTACCGATTCTGATTTCATGATCGAAGCATGCACCGAGAGGTCTAATAGGATGTCTTGGATGACGGAAAGCTAAGCATAGTCTCATATCCTTAAAGGGACATCCCACTCATGTGACATTGAAAACTGATGTCAACGCCTACGTCCACGAGGAGGGAGATTTCACTAGCATAAGATGAGAGAGAAAAAAAGCTATGGATTACAACTCACACTTCTCACCATAAGTCTCTCATAAGCCCTAAGTCATTTTTATAGAAGAGGACTAGAGCATACAAGTAAATAAAGTCAAAAGATAAAATTACTCCTAATTGCAATAAAAAGCCATAAATATGACATAAATGCCTAGGGTAGAACTCGACCGTGACTCACTGATCCTTTTGAATCAATTTGGGTCAAGATCCAGCCATTGCATCAGCCAGATGAGGCGCCTTCCGGTGAACGACGACTTTTCCTCAGCTGGTGTAGGAATTGAAATCATGACCATCCATTTCTAATGGTTCAGGACGGATGACTGTGATTTCATCATATAGAAAACTCTAAAACTATTATTTTGATCCTGATTACTCTATTGTTTAAGAAATTAACAACTGATTTGCCCGGGTTTAAGAGCTTTAATTGAGCCAACGTAAGTTTTGCCTTCATAAATCTTTGGCCTTTGGTTAATAAAATCAAAGTGCAAGCCAAGCTCGAGTACAGCTTGAATTTAGAAACTTAATAATATACTTTTTCTAGAAGCCTTAGTTATAGCTCTTACATCAATTTAAATATTTCTTTTTAAATCTTTTTAGTTGGCTGCACTGATTAGTCTTTTGTCAAATAATAGAAAGCTGTTGCCCCAAATTTTGAACTATACAAATTGATGTTGCGAGATGACAACTTTTTAAATAATTGTCAACTAGAATGCACAATAGAGTCATAAACACATATTCGATCGAGTCATGAACAGCGTAGATTCACTGAATCAAAGGATTTCATAAGAAATCAAGCAGAAAATAAAGTCTCAATTCTCAAGTCTAAATTGTGAATTATCTAATAATTTGGCCTTTAGGAGTCTTTGGTTGTGCTAAATGAACCCATGTTTTGTTTTTGTAGTCTTCTCCCAGCTTGATCTTTCATTGTTAGAACATTAAACAGGGTGAGTAAAACTATGAGCTATAGCAGCTCTTAACTACTCATCCTTCTCAATTTATCCAAAGAAGAAGTTTCATTGTTTAACTAGTCTAAAAAAAATGAACAAATTTCACATATCCTTCCCACAACACAACAGCATACTTGGAATAAGCTGCCATTTTGTTTAGCTCACACCTTAAGCTCTCCATTAGCAACCTAGATAAATCAGCATACAATACAAAAGGTGATACTGCCTCCTCTCACCGCAACAAAAAAGAATTGGAGGAGGAAAACAGACCCCAAACCATTACCACCATTCCATCTCTGCTCGTCAAGGGGACCCAGACTTCGTGTGACCATGATGCCTGTTTGGTGCTGGGCTTATGCATAAGAAGAGGGATGGCTTCTTTCGCCTTTCGCCAAACAAAAATGTTCTCAATGGAACCTTAGATTTTGTGCCTAAGTGTCTAACATGGTATTTTTGGTGCCAACTTGAGCCCAAGAGATCCAAGCTTTCCTTCATTATTGAAAGAGCCTTCACAATCTCAGCTTGAATTGCTTTCACATGATCCAAACCAGTTTGTAACTCCTTTGTAATTTTGTTGTTCTCCTGCTGCATGCTGAGAAGCTCACCCTGGAACCTTGCGGCCTGGTAAGGAGTTAGCTTGGAGTCCTCACTTTCCGAGTCCCTTGAAGCCTTTGAAATCTCTTTCTGGATGTTGCAGAGAGTTTTAAACCTTAGTTGAAGCTCTCCTTTCAGTAATCCATTCTGCTCTAACCAAACTTGGAGCTCAGTATGAAATTCCCTCAGTTTCTTATCAATTGCCATGTCTTCTTTTAATATTTGCTTTGGGGATGCAGAAGCTGATCTAACTTCTTTATTAGAACCCTTGAGCTTCTTCAGGTCAGCTTGCAGCTCCTTAAAGGATGTTTCAAACTTTTGTATTTGATGATAAGATGTGCTGAATCGTAGCCAGAAGTCCAGGTTTTCATCAAGAAGAGCGTCAAGCTCAGCTTTGAACTTTTCCTCTGTAGGTGAAGTTGTATGCTGCTGATCTGAATGGCATAGCTGGGCTTCCTCTTCAGATCCATTGATGCCAACTTGAGAACCTGATTTGGCTGTAATTACATTAACCAAGCTTCCATTCTCCTCTTTATTTTGCATTTTACTTTCTTTCTGAGAATATGCTGCACCATTAGGAGCGTGAGAGAAGAGTTTCTTCCTTAGAGCTCTTATTTCCTGGTCTTTTACAGCATTCATACTCTTCAACTCCTGAATCTCTGTCATCATCTCAAAGTGGTACTCTTTGTTCTTCTTCTCCATTTCTCTCAGTCTCTTCTTCGTCTCTTTGTAATTTCGGAGAATCGTTGTGTATTCATAGAGTAGCCTTTTATGCTTGTCTTCCGGTCCATTAGAAAGCAGCTGCTGCGACCCATGAATAACAACATCTTTTTCTTTATGCTCATTAATCTCTACTAATGATGAGGCCCTTCCATCAAGTTGTTCTGCTTTTGATTCCTCCAAAGAATCAAATATTTGAGAAGAAGCCTCATCAGAATGTAAATCATCAGGAGGCTCAACTTGTTCCTTCGCAAGAACATCATTCTCCTGAGCTGCATCACCTCTTTCGTCTCTGAAGTTATTTTCCTTTTCAACTTCTATATTATTCTCCAAGTTTTCTGCATTTTTAGATGAGCTAATACCATCCTTCTCCCTACGAATGCTAGACTGTAATTTTTCTGAAATATTGTTAAGACTGTTACATGCCACTTCAAAGTGAGTTTGAAGGATCCCATCCTCATCATGCACGCTATTCTCAAGATCCTGAATTCTACGAAGCTCGACTTCTGCCTGCCTCAGTCTCACATTCAAACCTTCGGAATCAATCATCAAATTAGCTTTATCTTCCTCCAATTCCCGAATGTGCTTATGAAGCTCATCAGTCTCCAACCTCAAGCTCTGTATCTGCCCTGTTTGTGATGATACTGTCACTTCCAAGCTAATGACTTTCTCGACAAGTTCATCAACCCTTTCCACAAGATCAAAATCTGATGTGTGAGAGTCAATCTCGAAGCGCGGCTTCACCTGAAGACACATAGAGTGCGGGTCCAGCTCCTCATTTCCTACGAGAAACACATCATTGTCTGTCTTGCTTGTTTCTGTACCAGACATCTCCTCCTCAATATCTGGCAAGCAATTCTCTCCCTTGAGAACCAGGAGTCTGTTTCTCGCTTCCCTAATTCTCTTAGATTCTATGTTCGCCTCTTCGCTCGATTTCTTCTGTTGTTTCTGCAAGCTGACCAAGCTTTCTTCACACGACGTGATTGCAGCGGCAGCCATCAAAGCGCGGGCCTCGTCCTCAGCAATCATAGAACTAACCCCTAAATCCTCTTGCAAGGTGTATACCTCGTCTTGCAAAGCAGTGATCTGATTCTCAATCTCCAAAAACTTGGCAAGGCCTCTCTCATTGGAACTCTTTATGAATTCTTTCTCTGTCTGGAGAATGAGGATTTCTTTCTGAAGCCTGTCTATTTCATCCCGCCCATTCCTTTCCGTGATGTTTGACCTAACCTTCTTATATTGCCTGTTCAGAGTAGAAACTCCATCTCTTCTCTCGTTTCTTAAGTTGATCCGCAGCGCATCGCTAGGCGGCGCCTTGCTGTGCTTACTGGTATCTATCGCGGTGAATCCTCTTGGCGAGACATCTTCATCATCATCGTCTTGCAGCCCGAACTGATCGGGGAAAGCTGATGCAAGGTTGTGGTTGGCCTTGTGCAGATCGCCTGAAATTCGATCATACCGATCTGCCAAAGCTCTGTAAGCTCGATATGTCTCTTCGACATATTGAATCAATTCTGGTCTTTTCTGGTAATACATCTCTGCCTTCTTGGCGAAGGAGTCGGCATCCACTTCGATAAGCTTGATCATGTTCTTCACCTTCTCCTCCATTTCTGAAAAGGCATGAAGACAAAATGTAGATTTCCCATAATATTATGCCCGAAACTCAATATTAGTAATGAGGCTTTCATTAAAACTGTTATAGTCGCTGAAATTTTACTCAAAAGTTTTTATAAGAATTCATTAAATTTCATATGCTTTATAACTGGAGAAATATTTAAGTACTCTCCGCAATAACCTTCCAAGAACTCGTCATTATGGGATTATTGGAAAGTTATTGGGTATTAACTCCAATAACACCCCAATAACCCACCAATAACTTCCACGGTTCCATTTTCATATTTTTTTTGTGTAATTCGAGGGTTTTATGAGTTTATTAGGTTATTAACTCTAATAACACCTAAATAACCCCCAATACCCCCCAAATAACCATCGCAGTTCCATTTTAAGTTAACTAGGGTAGTTATTAGAGAGTTACTCGAAGATTGTTGCAGAGTACGCATGCAAAACTGCATGCGTACTCTGTATGTAAATATTTCTCTTATAACTGGCACCTTGACTCTTTATTTCAAACCTTAAATAAATGTTTCTATATAACATTTTATAATAGGGATAATTTACATACAGATCACTCGAGACATTGATATTTTCCAATAAATCATTTAGGTGTTTTTTTAATTTTTAACTACCGAACCGATGTATTTATACGTGCCACGATTAAGCTAATGAAAATTTGATAAAAAATAAAAATTATGTGTTGGGATTTTACCATATATTTTGATATTTGCATGAGAATTCGAAAAATGGGTGTAAGATGACGGTTGATTTGTAAATAGAAAGTTTCGGGTGGTCTACTTTCAACTAAAACTGATTTATGAAATTAATGAAACTAAAAATTTTGAGGGCATCTACGTTCATCTATGCCACGAAAAAAATTTGCGTACTTAGATCGTACGCAGCGCTGCGTACGGTCTACATGGTACATGGAGGTTACACAGAGAGTTTTTATGTTTTATCTCATGTAACCTCTGTGTAACCTCCATGTAACTTATCTGTTATTTGGAGGGTACATGGAGGTTACATACATATGTGGCCCCTTCTTATTGGTTGACGTACGCGCCTGTGTATGGTCTACGTACGCAATTTTTTTTCCTATGCCACACAATTCTTATGTATTTACATCCATAACACCAAGACTTATCATAAGTACATGCATGCCATCAAATTTTCAAAATTATATAAACAATGTCGCCATTAGTAATCTTTTTTAAAAGATATATATATATATATATATATATATATATATATATATATATATATATATATCTCTGTGGGGATTCAATGATGGCTAGGGTTTCTCTCGTGGTCTCTAATGGTGATTTCGGGCGATCGTCATCTCCCGGGTGTGGTGATCCCTTTCCTCTGTCTCCTTTCTTGTTGTTTCTTTTTTATCTCTTTCATGGAGCGGAACTATGCTAATGCCGTTACCGGAGGCTCTTTTCCGCCTTCAAAGAATCATTCTTGCTACTTTCCCCAAGCTTTCCATGAAGCCTGGGAACACGGAGGAGGCGAGTATAGCTTCATCAAGAAACTAGGCCGAAAAAATGGTAAACCCGCTCTTTACCTTACGGATGAGGAGACAAATATCCTTGCTTCAACTTGCCGTTTTGTGTTGATCGGAAAATTTCTTTATGGTCATCCAAAACTTGATATCATACGTAAGGAATTTGATTCACTCAAACTAACTGGTGCCTGGAAAATAGGTTTTGTTGATGGTAGACATATACTTATAGATCTCACTAATGATGTTGATTACACCAATGTTTTTGCGAGAAATGTGCTAAAAATAGATAACCGGTATATGAGGATCTTAAAATGGAGCGTTGATTTTAACCCTAAAGCGGAATCTCCTGTTATCCCTGTATGGATCAAATTTCCTGAATTTAAATATCACTTCTTTAATCATGAGATCCTCTACTCTCTAGCAAAAGGTTTCGGTACTCCCCTTAGGGTTGATAACCCTACAGTTGATCGTACTAAGCCCTCAGATGCTTGTTTTTTAGTTGAACGGGACATAACCCAACCTTACCCCGATGAGGTCTGGATAGGCTCCTCGCACACTGGGTACTGGCAACAGGTTATTATGGGATCACACCCACCTTATTGTTCGCACTGTGCCATGTTCGGCCACTCTGCTTCAATCTGTTATAGACTTCACCCTCATCTTAAACCTAAAGACCAAATCAAAACCTCTAATTTTGCTCACCCACCCGTTTCTACTGAACCCCCACATGTTCCAACCCCTTTCCCTCCCCTAGATCATGCCCCTCAAGACCCTCCTCCTCAGGACCCCCCCCCCCCCAAAAAGACCCCCCTCAAGACCCTCCTCCGCAAGACCCCACACCTAGTGTTAATGGCCCCCACCCCAACTCCCCAACAAACCTTGCTCCCCCTATCATCCTACCCTCTACTGATGATGACTGTAATTCACAACAAAGTTCTACTAATCATACTTTGATCTCAGTGGATGATGATCAAAATATCCAAGTTTTACTACCTGTAGCAACCCCACAGGTCTCACCTTCTCCCGCACCGGGGTTTCCCGCTAGTTCACCTCATACCACCCCCTCCCCTGCTTTGTTAGTAGAGGATCTTACTGTCCCGTCTTCTGATATTGACCCCATCTCCAACCAGGGCATAACCCCCAACCTTGAGTCACTAAATGAGACAAACCAAATCACTTCTGAAAATACTAAACTGGAAGAGAATTCTGGTTTGCCCTATAAAACCCGGCTATGGAAGCCACATCTGATATGGAAAATGAATGGTTAATTCAGAAGTCAATGAAGAAAAAAAATAGAAAACACTCGGAAATTACACAACAATTAGATGAACCCACCACAACCACTTTATCTGAGGGTGAAATTTTGCCCCCTACTAGGACTACTAGGAGGGGTGGCAGACATCATGTTTAACACTATGGTTTGGAACATTAGGGGAGTGGTCGATCCTTCCTCCCTTAAGCGTCTTAAGCACTTATGTAGGATCCATCATTTACAAATTTTTGCTATCTTGGAGCCATTAGTTTCCAATCACATTGATCAGATTATTTCTTCTTTTCCTCTTTACTCTCATTATAGCAATACTAATAACAAAATTTGGGTATTTTGGAAAAAAACTATCCAATTACAAATTATTGAAGATGACAAACGGTTTATCCTAGTTCACTACACTAATGATGCTTATACTGGTTGGATCACTTTTGTTTACTCTAGTTCTTTACTTGCTGATAAATATCTGCTTTGGAATAAAATTGTTGCAATGGGATCTACTATAAATGAAAACTGGTGTGTTGGTGGGGATTTTAACATGATAATGTCTTCTGCTGAGAGGAGAGGGGGTGCCAAGGTTGATCTCAACCTTATACAGTGTTTTTGCTATAATATTTCTGAAGCTAGGCTTTATGATTTAGGTTTCATTGGCCCTCCCTTCACTTGGAGACGTGGCCCCCTTTTTCCAAAGGTTGGACAGGTTTTTGGGTAATATCAATTTCTTAAATTTTTATCATACTTATACCGTTCAGCATTTAAGCCATGCCTCTTCTGACCATAATCCCCTCCTACTCTCACTCTATTTTCATCCTAAACCTACCATCACTCATTTTAAATTTCTTAACATGTGGACATCTCATCCTACTTTTATGGAGCTTATTAAAACCTTGTGGGAACCTATCAGATGTGGTTCCCCTTGGTTCATCTTATGGCAATTACATAAAAAGGTTTCTGCCGGGTTGAAGAAGTGGAATTATGAGACTTTTGGGAACATACATACTAGAGTCATAAAATCACAACATCTGGTCGATACATTAGAAGCCAATGAGCATCTAAGCCCTACTCTTACCAATGAGCTTGCCCAGGCTCATCTAAATTTACTTGCTGACATAGCTATGGAAGAAGATCTGTTAAGGCAAAAAGCTCACACTATACATTTTCTTAATGGTGACAGAAATACCAAATATTTCCATGCATCTATTAAGAATAGAATTAATCATAACTCCATCCTTAAAATAATTACTGAAGATGGTTTGGTCATTCATGATAATCAAGAGATTGGTTTGGATGTTGTTCAATATTTCACAAATATGTTTACTTCTACTATGCAGGTGACTCATGTCAATGATGATTTCTTTGCCACTGAGAAACACTATGTTGCCTCTCTTTGCCTCTCTGAGATCCCCACTGAGAAGGAAATCTTTACTGCACTCAAGGGTATTGACTCAAACAAGGCTCCTGGCCCTGATGGTTTCTCTCCTGCGTTTTATGTTTCCTGTTGGGAGATCATTAAAAAGGAATTTGTTTTGGCTATACAAAGCTTCTTTCAGGGTGAAGACATCTGTAAGTATTTCACCGCTGCTTTGATAGTCCTTATTCCTAAAGGTAGTGATAAATCCCATTGGCAAAATTTCAGACCTATCTCTTTAACCTCTGTTATATCTAAGGTGATCAGTAAAATTATTGTGGCTAGAATCCAACCACATCTTAAATCTCTTATCTCCCCACAACAATCAGCCTTTATTAAAGGGAGAGAAATTACTGATAATATTCTGCTTGCTCAAGAATTGCTTGATGATCTTGACAGGAAGTGCAGAGGGGGAAACCTTATCATTAAGCTGGATATCAAAAAAGCCTTTGACACTATTAGTTGGGACTTCATTCAAAATGTCCTCATTGCTAGAGGCTTTCAGCAAAGTTTTTGTGGGCTTATTATGAGATGGCTTAAATGTAATTTTTATAGTGTGTTGGTTAATGGTACTTATTTTGGTTTTTTTTCTGCAAAGAGGGGGATCAAACAGGGAGATCCCCTCTCACCTACTATTTTTATTCTTGCTTTCGACTATTTATCATTTATCAAGAATGTTAAATCATTTCCAAGCAAATCACACACACACACTATATAACAACAAAGCCCATTATCAAGTTTCTCACCTAGCTTATGCTGATGATATCATTGTCTTCTCTAATGCCTCCAAACTTGCTGTTAAGCAAACCATTAGGGTGCTGAAGGATTTTGAGGATATCTCAGGGCTTTCTTTTAACAAGGACAAGTGCCAACTTTTCTTTAGCAAGTATTTGCCTATTGGCAATAAAAACTGGGCACATATGTTCACTGGTTTTAAATTAGCTACACTCCCTCTTAAATATTTGGGGGTCAATCTCATTAGAGGACGTTGTAAACAAATTCAAATGGATGAGATCATTGATAAAATTCAGGGTAAGATTAAAAACTGGAAGAACACCTTCCTTTCTACAGGGGGTCGTCTTACTATACTTTCTAGTGTTTTACAAAGCATTCCTTTATACGCTTTACAAGTTTTTAATGCTAAAAAAAGTGCTCTCACTTATCTGGAAAATCTTTTTAATCGATTTCTTTGGGAAAGTGGTGGTGCCAAGAGGCACTGGTGTTCTTGGAAAAGGTTATGTAAGCCTAAATACTCGGGGGGACTTGGTTTTAAGGCTCTCCCTCATATTGTGGAAATAAATATGTGCAAGATCTGGTATAAATTTAGGCTTGGTGAGTCATTATGGGCTAAATATATGTACACTAAGTACTGCTTCTCTTCCCATCCCACACAGGTCCTTTGGAAAACTGGGGATTCTAAAATCTGGAAAGCCATTCTTAAGGCTCGTTCTACTGCCAATGATTTTCTATTCTGGGATCTGGGGGATGGGATGGCATCATTTTGGAATGACTCCTGGGGCTTACCCCAGCATTTGCAACCTCCCTATGATACTCAGAATAGACATATTATTGTTGCGGATTGCTGGACTTCTGGAAACTGGGATCTCAATAAATTGAGAGAAATTGTGGATAATGATGCTGCTTATTACATTAATCAAATCCCTCTAAGCACCAATAAAAAGGATAAGCTCACTTGGAAAAAGCCCATACATATGTCTATCAGCAAGCACCTCTATAAGTCCTTTACTAATCACAGCAGATGGCCTTGGGGTTCACACACATGGAATTTTCTTTTTACCCCATCGATGTCTTTTTTTAACTGGCGTCTCTTTTATAATTTCCTGCCTTTGGATGACATTCTTAAGTTGAAGGGGTTAAAGTTGCCATCCATATGCTTATTTTGTAGGAAAAACGAGGAGTCTTTCTCTCATATCTTCTTCAAGTGCATTTATACTAGGGAGATTTGGCATAGACTGGGTGTTGAATTCAATGTAACTTGGCCTGACAGTTGTTTTATTTCGGATTTTATTAATAACTAGAAAAAGTTTTCTCAGGAAGGAAAACAAATGATTAGCTTCCCTATGGTTACTCGTTGGTTTGTTCGGAACGCACACAACAGCCTTTAAACATACTAATACTCACCCAACCCCCATACCACATTTTCTATTATTATGGCGTATTATCATCGTGTTAAACCCCCGATTATCGGTGCAACTCATAATTCCCGTATACCTATATTAGTTAGATGGAGGCCACCCGAGCAAGGGTGGATTAAGGCAAACATTGACTACGTCGAAATCGGGAGTTTGTCGGGGTTGGGGGGGGTTTAGAGATCATATGGGACAAGTGTTTTGCTTTTTTAAATCACCTGTTGTGGCTGAAACTCCTTTGGTTGCTGAGGTGTGGGCTTTCTTGCTTGCTTTAAAAACTGCGGTTAGTTTCAGGTTTCAAAATATTCATGTGGAAACAGATTTTAAACTACTGATCAATCATTTCTATAATAAAAACTCTATACCTTGGAACCTTATCTATCTATTTAAAAGAATTTGGCATATTATTCAATTACACAATATGCATGTTCAAATGTCCTTTATATATAGGGAAGGTAATCAGCCTGTCGATTGGCTCGCTAAGTGTGCTGAGAATGCACCTTTGGCTGGTATAACCCCTCCACCTCAACTGTCTCTGCTGTTACATGGAGATAAGATAGACTTACCTTATCTCAGGCATTGATTTATTTCACGCTGATATATATTGGACAGTATAATCTATTGTCTCACATACTCATTCAATCGCACACCTACTGGTTTTCTTTTTCTGATTATAAGCATGCCAGAATTTATACTATATTCTCCTGCATTTCTTGCCTCTAACTTTATACCTGGAGTCTTTGCTTCCACCTGCTGTTACAGCTTAAAGTATCTCCTGTTACATTACTGCCTGGCAACTCATACAACTGCCCTCAAGATGCTAACTACTGCCTGGATGCACTATGGTCTCTGGATTCCAACATCAACTTCACCAAGCTTTTTCTCATTTTGGATGTTCTCTGCTCTGATATTAGGCATCACCTCCACCAGTCGAAGACACACCTACCTGCTCCAGCACTATACACTGTTTTGCTAATGGGGACTGACTGCTTGCCACTATTCTAAGCTATTGGGTTTCAGCGCTTTACAAGCCTTTCTCTTGAACTTGTGGTTACTTTTATGGCTTTTATTTTACTGTCCTGCTTCTATTATGTTTTTCCCTTATTCCTGCTAAGAATAGTGTCCTGCTAATATTTTTTTGTTTTTATTATATATATATATATATATATATATATATATATATATATATATATATATATATATATATATATATATATAAATTCTTATGCATAAATTTATGACACTAATGATATTATGATATCGCTACAGTAAAAATTTGAAAAACTGATAAAAAAGTGTGTTCATTTTGCAAATAATAAAGGCCCCGAGCAGATGAATATGAATTAATAGTATTCTGATGATATTATGATATTGCTACAATACTATTATTTTATATATACTACGTTCGCATCTACGTTATTTTCAATGTTTTGGAAGTCCATATGCTGTGAAAATATAGTTTACCAAATAAATGTGGTGTGTGCCCTGCCCCAAGCGGGCACTTACTCGAATGTGGCAGGGAGGAAAGTAAGGGAAAGAACTCACCTTGGAGATTGCTGTCGAGCCACCTGGACTGCCTCGTTCGGATGTTGCTCGCCCACCACCATGAGTAGGCATTGCTTGCTGCTCTCTGCAACATCCTCTCCCTCCCTCTCTCTCTCTCTCTCTCTCTCTCTCTCTCTCTCTCTCTCTCTCTATCTATCTCTCTCTCTCGCCTCTCTTTGAACCCTAATGTAGCGCAGAGCTTCAAGGAACAAAATGGCTTATTTCAGGAAGAGAGAGGAAGGAGAGGTGGAAGGAGAATAAGCCAGAGTATTCTCCAGAGAAGGGAAGAGAATATAGGCAAGAAACAGGAAGGATGAGCGCTCAAAGCGGAGGTGTCCGTCGGTTTGGTAGTTTAGCGGCATTTACATACAAGCCACCCAATTCCCATGCATTTACAGCTAAATTTTGGTATCACATAAAAAAAAAAAACCTTCTTTTTAATTTTTAAAGAAGTAAAATGCATTTATTTAATGCATGCAAAAGGTGGTATGGATGTAAAAATTGAAGTTTAGAATGTTAGAAATGTAAATACATATGATTGAGTGGTATGTCTGTAAATCTTCTAATATTTTAATTATTTAAGGTGGCCCAAGTTAGAAAAGACAAAGAAGAGATACAGGTAACATTGACTATTATAGGGAGTATTTATAGAAAGCCTACACCAACACAAGTTGAGATATTACAGGTTAAGTATTTTATTAAATCCATGAGCTAACGACCCATATATGAATTAGACTTCATTCAGGCTCGGTATTAGCCGCTCGCAAATTAATAGTATCTGGTGGAGATATTGTCGGTTTGTTCCTTGATGTATGCACTAGCTGCTCATCTGATGGCAGATACTGTAGTGTAATTTTATTAGATTGGACGTGATTCCTAATGAAATGATAGTTTATTTCAATATACTTCGTTCAAGTATGAAAAATGGGGTTCTGAGTTATGGCCATGGCTGACATGTTATTACAGTAAACTGTTGTAGGTATAGGGCTGGAAATTTGAAAAAGTTGTTGAACGTTAAGTGTTAGATATGTAAATACTTATGAATTCAGTCGTATGTATGTAGATCTTCCTAGTAATTTTAGGTTCAGAGGAATCATTTTTTTTAATGTTTTGTATGTGGTTCGTCATGGTTGTAGTGGTGCATTTCTTTTCCATTGATTATCCACGACTTCTACATTCTATAATTTATTTAGTACATCCACTATTATATAAGAAGGAATGAATGTATTGATCATGATGGATAAAAGAATAAACAATGCAGTTAGACGAAGAGGGAAGATTTTACAGAAATGTTAGATAAGCAATGTTTCTTATTTCAAGTGTTTATTTTTCTTAGACCTACAATATTATTTTTCTCATATGCATTTTTCATATGTCAAAATTTCATGCAATTTATTAAGTTTAGTGCCTTATTTTCGTAACGGTTATATAAAACTTCTATAACATTTTAATAATTGTATTTATCGGTGCAGATACTTTAAAGTTCATCATGTCACATGGTGATGAATTAATTAGTAATATCAAGCAAGTTTCGATAGCACTAACAGATGCACATACGGACTTGATGTGTATATGATGGATTGTTAATGAGCCGAATGACTAATGATATATCTTTAAAAGTTGACTCTCAATTTAAAGAATCAACAAGTAATATCAATCAAGTTTTAAACTGCCATTGTCGGGTCCCAAATCTCAGATGTAAAAAGTGGACCGTTGCGTTAAGTAGTCGATAGCTTGTGTGAAATTATCTAAAAATCATGACATGAATTCTTTATATCCTTGTGTAGATGTTAGGACGTCCCTTAGAAGCAACGTGTTGTATGACTTGAATACAGTTAGAAGTATGCAAAAGTCGCTACACTAGTGACCTAGTATAGCGTTAAACAAGCAAGGGTTCTCATATTATGGACAGATGCGAGTAAAGAAGTTAGTCAATGATATTAAGGTGGATTCTTTGATTATAGGTACTCTCATAGGTAAATTAATGGAATTTGTTGATATTATCATTCATAGGAAGATAAATATATTATGTATTCAAGAAACTAAAGTGGTTTTGAGAAAAAGCTAAAGAGATTGATAGCTTAGGTTTTAAACTTTAATGTTCAGGTAGGAGATGCACTAGAAACGGTATAGGTGTAATTTTAGATAAGAGTTTGAAAGATAATGTTGTAAAATTTAATAGAATTGGAGATAAAATTGTAACCCTTAAGATTGTTGTTGATACTAAGATTTTTAATATTATAAGTTCTTATGCTCCTCAAATAGGTTTAGAAATAGATTCTTAAGAAAAACTCTAAAATGACATAGAAGTATTAATACAAATGATACATATTGAAGAAAGAATTTTTATTGGAGAAGATTTAAATAGACTTGTTGGTAGAGTGGTATAAGTTTTTAGAAATATCCATAGTGGCTAAGGTTCTTGAGTGATTAATAAAGAAGATAGAGTCATATTAGATCTTATTATTTTCTCGGTTCATTTTAAAGACACGGAGACACCAGCTTGTCCATTTTATTTCGTCGTATATTTCCATTATTTGAATAAATCTCCCTCCCAAATCATATCAATAATTGGAAGAGGAGAGGAATCACAAATAAAGATATACGATAACAAATAGGCAAATAAATAAAAAGAAAGAAGCAGAAGGCTTATATTTGAGTAATCCTTATATGATAGTTCTAGAGTATACGTCCGAACAGGGTCGGCTTGAAGTACCTCGAAATATAAT
This sequence comes from Papilionanthe hookeriana x Papilionanthe teres, assembly GCA_022702705.1. Lineage (NCBI taxonomy): Eukaryota > Viridiplantae > Streptophyta > Magnoliopsida > Asparagales > Orchidaceae > Papilionanthe > Papilionanthe hookeriana x Papilionanthe teres. The sequence continues at coordinate 83,239,445 of CM040426.1, forward strand.
ATCCACAAAGAGAATCGTTACATAAGCTAACTGTAACCAAAGTACCAAAAAGAACATTTTTGTTTTGGGTTCAAGAGTCTCCCAGAGGAACATATCTCTCTGATTAATTACATCTTTGGGAATACCCAAGAATACTCTAGATAAAAGGAGCTTCGCTTATATTATCATGAATTTGAAGAATAGGTCATCAAAGGATGGTTATTCTGTGTTGAAATGCCCCGATACTTCAAAGCTCTCGTTAAGCCACAAGGCAAGAGTGAGTCTCTCACGTCCCAAATGGGTAGTGGCACATCAGCATCAGAACCTATGAAATAACCACAATCATCTCGACGGGGATATTCATACATGTCAGAGCTCATCAAGCCATAAGAGTAGAGGGTGAATCACGGTATCTCAAACGGGGGGCATCGCATCAATAATCAGACAGTAAAGATGATATCAACAAAGTTAAAGGAGCGATAGGGCTCAAAGAGTCTCAGCAAGAGGAAGGGTGGCATAATCTTAAGGGGTAGAGGTAGCCTGGTCGACTTGCAACAGTTCAATTGTTTCAAGCTACTAAGACCCTAAGTCTACCTGGTAGTCAACCCAACACGTCGAGATCCCTGGTCAGTAATACATTAATTGTGATGTCTAAGGGGACCTCGGTGGCCCTAAGTTCAACGTAACGAAACTCTATCCTATGACTACAGAGTGGAGCTCCAAGGGGTAGGACTTAATCTTCGAAGTGGAGTGGATGCCTTTGGAAAGAAAGAAAAGAAGCGGTCCAATAAAAAAGCTAAAACACTTGATGGCGATCGAATTATTGTCGCATGTCGACGCCGTCAATTCTCATGTCATGTCAATGTCATGGAGTCACCACTCTCTTTCTCTATCTATCACCCTAATTCTTATCCTTCCTAGACTTATTGTCAGAAGTCTTTGGAGAATTTGAAGAAGGATTAATCATGATAGAGATTGAGAGAAAAATAGATCAAAATGATAATCTCATAGAAAAAGTCTTCAGATTGTGTAATTACTGAAGTTTTTCATATAAGAAAATCATATGAAGATCTTGGATAACCAGAGAGGTCTTGTAGGTGAAATACCTATCCTAAGTTCTTTAATCTTCTATAGGAGCAAGCTCCTATAGTTAATTACATCCTAAGCAATTAATATTTCCTAGGAAAACTCCTGATTAAGGTTAACATTTATCCTCGAAAAAGTGTAAGTGTTGTCGTGGAAGTGCGTTTCTGAAGAACCGATACTACCAAAAAGTTTTATTTATGTTGGGTGTATGTCGTTGCTTTGTTATGTTTTGTTTTGTTGTTGTAATGTCATTTTGTAATTTTGTATGTCATGTCATATGTCATGACGGGATGTCGTAGTTTGTACGTCGTGTTATGTCATAATGTGATGTCGTAATGTCATGTCATTTTATGTCGTGTCTTAATGTGAATCATAGTATCATGTCATTTTATGTGATGTCGTAATTTCATAAGATGTCGTAATTAATATCTCGATTTGTCATGAGATATTTTATCTTCTATAAAAAGATGTCGTTATTATGTCATGAGATACCTTCTATGATGTCAAGAAGATATCATTATTTATTTTATTTGTGTTATTTTGTTTATGATTCCCTTTTGTTTTAAATTTTGGTTTTGTGGTGTCATGTCATTTTTATTTTGTCATGTATTTGTTTTGGTTTAGTGTCATGTCATCATTTTGTTGTGGTATAGAAATGTCGTTGTATGTTGATGTCATGTCGATATCAATGTTAATGATTTTATCGTTTTATTTTAGATTTCGTGACTAACCTAAAAGTTCAGTTGTCTTTGTTGTCATGTCATTTTTATTTTGTTGTTTGTAGAAAGTTTAGGTTTTGTGGCTATCTTAAAAGTCATGATTTTGTCGTCAATGTTCTGTCGTCGACATCTTGCAAAACAGAGTTAGCACACCCTATAACATACAAAGAAAATTTAAACGAAACTTCATGTCTTCATCCTGCAAGGAAAAAAAAGTTAGAAATAATGTCATATCGAAATATTTAGCTCACCTGGTCAAAGTTTCTGTGGATCAGAGTTGTTGGATGTCCCAGTTTGGTTGAAATGTCGATTTAGGTTTATGACAATTTATGTTTAAATTTTGACTTGTCTTGAATATTGATTTGGGTTGGATTTTGGATTTTATATCGATTTGGATTTGATTTTGGATTTTATGTCAATTTGAGTTTAATTTTATGTCGAGTTAAGTTCAACATGGGTCGAACTTTAAGAATTATGATGTCATATGTTAAGTTAAATTCAATACAGGTCGAACTTAAGAACTATGTCAGTGTTTATGTTGAGTTCTATTGAGTTTGGTTTGAAATGTCGATTAATGTCATTTAATGTCGGTGTTTGTTGAATTTGGTTTGAAATGTCGATTAAAGTCGGTTAATGTCGGTGTTTGTCGAATTTCGTTTGAAATGTCAATTAACGTCAGTTAATGTCGGTGTTTGTTGAATTTGATTTGAAATATCGATTAAAGTCGGTTAATGTTGGTGTTTGTCGAATTTCGTTTGAAATGTCAATTAACGTCGGTTAATGTCAGTGTTTGTTGAATTTGATTTAAAATGTCGGTTAATGTCAAATTATGTTTGAAATGTTAATTAATATCAAATTATGTTTGATTATGTTTGAAATCTTGATTAATGTCGAATTATGTTGAGTTTCATTTGAAATGTCAGATTTATGTCGAATTTGTTGAGTTTTGTTTGGAATGTCGAATTTATGTTGGTTATGTCGATTTTTGTTCAAAATGTCATATTTATGTTAGTTGTGTTGAGTTATGTTTGAAATGTCAGTTTTGAGTTATGTTTGAAATGTCGGTTTTATGTTGATTTGAGTTCAATTTTGTCTATCCAAAGGCTTATGTTGATTTAGATTCAATTTTGTCGATTTAGATTCAATTTGGGTTGAACCTAAGGTTTATATCGATTTAGGTTCAATTGGATTGAACCTAAAGTTTATGTCGATTTAGGTTCAATTTGGGTTGAACCTATAGTTTATATTGATTTAGGTTCAATTTGGGTTGAACATAAGGTTTATGTCGACTTTTGTCTGTTTAAATTTGGTTTCAGGTTTTGATCTTGATTTGAGTTTAGTTATGGGTTTTATGTCGATTTGGGTTTGGTTTTGAGTTTTATGTCGATTTGAGTTTAGTTTTTAGTTTTATGTCGATTTGAGTTTGGTTAGTTTATTATCAATTGAACCTAAGATTTATGTCAAGTTGAATTAAGTTAGTTGTCATTTAAACCTAGAAACAAACCTAAGTCGATTTGGTTGAGTCTAAGTCGAGATCTTAGAGTTTTGTCATGGAAGGTTCTCTGTGCACACAAGTTGGGGACGAAGGAGGAGCGTCATTGGAACGCACGTGTAACATTTGGACAGCTCTGATGCAGCTGAACGAAGCCACGGTGCATAAACTGGAGGCTGACTCAGACGGCGGTGCCCAATCAGTGGAGGACGCTTGTTCTGTTCGGAGCCGCCGTAGAATGAGTTGAATAAATAGAAAAATAAGATTTAAATTAATTATTTAAATTAGGCCAACTTTAAAAATTCATAACTTGGTGTAGAAAAATCAAGAAAATAAAATAAAAATATTCTCTTGCTTAGTGAATAGAGGAGAACAATATGGAATTAGTTTGAAGTTCATTTGATGTGATTTTTTTAATTAATTAAATGCAGTCTGGAGTCTTTTGATTATTCATGTGCATTCATATTTCACTATGGCTTAAAATTTAAGGCTTTTATTTTCTCTATCATGGGGGATCTTCATTGATTTTTGCAACGTCAGGAGAGATCTTTATGAAGAGATCTCTATTTTTCAAGTTGTAGGTGTCTGTTTTGGTATAAAAATTATAATAATTAAAATACTTATGAGAAAAATCCAAGGTAAATTTTGGTAGGTTCACTGTAACGAGAGGAACATAGGAAAAATGTAAAATTGATTGATTCATTAAGTATAACCCTAATTGTAATTAAATCATAAATCTTCAAGAAAAATAAATTGGACTCAATATAAATGAAAACAACCTAAAAATCATTCTTCACTGTGGCTTAGGATCATAGGGACTCCCATAAAAATTTTGAAATCATTTGGAATTGATTTGAACACCAAACTTGATTTTCTAAGTTAAATATCATCTATCATTAAAATAACTATAATAAATAAAATATAATTTTAAAAATTATAAAATTGAATTTGGGAGTTCCTTATGACTAGGGAAATTTGTAAAAATAAAATTGTAATTAAAATAAAATTTTCATTTTTAAGCATTATTTTATTATTTAAATAATTAAAAATTAATAAAATTCACAAAATTAATAAAATTGATGGAAATGTTCTAAATTGCCTCATAATCACTTAGGGACAATTGGAATAATTTTCCTAACTCTCTAAATAAAGATATTAAATTGTAAAGGGTTAAATTTATTTTTAAAGGCTAAAAAATGAAATTTCCTTGATTTCTCATTAAACTAATTCTAATAATTAAAATATAAGTCACAAAAATATAAAATTTGGTCCTCTGGGTTTCTTGATCTCACAGAGATCTTTAAAAAATATAAAACTTAATTTTAATATTAAATAATATTTTATATTTAATTAATACCACAAAAATTGAATTAATTATAAAATTCAAAAAATCATGTAATTTGGTCCAAATGATTCTCTGGTCTATGTGAACCTCCAGTAATTTTCTTTGGGATATATCTTTCATTTTTACTAAGTTAGTGAATTTTCTTTGAAAATCCCTATTTTACATAAAAATAATTATATAAATTAAATTAAATTAATAAAAATCACATTATCTCCTTTAATATTTTAATTGACTCATAAGTAAAGTAATATAAAATATTTTAAGTCATTTGAACTAAATTTGGTTAATTGTGGAGTGTTTAGGCCATAGGGACAAAGTTGAAATTTTGAAGCATTTGGCCTTAATCAATATTTAGGCTTAATTAAAAATGGGAAATGGGTAGTGAATGATCTTAACAAATATGTTGAAATTACTGATAAACTTGTAATTTCTTTAATTATATCAATTTGGAAGATAATTAAAACCAAAAGATCCTTAAGGTTAAGGGTTAGACTTTGGAAGTTAATAATGTGTTGATCTAATACTCCTAATTGGCGTATAATGTTAATTTCAATAATTTGATCAGGATTAAAGAAAGTTATAATCACATAAGTTAATATTTTCCTAAAGTTCTGAATATACACACTAAAGTCTTAAGGGCTTAGTACTAAGCTAGGCTTAAGTAAAAATTGACTAATGAGGTTTAGAAAAGCAAAACACAATTATTTTAAAATACATTTGAAACACTACAAGCCCATCAAAATTGGTTGAATTCTTTCATAAATTAATTTGCCTCTAAGGGCCTCGTTTACATAATTCTGAAATTAAATATCAAGTGATATCTACCTCACCTTCTGGACAATTAAAACATTAGCTCATTAAGCATAAGGGTATGAAATAGATGAATTATTTAGTGAGCATGATAAGTTCAAATGAACTCAAGAAAGTTCAAAAGGGTTGTGAAATATCTAGGTATTCTCTAGATCTTTTCACAAGTCTTCTGGACATCTTGTAGGACGAATAAGCCTATCATACTCATTAAAAGAAGGCATCGCTTCAATAAATAAATAGGACCCACCAAGTTATGACATAAGATTTTGTAGATCTGTGATGAACCTATCTATAGGCTTTTACTTTCCTGCAAATTATAATTTTTTATTGCAAAATACTAAAGTTTCATGTGGAGGAACGAGAAGACTCGACAGGTACGCATTGACAAGTTTACAATACCATCTTTTCGGTGCTTCCTTTACTTTCTTACTTAGGAGCTTGCATGTTAAACAACAAATGTCATCCTACATGAAAACCAGAACTTTTAGGATAGCCACAAAACCAAAACCAAAATCAAAATTAAAATCAAAACAAGATAAATTTTACCGCTACAACAATCAAAATATAATACAACTAAAAATTTAATCACAAACAGAACAAAATCACAAGAGAAACTAAATTAAAATGTCTTTATCGGATGATCGGGAATACCTCAGATGATGCAACCTACGCCTGCTAATGAGATTTCCCACAGTCTGAATGAAAGTATGGAACTCATTAAGTTTAGTTTAGTGAATTCATTTGGATTAAGTGAATCTAAAAAAAATAGTGGCGCCCGAATGAAGAAACCGTGGGATCCTAACCGCTGTCGCTATAATCAACTTAAATATTCCCCAGATAAGATATTAAGACATATCAATCTAAACATTTCTAAAACATGCTAGTTCTCTTTTATCCTCTACAATTAACACTTCTTTAAACTAAAACCGCTACGACGAGGAGCTTGGAGCATGCATGGTGGGTAGCACGGCCATCTTCAACAGCAAAACTCCTAAGAATTAAACAAAAATCCATAGAACTTCGATATAGCTTGCCTAGTGCAGCATAAACCCTCACTTTATCTATTTAGGCATTTACACCTCGTGCAATATAAACCCTAACTCGCCTTAGGATTCCGAGGTTGTCATCAGATATGACATAAATCCTCTTATCTTCCAGGCCATTCACATGATTGGTATCAAATGAATGTAAGCCCTAAATAAAAAAATTGGCAATATGAAACGATAAATAAATATCTCAAATTGAAGTCAAACTATAGGATAGTTCAGGAAAGAACACCAAGATTCTTCTTGAATCATTGTCTTTCCCCTAGCATTCTTTTCCTTTGGATTCCTACAATAACTGTCCTAAAACTTGAGCCATTCACCTATTGGATTTCCTATTACCACATTTTTTTGAAGAAATCTACTATTTAGAAGCCATGAATATAATATTTCTTGATCTATATCAAGATTTTTCTTAGGTAACCTCGGTTATCTAAGATGTAATTAACTAGAGGGCCTTGCCCTTATAGAAAACTTAAAAACCCCAGATTAATATAAACCCTATCTAGTTGCTTCGTACTAGATAGGGGAAATTGTCGGTCAACATAAATGGTTCGCCGGCCAAACAGATGTCATGAATCCTTTAGTTTATTTGCTCAAGCCTCACCACCAAGCAATGCATCCATTCTTTGAGATAGATACATGTCTTGTGGCGAAGTGCTTGATTATTTAAACTATCATTTATATGAGATCAGTTTAATTTCATATTTTCAAATTAAAATGATATTTTCAAAAACTATATGTATATATATTAAATTAAATCTATCTTAAAACCGGGTATTCTGGCGACCGACCAATTTTCAAAACTTTTAACAGCCGACAAACAGAACTACGATTGACTAAATATTGTTCTATTATAGTTGGATTACAACAGGGATAGTCTTTGAGCCCATATCTTTTTGCTTTAGTTATGGATGCTCTTACTGGACATTTACAGGAGGATGTCCTTAGTGTATGCTTTTCGTTGATAATATCCTTCTTGTGGATAAGACTATAGAAAGATTTCCACAAAAACTTGAATTAAGGAGGTCTACATTGAAGTCTAAAGATTCATTTGAGTAGAACTAAAACTGAATACATGGAATGTACTTTTAGTAGTAATATCTCTAGTGATAGAGTTGTAACTATGGATGATCAACTGATTAAAAGGTGTGAACGCTTTAGATATCATGGGTTTATTGTTCAGAGTGATGGTGATATAGATGGAGATGTTTTTAGTATAATTCAATTTGGTTGGTTGAAATCGAGGAATGCAACAGGCTTATTGTGTGGTAGAAAAGTACCACTTAGACTACAACAATAACAAGCCTTTATCCCACTAAGTGGGATCGGTTACATGAATCCTTTTTCTCCATTGTGTACTTTTTAGTGTCATATTTTCATTTAATTTTAAAAAATCAAGAACATTTATTATACAATATGCCCAAGTCTTTTTAGGTCAACCTCTGCCTTTCTTAACATAATTTGAATCTAATACATCTACCTCCTAACCACATCATCAGATGGTCGATGTTTGATGTAAACCAAATCATATAAGATAACCCTCTCTAATTTTGTTTGTCACTAGATCTACACCAACCCTATTATGGATACATTCATTTCGTATTTTGTCTCTAAGTGTCAAACCACTCATCCACCTAAGCATTCTCATCTCAGCAACACTTAAATTTGTTTTATGCTTCTTTTTAAAGGTCAACATTCTGCATCATAAAGCATTGCAAGTCTCACCACCATCTTATAAAATTTTCCTTTCAGTATAAACAGTACTTTTCTATCACTCAATAGACCTGATGCATTTCTCTACTTCAACCAACCAACTTGAATTCAACTAATAACATTGTTGACCTCATTTTTGGTGAGGTCTTTTCTTTCCTCTTAGTGCTCAAGATCTAGCCATAGGACTTCTCCTTGACTATCCTAGAGGACTAGAATTGGGACCCACCCTTTAGCAATTCAGCCACCTCTTGACTCCTCTTGGGACCCCACTTGGATGGTTGTAAACCTCTAAATCACCTTGGAAGGTTAAAACCACCATATGGGCAACCAATAGTGAATTTATATAGGATGTCCAAGCCTTAGGGCTACCCTGGGTGACCTTGGGTGACTTGAGCTTCTCTTGCACACACACACACCCTTAAGCCACTTAACCTAAACCTTGAACCCTTGCCTTTCTACCCTTATAAAACTCACATGGTTGAACCAAAGCCACTAATCTTTGATTAAGATGGCTAAGGTCAATATGTGAAGGATCATAAAGTGGTTACCATTTGGCTAGATTTGGTCCCAAAGTGGTTGGACTTAGCTAAGTCCATGGCTCATACTTCCAAAACCTAATTCCATTCCAAATCACTTTGTACTCAATCTTGACCCCACTAAAATAATCTCATTCTTCCTTATTTGATACTCCATTCATGTTGCCAAAATTTTTGGTTTTGACATTGGGTCCCCTAAGCTTACCTAAAACTACCTAAATGGCCCCCACAACCACCAAAATCATCCAAAAATTTCCAAAAATTACCCAAAATTCCTAAAAATCCTAAAAATCATTTCAAAACAATCCCTACCTTTTAAATCCACCTAAATACCCCAATACCCTCCAAATACCTTTAAATACCCTAAATACCCCTTTTGGCCCAAAATTCTGAAAATTCAAAAAATTACCAAAAAATTCCAGAAAATCTCAAATATTCCCAATTGCATTTTGTTCAACTACACCATAAGCCAATTTTGCCAATTTAACCCGCTTTTACCAAAATCCCCAATTTGACCCATCTTCAACTTATGTGGACCCATTGTCACACCAAATCAACTCAATTGACCTCAATTTTGCTCAAACTCAATTCTAAAATTCAATTGCACATCTCCAATATCAATTTAAACCAAAACCAAGCTCAATTTGACTCACATTTGAATCCAATTTCAACTTGAAACCAAAACCCCAACTTTAACCTATGACCCAAACCTACCCAAATTCAACTCAATCCAACTCAATTTCCACCCAAATCAACTCTAAACTCTCCCTAATACATCCCTGCACCAAACACAACATCAATTGGCTCTCAATTTGAACCTAAACCCAACTCAAAATTCATTTGAAATCAAAACCCCCAAACTTGCCCTAAAGTTGTCACCTACCCCTAAACCTCCAAATTGAATCCCCTAAACCCAAAATTTCCACCCAATTTCTATCCTAAACATTTCCTAACAATCATTTGAAATATTTTGAACCATCAATTGGCCTTGAACCAAAATCTAGCCAAACCTAAACCCAACCTAACCCATGGTGACCAAATTTGACCAAGACCCCAAAATCCTCCAAATTGAAACCCCAAATGAACTCAAATCAACTTCATGCCTTCATGAAAAATCTTCCTTACAATCATCTACACAATGTTGATCAACCAATCTGATCCAATTCTAGCCCAAACTCAAGCTAGCCTAACTCAAACCCAAGTGAACCCATGTGTACACATGAACCAAATTGAACCAAACCAATCCAAATTTGACCAAACCAACTTCTTGGCTGCTGACCCTAAGCCTCCTAGGGTGGGTTTGACCCATGCCCCATGAGCCATGGACCAATGGTCCACCACTTTGGACCAATGGGCTAAGCCACATGGCTAAGGCCATGTCCCATCTTTAAACTCTCCTTAAGCAACCTCCCTGCCTCAATTAATTGAGCTAAACCTCTCCTCCACTCCTCCTCAGCCTGCCCAGCAGCCTGACTGTCCTTGCCAGCCATCCCAGCCGCCGGAACAGCCATACCCTAGCACCCCTTTGTCCTTGAAAATTCAAAATTGAACCTAGGCAGTGGCCAATCCTTTCACCAGCCACCCTGCCTGCACTGCCCTCACCCTAAGCGGCCTAGACCACTCATTGCCTGGCCCTGAGCTCCCCTCTCCGACCATGGCTATAAAATCCCCACCTTTCGGCCTCGCCAAAGGTGTTGAAATTTCTTCCACCAAACTCCCCCAAATTGCTCCCAGACCTTCTCACAGTCTAGAAAAGAAGAGCCCCACAGTCCTCCTACCCTAATTCCCACTGATTGAGCTCAATTTTGGAGCTTAATTCTCAGGCCAGATTAGGACAATCCTCAAATCTCCACAGAAGTCAAATTAACTCCTCTCACACCTTCACCAGAGGTAGAGAAGGTGTTCCCCAGTGAAAGCCCCCTCTCCAGACCACCCAATCTCTCCAGCCATCAAAGTCTGAAATCGTCCCTAGTCGAAGACATATCTAGGCAATTCCCCAGAGCCAGAGACTTCATCTGGAGCTTTCTTGGGCTCAATCGAAGGTGCCACAACTCTCTGATTTAAGCTTCACTTCTCAGAGCAAAGGTATTGACCTCTCCTCCCTCCCGAGCTTCCAGCAATTCTTCATTTTGTTTGACTTGATTTCATAGCATCTTAGCCATATGGATGTGTTCTTCTTGTCGAGACGAATCCATCGAGCACAAGAACATGAGATTTGGTGGAGAAATGAGAGATCTCTTAGGGTTTTAGTGAATCCGATGAAAATAATAGTGTCGGGATAACGGAACTGTGGGATCTTAATCGGTTCTGTTTAACCAACTTTAAGATTTGTTTTAATTAAAACATTAAAAACATTTGGACCTTAAGACTTTTCTGAACCAAAATACTTCTCTCATCTCCTGATTTTCACTTTCTAAAACTAAACCTCTGCAACGACAAGAAGCTTGAAGCATAGTGGGCAGCATGACCATCGTCATCAGTAAAACTTGAATCTACATCAGCTAAACCTTTCCTAGTTTTAAATAACAATCCATAGGATTGCGAGGTAGTTCGTCTGGTGCAACATAAACCCTCAACCTTTTTGTTAGGTATTTTCATAATCATGTTATGTAACTTAAGCCCTAACCGGTCTTAGGATTTCGAGGTAGTTGTTTGATACGATATAAACCCTCACATCTTCGAGGCTATTTGTGTGATTATATCACACAAGTATAAGTCCTAATTAACTAAAATTGGCAGGATTGAAACATTAAATATACTCTTAAGTTGAAGCCAAACAATATGATAGTTTGGGAAGTTGTCAAGATTCTGCTTGAATCCTCGGCTTCTCCTACTTCTCTTCCTTTGGACTCCTGAAATTAACTGTTCCAAATTTGAGCTAATCCCTTTTGAAATTCCAAAACCCAATCCTTTGAAAACCTTAAACTTTGAAATTCTTGAGAGCAAAACCATTGATCATTATCGAGAGTTTTCTTAAATGATTCCCGTCATTTAAGATGTAATTAACTATAGGGGCTTGCCCTTATAGGGAACTTTAAGAAACCACTGCTTAATTCATTTATATTAAGCACGGGAACTTGTCGGCTTATAAAATTGGTTCGCGGACCAAACGGATGTCACAAATCTTCTAGTTTATTTAATCGAGCCCCATCATCAAGCAGTGTGTCTATTCTTCGAGATAGATACACTGTTTGTGGTGCGGTGCTCGTTTATATAAACTATTTGGGATGTGAGATCGGTTTAATTTCACATCTTATAATTTTTCAAATTTAAAATTATTTTCAAAATCAAATGCTACTTTCAAAATTATATATATATTTAAATTAAATTTAAAATCTAAAACTCGCCGACAACTTTTGTAGGCGACCCCTTTTCAAAATACCACTTACCTAAAAATATGCCGACAAACATCCTCGTTTATATCAACATCACTTTAAACAAAAGACTCGAGATATCGAAAGCGTTTACACCTTTTAATGATTTGATCACCCATAGTTATAACTTCCACTAGAGCTACTACTACTAAAACTATACTCCATGTATTCGATTTTAGTTCTACTCAAATGAAGGCCTGTAGTCTCCAATGTAGACCTCCATAATTCAAGGTATTCTTGAACTCTTTCTCTAGTTTTATCCACAAGAAGGATATCATTAGTGAAAAGCATATAACAAGGTACAACCTCCTCTAATTTTCCAATAAAAGCATCCATAGCAAAAGTAAAAATATATGAGCTTAAAGTTGATCCCTGATGTAATCAACTGAAATAGGAAAATATTTGGTCAATCCTCCTTCTGTTCGAGCACGAGTAATAGCTCTAATATGCATATCGTTAATGACTTGAATATAAGTCATATTAACACTATTCTTCTCTAGAACTCTCCAAATGATTTCTTTTGGAACCTTATCGTAAGATTTTTCTAAATCAATAAAAATCATATACAGATACTCCTTATTATCTATGTACTTCTCCACCAAACCTTTCAATAAATGTACAACATCTGTAGTAGACCTACCAAGCATGAATTCAAAGTAATTATGAGAAATCTTTGTAATACATCTTAAAATATGTTCAATTACCCTCTCCCATAATTTTAAAGTATGCACTTCAACTTAATTCCTCCATATTTTACATTCACTTGTGCATCCCCTTTATTCTTAAAAATGGGGACCAAAATACTCTTCCTCTTAGACTGAAAGAAAATTTTGTAAGATGGTGGGGAGACTTTTAATGTTCTATGGAATAGAAAGTTGGCCTTTAAAAGAGAAGCATAAAACTAAGTTGTGTTTTTGAGATGAGAATGCTTAGGTGGATGAGTGGCCTGACACTTAGAGACTGTAAAATGAATTTATTTGTGATAGGGTTGGTGCAGCTTCATTGGCGAATAAAATTAGTGAGAGACGTCTTAAATGGTTTTGTCACATTAAACGTCGACTATCTGATGATCTGGTTAGGAGAGTAGATGTTTTAGATTTGACTTATGTTAAAAAAAGGAGAGGTATACCTAAAAATACTTGGGCATATTATATAAAAATTGATCTTAATTTATTAGAATTAGATGATAATATGGCACTCAATAGGACGAAATGGAGAAAAAGGATTCATGTTGTCAACCCCACTTAGTGGCATAAAAGGCTTGTTGTTTTTATTGTTATTGTTGTTATTAGTCATTGCTGAAAATTTTGGAATGAAGTTTAAGGTAAGTAATAGAAAGAGAGTTATTTCCATTTGTTCTTATAGTGGTTTCCCATGGAGTGTGAGAGCTTCAGTCTTGTCCAACGAACAAACATTTGAAGTAAGGAAAATTGAAGATTCTCATATCTGCCCAGAAGTTGACAAAACTGGTAACAAACAGGCAATGACTAGTTTGATGGTTAATAAAATACAAGATATGGTAAAAATGTATCCAAATATGTCTCCAAAACAAATTAACTATGGCCTTGAAAGTATGGCTTGTCATTGCACTATATGAAGTTGTGGAGATCCAGGTAATTAGTGTGGGATCAAATATTTGGATCAATTGATGATAATTACAAGTGGGTTCTTATACTATGTGTGGAGCTTATTAAAAGAAATCTTGCTTCTCATATTACTTTTGAGTACAATGTAATTGATCAAATATTTGAGACAGCGTATGTTAGTTTCAAAGTATGCATTGGTGGGTTCCTAACTGGTTGCAGGCATCTCGTGGGTCTTGATGTCTGTCACTTAAAATATAAATATTTGGGGGTTTTGCTTTCAATAAATGCCTTGAATGAGAATAATGGACATTTTACAATCACATATGCAGTACTCGAGTTTGAGTCAAAGAATTCATAGGAATGGTTTCTGAGAAATTTAGTTATATCTTCTGAATTTGAAGTTGCACCAATAGGGTTTATCTTACACATGGAGAAGGGTTTGCTTGAGGCTAAGATGCATATTTTCTTATGCAAAACATAGAGTTTGAATGCGTCATTTATGAAAGAACATTAAGAAATACCATAATTTTCATAGTAGCAACGCAATTTGTCACAATGTTTGGCTAACATCAAATGACTATACTAGAGCAAAATTCAAAGTGAAATGCAAAAAGATATTCAAAATTAGCCTACAGCTTCCTACATATATGGTCAATATTTGATACAAATGAATGAAATGTTAATTCTTGCCTAAAATTAAAAAATTAAACCAATACTAACAACATATCAAAATCCTTTAACTCATGGATTGGAGAAGCCAGAGAGTAACCTTTTGTGGATTTGGTGAATATGATTAGTGGCGTGTTAATGGAGAAAAGAGCTAAAAGAAGGCTTAAATTGAACAAGTGAATATGTGAATTAGTATCTACAGCTGAGGAATATATACGAGGGTTAACTACAAGAAAGATAAGGTTTATTAATAGACCTTCAACATACACAGCTGAAATCAAGAGATATCTAGAAAGATATGTTGACATCAAACAGAAAAATTGCATTTATGGATAAAGTAAGTGGTTGTTGACTTTACTTTTGTGAGGGTTCACACGCTCACCTGAACGTAACCCCGGACTAGGGTTCTGCTTTCTTGGACCTCATCAAGACAAGCCTAAACCCTCAACTCTTGCTGGAGCTGGTTTAGAGTTTTTGCTTGATGATAGGCTCAAACCACATCTCTCTATGGGTAAGACATGCCCTGGGCCCCAAAATCCGTAGAAATCTCCCTATGAAACCTAGGAACCACCATCACACCTAAATTTACAATGGGAAGGAGGTCTACCCAAATTGATCCCTAGCCTCACTTAAGGCCTCCCCAAACCCTAAAAAAATAAAAAGTAAATAAATAAACCCTAAAAAACAACCTAAAACCTAACACAACCCATTTACCCCAAGAATTGGTGGCACCATGGGCGGTCAAATCCAATTGGTCCTAGCCCAATTTTGGTCAATCTTTTACCAATTAGCCACATTGTCAGCAATTGGACCCCGCCTAATATGGTCATGACATCACACAATGTGGAGAACCAAATTGACATCATGGGACCAAACCCCATAATTCATTTGATTATTTAATTAAGTGGATTATGAGACTATTAGGGCCCAAACCTTGGTTAACCTCAACCCAATTAAGTTAGCCCAAAACTCTAAAAATCTAAACCCGTGCCCATGGCCCAATTTCATTGGCCCATTACTTACGGCTAACAATGACCTGCCACAACCATCTATGATCCATCATGACATGCCAAATTAAATTAAGATTAATTAAATTAAAATTGAGCATGGCACAACCACTAAATGACAAATTTGACACCACTTTCCATGGGGGAAGACACTTGGCACCTTAGTCTTCACCTCTTTGATCAGCAACTGGGTGAGACAAGACCAGACCAAATCTAGTCCACCCACCAAAAGGTATCCCAATCACCTTAAGCACCCTCCCCTGCCTTTGGGAACATTCTCTGATTTTTTCAAACTCAGAGGGGCTCCGTAACCGTAAAATGATTAATTCCTAAAATCTAATTAATTTTAAAAATAATTACAAAAATTAAAGTAAAAATCACAAAATTGAAATTAAAATAAAAATTAACAAGAAAATTTAGGGCAGAAATTAAGCCCTAAAATTATAATTTCCAACCTTGAAGACCCCAAAATGAAAATTAAGAAACTAAGGGTAATATTGTAAAATTAAAATTTTATATTTTAGTCCAAGTTGTCCACTAAAATTAATTTAAAACACTTGGGGCCTAACCTAATACAGGCTTTAAGGGTTTAACATCGTAGTTACCCCTACAGCCATGAAAACACCCTTAATGACATAGGGTTAGCTTAAATTGAGCTTGAACTTGGTTTAGGTCCAACCTAACTTAGACCTAATCCAAGTGGACCCAAAATTGAACCCAATCCAATTAAGTTCAGATTTGAGTGCTAGTCATATTTTATCTAGCTCATGTTCAACACGGGTTATATCTAGGTCTAACCTAAATTAGATCTAAAACAACTTGAATAGTACGAGGTCTAACTCAACTTAGGCCTAGTCCAACCAAAAACATCCTAAGACTAACCCAGCCTAGACTTAGTCAAACCCAAATTCAACTGGGTCTAACCTAACTTAGACCTAGTTCCAATTAAACCTTTTAGGTCTAACCCAAATTAGACATAAATTTACCTAAACCCCTTTAGGTCTAGCCCACATTAGACCTAAACGTTCACCCTAGGTCTAACCAAACTTAGACCTAGCCTAAACGCTTAGGTTTAACCCAAATTAGACATAAATTTGACTAAACCTGTTTTTAGGTCTAACCCACATTAGAACTAAACATCCACCCTAGGTCTAACCAAACTTAGACCTAGCCTAAACGCTTAGGTCTAACCTAGATTAGACATAAATTCGACTAAACTAGTTTTTAGGTCTAACCCATATTAGACCTAAACTTCCACCATAGGTCTAACCTAACTTAGACCTAACATAAACCCTTTAGGTTTAGCCCAAATTTGACCTAAGTTCAACTAAACCGTTTTTTAGGTTTAACCCACATTAGACCTAAATATTATCATATGTGTAACCAAACTTACTCCTAACATAAACCCTTTAGATCTAACCCAAATTAGACATAAATTCACCTAAAACTCTTTATGTCTAACACGCATTAGACCTAAACATCAACCCTAGGTCTAACCAAACTTAAACCTAGCCAAACCTTTCAGGTCTAATCCAAATTAGAGCAAAATGTAACTAAACCCATTTTTAGGTCTAACCCACATTAGACCTAAACTTCCACCTCAGGTCTAACCTAACATAGACCTAACCTGAATTTTCTTTAGGTCTAAATTACATTCTACCAAAATGTAAACCATTCTAAGTCTAACCTAACTTAAACTTAGTCCAACTTGAATTTTCTTTAGGTCTAGCCCAATATAGATCTAGCCTAAGTTCGACCTAACCTAGACCTAGTCCAATCACAACCCTTTGGTCTAACTAAACTTAGACCAATCAACTTGAATCATTGGTCAACCCGAACTAACTCAAGTTAACCTAACCAATTTGATTTACTGGTTAACCTGACCTAACTCGGGCTAAACCAAATCAACCCGATTCACAAGGTTAACCCAACCTAACTCGGGTTAACCCAATCAACTTGATTAACTGGGTCAACCCGAGACTCGGGTTAGGCCATATCAACATGATTCATCGGGTCAAGCCGACCTAACTCGGATTAACCCAATTTAATTGAACCACCAAATCAACCCAATCTAACTCAAATTAACCTGATGCATCGGGCCAACCAGACCTAACTCCAGTTAACCCAACTCATCTGAATCACCAAGTCAACCCGGACTAAATCGAGATTCAACTGAATCATCGAGTCAACCCAATCTAACTCGAGTTAACCCAATCAACTTGATTCATGGGGTCAACCCAACCAAATATGGGTTAACCCAATCAACTTGAATCACCGGGTCAACCCGACCTAACTCGGATTAACCCAATTTAACTAATTCACAGAGTCAACCAACCTAACTCGGGTAAACCCAATTCAACTGAATCACTGAGTCAACCTGACCTAAATTAGGTTAACCTAATCAAATTGAATCACCAGATCAAACTAGCCTAACTCGGGTTAACCCAATTAACTTGATTCACCAGGTCAACGCCACCTAACTCAGGTTAACTCAATCAACTTAAATGACCGTGTCAACCTGACCTAACTCAAGTTAACCCAATTCAACTGATTTATTGGGAGAACCCAACCTAACTCGGGTTAACTCAATTCAACTAAACCTTTGGGCCAACCTAACCTAACTCAGGTTAACCCATATCAACATGAATACCTCGGATCAATCTAACTTAAGCCCACTCGTTCGGGAGCTCGACCTTGAACTTAACTTAAGTCCAGTTTGAACCGAGTTTAATCAACTTAAGTTCTAACTTAACTTAGACCGAATTCGATTAAAGGACAAATCATACCTAAATTGGCTTAGAATTTATCAAATCTAACTTGATTTAGATCTGGCTTAACTCGGGAGACATAACATGTACCTCGAATGACCTAAAGTTAACTTAGCTTAATTTGGTTTGACTCAATCCAACCCCAAGTTAGTCCAAATCAATTAGGCTTAGCTAGACCCACCCAAACTAAGCCAACCCGAGTCAATCCTGTTAAACTCTGGTTGACTTAAACCAATTCAAAGTTGGCCCAGGGTGAACCCGAACTAACTCGGATCAGCCAGTCATTCATTCTAGATCAGTTAGACCTAACTCAGTCTAATCTAAATTTAACTCAGACCTAGGTGACTAGACATTAAGGAGTGTTTGATTTCTCATTCGAGAACAAAAAAACACTTAGCCTCAGCTAGAGACATTTTAAATCAAGGAACAAACAACCTAAATGAAACGACATAAAGTTCTCCTTAAAAGCCATTAAAACTTAAATTTGAACAATAAAATGCAACCACGTTTGACAAGAACCATTCAATCGGAGTAGGCTTGATCGCCTCTCAGATAAGTAAATCGGGGAACCTGACAACCCTGAGACAATGGAAAGTCATGGGCATCTTGACCGGTTGTCTTAAATAAAAATAACAACATATCGAACAAACTAAAGATATTTTGTGCTAACTCTGTTTTATAAGGCTACTGAAGAAAAAATGCTGATGTCACACTAGATTTACTTTGCATGTTATTAGTGTGTTAACTCTGTTTTGCAATGACGTACATTTAAAACCTGGAGCAGAGAATAACCTCAACTAAACTATTGACAACACAAAACCATATGATATTTCAGGATCTTGAAAAGACTTTTATAAGCCTCTAAGCTTCTGATGCCCCTAGGATATGACTTTGAAACTCCTTCTTTCAAAACAATGATATTCAAAATTTCTGAGGACGAGCTAAAACCTTAATAAGGAGTTTTCTTAAACAATTTTCCAGTTTCTTAAGATGTAATTAATTATAGGTGATTTCCCCTATAAGAAGAAGAGAACCCTAAAATAGGTACAATAAAATGAATCTCTGGTCGTGGGTTTGTTTTCATTAGGATAGGACTTTTATAGGCCTCTAAGCATCTGCTACTCCTAGGATATGACTTTGAAACTCCTTTAGAACAACGATATTCAAAATTTTTTAGGACGAGCTAAAAACTTAATCGGGCATTTTCTTAAACAATTTTCTAGTTGCTTAAGATGTAATTAACTATAGGGGATTTCCTCTATAGGAAAAAGTGAACCCTATAACAGGTACAATAACATCAATATCTGGTTGTGGGTTTGCTTTCATTAGGTCTTCTTCGCAAATATACCTTTGAGGTGTATAAACCAATACACTTCAGACTATCTACGTGAAGTCCACCTAACCCTGTCATCATATGTCTTAGCCCTCAGATCTCTTCTATTTCTACATCACCCATACGATCAGAGAGAGAGTTTTTCATAGAGAAATGGTCATATGATGATAGAAAAACTGGCGACTACACAACAACGACTAGACGACGACCACAGTGATGGCCGGAGGAGCGTAGCGACCGGCACCAGTGGTCTACTAAATATTTATGTTGCCAACTTCATTGGCAACGAAGATGCATCAGCATTACATACCTATCTAGATGAGCATTTTCATACGATCACATGTTTCTCTTTTTTTTCCTCAAATTCAAGTCATGTGTCCTATATTGGTTGATTTTCTTACATCATCAATATAGCTACAATATAAGATGGCTTATGATGGTGTAATTGCCACCCTCCCGGGAAAGATGATTTGATCGCACCTAACAACGATATTCATATTTTTGCACCAAATACATCAAGACCTAGAGGAAGGTCGGAGAAGGTCGGGGAAGAGAAGAATAAAAAATTTTATGGAGAGTCAAAACAAAACGAGTAAAATAACTCACAAATGTGATCGTTGCGGTTCTTGGGGACATCACAGAACACTTGCAAGGAGTCGAATTTCAGTGTTGATGTTGTCTCATATTTCTCAGAATTTTCACATAAGTTGATTACGCCTCAAAGAGAAAGCTTCCAATATGTCAAGAGAGATTGGATGATATTGATTGGGATTACATTGTTGATGAGCTGATTGATGAGGGGAACATGAATTTTTTTTTAAGCTTCTTTGTGAAAACTTTGATTTACATTAGTGAGATGCATTATAGTAGAAGGGATATACATGAAATATACATTTCTCATTTCAATTTTGTTAAGTGATTTATATATGTATATTTTTAAATATGATCATAAACTCCTACATAAAACACTAGATTAAGATATTTTTTGCTTTGATCACAAATGTTATGTTCACAAGGATGAAGTATTAACACTTTTGGCAAGATGTAAATATGCTTTGCTTCGATCTCAATCTTCAGTTGCTTGCTACTACACATGTAGTTTACATATTAATTTGAACTGGGGTTATATATGGAATATCACCACATTTTATATTTTTTTCATTTGAGCTCAGTTCTATAAACGGTTTCATATATCAATTGGCAGGTATAATGAGTACATAGTTTTTGTTTGTTAAAGATTATTGTGTGCATTTTAATACTCTTAATGATAAAGATGTTGAACTTCATGATATGATTGTGAACTTTACAATTCAGATATAAAAACATCAACTTGACTTTCTGGTAAAGAATAAAGTTACAGATAAAAAAATTATTGCTTTTTTATTAAATGATATTAAGTAATAAAATCTACAAAAAAAAAAAATTGTTAAAAAAAGAGTTCAAAAATTTAAAAGTTCTTTTCTACCTTTCACCTCTCTCAATTATAAATATTCCCCTAAAGAAAAGAGGGAAGTCATTGTTTTCTTCCTTTTGCTTGGGTTCACTTTTAAAATGTTAAGATACAATCTCACAAGAATGATAACTTTCAGTGGTGAGAGCTTGAGCATTCCTACTTCAAGGCTTCAGTCATTCTTGCCAAATCATTCTTGAGAAAGAGTTCGCCCAAGTTGTTTTGCACGAATCGAAAGTGTGGTGTAGAGATTTTTCACTTCATTTTAAAACTCAAATGTTTTGTAAGGGGTTAATTATCCTCAAAATTTGTTATCAACAGTGAGACAAAAATGCTAGCTAATGAAGTAATATTTATGATATAAAGATTGACGCAATTGGATCTCTCTAAAAATGCTCAAAATTCATCAAGAATCACAATTTTTTATAATATTTATTTTGATACTTTTTTATATAGGAGCAAGATCAATCGTATATGCACACTTCCTCCATAATTTTTTGACATTTTTTGACATATTCTGTCATTTTAAGTGAGTTGTAACTTGTACAAAAATTGACTAATCTTCTTGATGTTTTTATTGATGTGAAGATCATTCACACCAAAATCTTAATATTTCTTACAATAAATTATTCTAAGAAATTTTTTCTAAGTGATCTAATATAAAGGTTTTGTTAAATGCTTCATAAAGGTAGCTGGTGTGCTGTAACATAAAACATGAGCCTATTTCAAAAGAATTATCCTCCCCAAACGTTGAAGATGATGTAGAAAGTCAGTTGAAGATGATAATAATAATGAAGAATATACTGGCAACATATAAATGGAATAGTTGCATCACATCTAGCTTAGAGGTTATAGTCCATGTTGAGGAAAGTTTCAAGGAATTCTCTTATAGGCATAGAAGAAGAGCAATTAACGTAAATTAAACCTGCTAAACTTATGCCCAACCAAGGTAACTGTGCTAGCAGGAGATATTGGTTAAGAAACTTGACAGTTAAGACGACCATTATTTGGAGTACTACTTCACAAATTATACTGCATGATCCTGTTTGAAATGAATGAAAATCTCCGCTACCAACGGAATCACTCACTACTCCTAAGAATTAATTACAAAAGAATGCAAGCACACTTCCATTCATATAATTTACAAGATTCGCAGTTAATGTGGGACAACTTATTCAAACAACTGCATTATTATCCTTCATTTTTTGCGGCCGAACCTCTTCAAAATGAACCAAACTATAGTTTCAACTTATTTAAAATAAAACTCTCTCTATCGGATATTGCTATAATTCCACCATTTTACAATAAAATGAGTTAATTTACATAGCGGGCCTATTGCAAAGTGCATGACTTTTATGTTAACGTGGGTGGGAGAATCAAAGCGGTTCTGTTCAGCCAACAGATCCTTCTAACTTAAGGTTCATAAGAGCATTTACCTCTGAAGCAAACTCTAATGGGAGCTTATCAAAAACATCTCTGCAGAAACCGCCAATCATGGCTGCAACAGCCTTCTCGTGGTCGATTCCCCTCTGCTGAAAATAAAATAGCTGATCCTCACCAATCTTGGAAGTGCTTGCCTCATGCTCAACACGCGCAGAGGGATTCTTCACCTGTTTTAAAGACAGAACTTCAGATTAACAACAATGATGTGCTTGAATGTTTTTTCCATAATAGCCATAGAAAGCAACTATATTTTCTTCCGATAAAACATTTATGGAAGATTTACGTGCATACCACTCAATTCTTTATGTATTTACATATCTGACACCTAAACTTCAATTTTTACATATTTGCTACCTTAACCATACATGAAAAGGTGTATTTCACTTTTTAAAAGTTTGAATAGTAGTACTTTTGATGTGATATAAAAGATTTGGGTGGTAAAAGTAAAAAAATCAAAGTTCAGGCGTTAGATAAGTAAATACATAAGCATTGGATGGTATGTATGTAAATGCCCAACATTTAAATAACATTTCAAATTTGATTGGCAAAAGCCAGTGCAGAAAAATTATTGTATCATATAATGCTATTCTAGTCATCTAGACCATATAAGTTGTATGAAAAATCTCAAGTCTCACACTGCTTTTAATCAGAAACATTTATCCATACAAGGTTTATGTATTTGAGCAAATCACTACTCTTTACGCTCATGGTTCGACATCCGATGTATCATTGAAGATTAGAAATACTGGTTCCACCCAAACAGCGGACACAACGACAGAGTTTAAGCTAAGATTTTGCGTAAATACATGTATGAAGAGGAGAGAGGTTATCATGACATTAAACTGCCAACTCCGACATTATTTGTAAACTATTGAAATTTATGCAAAACGGCATTTGTATTATTATACCATTTTTAAGTAATATGTTTTTTCTTTATTTATTTAATAAAGTCCTAAAATCATACAAAAATCATCACCACCGTCATCCATTCATCAACCTGACCATTTGTGGTGGCTTTAAGTCCAGTTTAACAAATAGAACAGGAAATTGTTGTCAAATATTTGTTCTGATTTTACTAAAGACAAATTGCACCTACTAATTGCATGTGTAAGCTTCATATGAGAGTGAACACACAAATGACACAATATCAACAGTATCCCTCGCCATGATGCAGCAAAGTAATAAAAGGGCATAAGAGGAGAGTAAGAAAAACATTCAGGGCCTAAACTCAAACTTCATCTTTCACACACAAAATACATTACTGGAATCTACAAAAGCTACACAGCAGGATTGCGTAAATTAAGTCTCAATTTTCTAGATATATAAATAGGCTCAAGTTTCAGAACAGTATTTGCTACTGTTCATGATTTTGCACGAGCCCAAGCTAATAAATCCACTGCAACATAGTGATTAAAAAAGTACAGATATTATGAATGTCTGCATAAATTTCACACCACCTCATTGATCCATGAGATCTCTACTATCTACTCATCAATTCATGAACTATTATAATTATTGTTTCATCTACTGATCAAACAAATTATTGTTATCATTTTGTATTTATTATTCACTGATAGTATTTCCTATTAGAAACACTTCTAAGATTTTATAAAAATTAGAGTTAGAATGAAAAACTAAAGACAATTTTCTAAAAATTCCTGACAAGACATCAGAGTCTCCTAGTCTCTTCCTCTTGTATTTTAATTACAACATTCTTCATCACTACATTTTGTAATGCTACAGCCTTTATTATCAAGCTTCTCCTTTCCCCTAATTTTCTATAAGTGCAGCTTTTATTTTTTATTGCTGCAAGCAATTTCCATTGTTCCATCCCTCATTGCAAGGTCATTGCAAATTGGTCCACATCACCACATTTCTTTCATTTTTTTGTTTTGCCTATGAACGGAAGCATGATTTTCATTTCTATGAACAACAATAACAGTACCAATATATCCTAGGTCTTGGATTCTTTCAGAATTGTGCGATGCAATCTAAATCCAACATAAGAGTAGCAAAATATCTATTTAACATAATAGTTAGATGGAAAGAATTAGCTAATCTGGCTGGGTTTGGTTCATAAATTCTTACAAGAAAAAAGCAAAATTGGATCACTGCCACTAAGGATAAAAAGGCTCGCTATAAGCACCTAAAATACACTTACATCAAGTGAACAATTTACCAATATTCTCGACAAAAGATTGTAAAGGCCAAACTAGTAAAAAGTATCAGAGAAACTTGAAATTGATAACATCCTTTATTTATTTGAAGGGGAGTGGAAAACATTTGCATGATTTATGCAAACTACGACCCTCTCTCACAAAGACTTGCAGTGACTTGCTTTCCTCTTTAGCTGCCATCTCAATGGTTCATGAAATTCTTTCTGTCTACTTATCAATCAATGGTTATTAAAGTTATTATCCTGTCTACTCATAAGCCGTGGACTATTGTAGTTTCTTTATAATTATTATTCCATAATGTTATATGTTTATCATTAGAAGCTCTCCTATCATTGTATAAATACTAAATAAATATTGGGATGAAACACACAACCAATTCTTCCCGATTCATGTCATATCCAATCTTCTACAAATAAAATTGGGGTTGGTCTTATAAGATTTCTCTAGCTTAGACAAACTTTTCTCTATATAAAATTTCCATGAATTTAATTAATTCATTGGAAGAAATCCACACATAGCCATATTCTTATTATGTCATTAATATTAGAACTCAACTTCTTCTCGTGATTGCCAAAATTGAAAACCTGAGAGGAGAACTTGAATAGAAAATTGCAAACTCCACATGCTCATCAAATACTACATATAAACGAGTAGTTGATGTATCTTAATGCCAAACAATAGGCTCAAAGATTTCAAAAGCGGACAGAAAATTGTAAATCTCAACAATTTTGAGCCACGCTATTAGCACAAAGTATACAGCGATAAAATAGTTCTTCTAAACAAGTGATTCCACCACAACATTTAATTAGGTATTTATGGCTATAATATCAATGCGTTTTCTAAACCAAAACAGAGAAATCAAAAGTCTAACCTTCATAAAACATAATTTTTTTTGGGGCATTCACATATATACCACACAATTCTTATGAATTTACATATCTAATACACAAGCTTTTCTTTTTATATTTATACACAGCTCATTTATATCACATAAAAAATGCCACTATTACAAACTAATCAAAAGTGAAATATAGCTTTTCATGCATAAGCAAAGTAGCATAAATGTAAATATCAAAAGTTTAGGTGTTAGATATGTAAATAGATAGGAATTTTGTAAGATGCAAGCAAATCTTCTTGTTTCAAAACCCCTGGCATAGACTTCTTGTCACTCTTATCACTGAATGTCATTATAAAAGTCAAAACAATCAATTGTTTGCATAGTTTTCTTTAAAGATCCCATAGAAAATTATGAAAGATGTCATTATGACATTTTGCGTGGTCAAAGAATTGTTACAGTATCATATTTATAAGACAATGAACTCTTTACTGTCTGCTTCCTAATTAAACCGTTATTCATAAATCATTTTCCATCTCAGCAATTAACCTCTTATTTCCCAGAGCATGTATTTCACAACAAAAAAATACTTAGTTGTTAAGTGCACCTATAAAGTAATGATCTTTTACACAACCACCCGAAAAACAAAAACTAACAAAAATAACATACAACAAGACTCTTCAGGAATGCAGAACAATGATGCACAATTTCACAATACATGTATTCATTTTTCAATAGGGTTGGAGTTGCACCAGTGTCGGATAAAATTAGAGAGAGTCGCCTTAGATGGTTTGGTCACATTAAACGTCGACCACCTGATGATCCGATTAGGAGAGTAGATGTTTTAAATACAACTTATGTTAAGAAAGGCAGAGGCAGACCTAGGAAAACTTGGGCTTATTGCATAAAAAATGATCTTAATCTATTAGAATTAAACGAAAATTTGACACTAAATAGGACGCAATGGAGAAAAAGGATTCATGTAGCCGACCCCACTTAGTGGGATTAAGGCTTTGTTGTTGTTGATGTATTCATTTTTCAATACCAAAACTTTCAAAATTTATAGCTTTGATGCTTAACGACCAAGTGACCTTATCATAAGGTAGTTGCATAAAAGGACCACTTCCTTTGTAGAATGTAAAATAACTTCATCAGCCTTAAACCTAGGTACAACTGCAGTTGTTCATTTTTTTGATGAAAAACAATATTCTTGATTTTCCATGTAAATTTTATGGTAGAGAAGCGCAAAATAAAGTACATGGAATCAATTATACCTATGATAATTTTCAGGGAAATAAAAAGCCACAAGTATCATTGATTGAGCCCAACCTTAATCAATTTTAACTCTTAATTTCACCCTATAATTGACAATTCTGATCTTGACTGGCCATCTTCCTATTTGCCAAGAAGTAAAAAATGAAAAAAAATAACAATCATTAAGCCTTTAAAAAACTACCTGTATGTAGGGATATGTGATGGCAGCTGCTGTGTCACCAATAAGCATAGAATCACACTGAGAGAAATTTCGAGAATTCTCAGCGCCTGGCCCAACTTGCACGAGTCCCCTGTAGCAATTCCTTGACTTTCCTGCTGATATTCCCTTTGAAACAATCCTACTTTTTGAATTTTTCCCAATATGGATCATCTTTGTCCCAGTGTCAGCCTGCTGATAATCCTTTGTTAGTGCAACTGAATAGAATTCCCCCACTGTGTCATTCCCCTTCAGAACCACGCTTGGATACTTCCACGTAATTGCCGAACCTGTCTCCACTTGTGTCCAAGATATTTTCGACTTATTACCAGCACAAATTCCCCTCTTTGTCACAAAATTGTAAATCCCTCCTTTCCCCTCTTCATCTCCAGCATACCAATTCTGCACTGTCGAATACTTAATCTCAGCACCTTCAGCACAATAGAGCTCCACCACTGCAGCATGAAGCTGGTTCTTATCATAGGAGGGAGCCGTGCAGCCTTCAAGATAGCTCACGTAGCTCCTCTCATCGGCTATTATCAGAGTCCGCTCAAACTGACCTGTATCCCTATCATTAATCCGGAAGTATGTCGAGATCTCCATAGGAGAAACAGTATCTTTTGGTATATAACAGAAGGACCCATCACTGAAAACAGCACAATTGAGGGCGGCATAGTAGTTATCGCCCATCGGCACGACCTTCCCGAGATATCGCCGTACAAGATCCGGGTACTCCTTGATTGCCTCAGAGATGGAGCAGAAGATAACCCCGGCCTTAGCTAGGGTTTCTCTATGCGTAGTTGCAATCGAAGTGGAGTCGATGACGGCATCAACTGCGACATTTGCGAGGCGCTTCTGCTCGTTAAGTGGGACTCCGAGGCGCTCAAAAGTCTCGAGGAGTTTAGGATCGACCTCATCAAGGCTATTAAGTTTGGGCTTAAGCTTCGGCTCTGAGAAATAGCAGACGGACTGAAAGTCAATTGGGGGGTAAACGTTTTCAGACCAACGAGGTTCGACCATCGAGAGAAATCGCCGGAGGGCATCTAAGCGGAATTGCAGCATCCAAGCGGGTTCGCCTTTGCGGGCGGAGATGGCGCGAACGGTGGCTTCGGAGAGGCCTTTAGGGATTGACGAGGACTCAAAGTCGGAGACGAAGCCCCACTTGTAATCTCGCTTGAGAAATCGCTGGACGGGATCGGTTGAGGAATCTTGGGATGTCTCCATGGTGCCAGCACCAGGGGAAGCTTCGGCTCGAAGGCGAAGAAGGGATGGGGAAGGGCGGCGACAGGATGAAAGGCTCATGGTTCGGTTGGGGAACCCTAACCCTAATACTAACGGGGAATTAGAGTGGGATCGGTTGAGAAGGGGTTGGCTGGTGAGAAAGGGGGCGGCGGAGGAAGCCATGATGGAGCAACGCAAGGGAGCGAAGGCGAGAAAGCGAGAGAAAGGAGAAGGAAGAGGGCGTGTGGAGCACATGGGGATATCGTGAAGCATGAAATGGATGGAATCGGAACCATCCACGCGTCTCTACGATCGTGCGTTCGGCTTTGATGCACAATTGAGATCGAAATTCCCCCTAATTTTTTATAAGAACTTCTTACAAAGAAAATTCTGAAAAAATTACGTACTCATCACACAATTATTACGTATTTACGTCTGTAATATTTAAAATTTCATATATGCATTTTAAACTATTTCGTATCATCAAGGGTCCGTTTGGGACAGTTTATTTAGCACGGAAGCGTTTTGAAAATGCACCTGGACTATTTGGTAAACTACGTTTTGACAACTTATGCGTTTTTAAAATACTGAAAACAGCGTTTTCACACCGCACCTACCTAAGTGCGGTGAGAGCTTTCTGGCTGCAGTCTGACTTTTACAAAAAAATAAAAATTTATAATAATCATGGCACCTAACTTATCAGCAGATTAAACAATAAACTGCAGCTGCCCCAAACAGACCCTAAATTATGCATGAAAATATGTTTTTCACTTTCTAAAACAAATAATAATGATATTTTCTACGTGACATTAAAGATTTAAATTTTAGGCATGCAAACATAAAAAGTTATATGTTAAATATATACATATAAAAGAATTGTATGGTATGCATGTAAGTATCTCAAAGATTTATGAGCAAACATTGTTGAGTTATGATAAAAAAAAATAATGTTTATTTTATCACTAAAAGATAAATCTGTATATAATATTAATTGGAATAAATATTTAGTTGGATTCATATATCATTGATTCTCAATTTGTCTAGGAGGCACACCCAAAGGATTAGAGTGTTTGAACCAATGGAAGAGGAGAGAAAAGAGAGAGAGGTGCATAGTGGCTTGAACCTTTGGAGCGAAACTGAGATATTATCAGCCTCTTATGTCACTTTTTATATAATCAAATATGTTTGGCACATAGAGAGGAGGAAGAGCAAAAAGCACTATTAAATGAAAAGATCGCTCTATTTATAGGAGAGGGAATGCAATGAAAAAATGTTATATATCTAACCTTGATTTAATGATGGTTGTTATTATAAGAATAATAATCATGTGGGCCTAGAACCTTGTTATTCTTTGGCTCAGTTGATTGGGGCCAAAGAGGTGAAATGATTAGTGTTATTGGTTGGCCTGTTGGATGAGGACCGTCGATCGGTTGACCCTTAAGGTAAGGGAAACCGGCTAGATTTCTTAGGATAGTCGGATTGACTTCTGAGGATAGTCGGATTGACTAATCCATTCAGCTGATATTAGTCGACTGGATGCATTGGGTCGGACATCAATCCTCAATTCCCGTCTGAGGAATTCTTATTGTTGAGTAAACAAGTCATTAAGCATAGGGTCATTTAGGTGTGTATTGTTAAGTTGGTTCGGATGATCTATGGTCGGAGTCATCCGATTGGTTCTTCTGGGCCACCGGGTTGCTTTCTGGTGGGTCCACCTTTCCCGTGTTATTCTTTCATAGGCTGTTGGATTGTCTTGAGATTCATGTTAACATTTTTTTGTATGTATTTAGTTACTTGATTCTCTTGTTTCTTGAAAGTTATGTTGTGATAAAAACAATAAAATTTAATGCAAGAAAATGAACAGTATTTATGATTACTTAATAATATAGTAATTGAACTCCCCTTGAATTTCATGCCCACGATTCCTATAAATAGAGATTAAGGGGCGCACTTTTCACACCTTCTTCTACTTTTCCTAATCGATATGTCTAAATTTTGAGCAACACCATGGTGAATGAACCATCTTCTAAAGCCGACAAGTACAACAAAGCTGCCTACCGAAAGGCGTTTGAGGATATAAGGTGGGGGACTAGATCTCTTCCCATACGGTGATCAGGAGTAGAAGATGTTGATGAAAAAGATAAAGATACCCGACTTAGAGGATCATGTGGGGTCGTCAAACTCTCTCCTTGATCGCCCATTGAGAAGATGTATGTGAAGGAAAGCCATCCGAGAGAGAGAGAGCCCGTGAGGAGAAAGATTGCTTAGGAGAAGTGTCCCAGAAGGAGGAAGGTGGTCGTTTGAAGGAACGATTGGCTAGTATGTCAGCTCCTACCCAGACCCCAGTGTTACTATCTAGGAGAGCAAAACAAGAAGTTGTTGGTGCTTGGGCACCGCACGAGGCACCACTTGGTGTTGTTGATGAAACAATGCAAGAAGTTGTTGATCCCTCGGTGCCGCTCGACGCGCACGGTGTTGCCAACCTTTCTTTGCTATATAAGGGATAGAGAACTGTGAGGAAGGGTTCTCTTTTACAACTTCAGATTGAGATAGAATCATGTGTATGGATTGTGTTTTCTAGGAAAATTTTCTCTTTTTTCTTAATCATGCTTCATATTATCTTTCTTTCTAAACGGCCCGGTCATCCGGTGATGACAGTTGAACCCTTCGTCGAAGGGGGGCGTTGATTCAGTCGCCAAGGTTATGGTGGATTGAGGTTTTGTTAAGGGTGCTTCGCTCCAAGTCGAGGCTGAGAGTGGCTAGAAGAACAAATTATCCTGGCTAAAGGGAACGCCTGCTGCGTGAAATAGAAGATTTGTTCATTTAGGTCGCAACATTTCCTCAGACCCGGGAGATGAACCTGCTAATTGAGCCAAGCAATAAGTTGGTTGTTGGCATCAATTTTTGATGTCACATGAGTGAGATTTCCGCTTGAGCGCATCAAGGTCGTGCTTTAAGCAGACGAGTTACTCGTAGATCAAGACATCAATTTGAGGCCCTATAGTGCGTGTTAAGGAGCACGTTTTTTGAGCTCTTTTTGCTAGACTCTGGATCTTTCTTAGGCAAATGCCGATCAGCATGTCACTTGTCGGGTGGCTTCGGTCGGGCCAGCAGGTTTCATTCGTCGCGTCACGTGCAAAATTGACTCAATTGGGCCCGTTCAGCGGCGAGCATGTTTAGATGACCCAGACGATGAAACGAACACGCGAGCGTGTTTAAGATGTCGATATTACCTAGGGAGGGCGTCCATGTCGTTACTGCTTAGCGTAAGAGCTAAAAATGTGCAAATTATCATTTTTGGCCCGATCGTCAGAAAATCACCCGAACTACCCCCGAGTGATGAAACGAACCACGCACATACGTGCAAAATGTCGATTTTACTTGTGGAGGACATCCATTTGGCTGCGGCTTCGTGGGCAAGGTAAAAATTAATGAATTATCATTTTATCCTGATCGTCAAAAAAGGTTGTTTAAACGACTCCAAATGATGAAAAAGACCATGTGAGTGCGTCTGGAACGTCAATTTTACCTATAGAGGACATCAAAGATGATCCAAACAACCTCGGATGATGAAACTGACCACGCAAGTGTGTCCGGAAAGTCGATTTTATTTGGAGGGATGTTCATTTCACTATGATGACTTGTTCAGAAAAAAAAATGTGTGAATGATAATATTATTATTATTATAATAATAAAAATAAAATAAACGTACCGCCCGCCTCTCTTCCCCTCCATCGCCGAAATGATCGCACAGCGCCGCAACTGGTTCGCGGACCCCAGCTCCGGACCGCCTCCCTCGGGCCCTAGCCTTGCCAATCCTTCTCGTCGTCTCCGGCGAAGACTGACGCCTCTGCCTCCGGCGTCCCTCCTCCAGCCGAACAACCCTAGCCGCAGCCCCCAATTTTCCCGATCCTTCTTCGGTCGACAGCCAGCACCGGCGCCTCCTCCATCGCCGACGCCGCCTCCAAAGCAGATAACGTCTCCCTCGCCAGCGAGCGCCCGACCATCGAGCTTCCTCCTCACGCTAGCGATCCCGCTCCTCTTCTTTCCCATTCGGCGGATTCTTTTTTTGCTTACCCTAGCCGACGCCTTGCACTTCCCCTCTCGCATGCGAGCTCCCTCTAGGCAGGCGACGTCACCGGTGAGCCTCGCAGACCTCCCCATAGCCGTCGACACCACTTCCTCTTGTTGGTGAGCCGACCATCCCCCCTTCTCGTCTTTCGCGAGCTCCCTTTCGCATGCTCTAGGACGCCGGCCCTATCTTCCTTCCTCACCGCCGGCCTCGCCGCAGAGCCTCCTACTTAAGAGTTTTCACGAAGGGACTTCGACCTCTTCCCTACCTCGGTCGTCTGCTGGCATGGGCGGGTTATTCGTGCCAGCAATGCTCTAACGGCCTCCCTTGATGTCGGCGTCCAGTTCCTGTCGGCCTAGCTCCCCCTCACGCGGAGCCCTAGCTTTCACGCCACCTTCGGGGCTAGTGACCGCAACACTCTTTGGCCTCTCCCCACCTCGGCCATTTCTTTGCACGGACCGTTTGATCCTTGTCGGCGATGTTCTGCCGCCCTTTCAAGAAGGTACAATTTATTTGCATAATTTTATGTGTTATGATATTTATTTTGGGTGCTTTGCATACTTCTTCTGCTCTCATTGGCTCTTTCTGTTGTCCCGTGCATGTTCTGCGAGATACATTGGTGCACGGACCGGACACCGGCCGCTCGATGTGTAGGCTCTTCTTTACCATAAAGAGAACGTGTCTGCAACCGTCACTGTGGTGAGATTTATTTATCCCCTAGTTGGCCATAGGTTTATTCTGGTCTAGGCGCGTGGGTTTGATCGTCCACTCGGGGTGGAGGTGTCAAATGACATGTGTCAACCGACCGGGCCGCCTATGTTATAGATCGTTGATTTACCTAGAAGAAGCCATAGGTTAGGAATCTCATGCGTTCGTCGAGACCTATACGAAGTCGAGTGATTCCCCATTTTATGAGCCTTAGGCCTTAACCCCGTCGGGTCAGAATTCAAATTTCTCACGACTTGGACACTCCCAATTTACCTTGGAGAAGTTGATTGAGTTCGATCTTAGAGTATGGGAAAAGTTTTGTAGCTAGTTCATCCTACAAGATCATGGGCGTACTTAGAGGGGGAAAAGTTTTGTAGCTAGTACGTACTACGAACGATGGAGAGTTTCCCCTAAGAGAAATCAGAGGAGGAATCCCTCCACATAGCCACGCCAAAGCTGAAGGCGGTGAGGCCGCAAATCCAAGGGTGTCAATCTGAGGTACCTATGTGAGGTTATTATGTCGAGTTCAACACATTGTCGAGCATTTAGGTTGCATTGCATGCGTATGAACCATTTTTTTGTGTTTTACATGTGGTCATTCGTGGCATTTTTACATGATTACGTGAGCACTTCGGGTGGATCGGCATCCCTGAACCGATCCTGATCCTTCTTTGGGTTCGAATGACTGTCCAAGGTCGATCACCATATCTTTTGGGTTTGATGGGCTGCTCGGTGTCTATCACCCACCTTGAGTTCGATCGACTGTTCTGAGTCGATCACCCATCCTTTTGAGTCGAATTGGTTACTCTAAACTGATCCACCCACTTCTTCGGTCCGACCAGCCGCCATGGTCCGGTCGACTGATCACGTGCGTGCTTGTATGCTTTTACATCATATTGCATTTTTGTTTGCACGTGTATGATGTCCCCTATGTGCCTGTCATTGCATTTTCATTTGCAACTTCGAGTCACTGCCTCTTTAGCATTCCCCTCTTTTGGGCTGCTACCTCAACGATATGCCCGTCTTTTCTGAGTCACTGCCTTCATGACATACTCACTCTCACCACTTTGGTGTACTTCTGTCATATGTCTGTTAAATAACTTGCATGTTTGCATGTGTGCTCAGTGAGTGCCTCTCAGGTAATGTGTGAATCATTTTTGTAGGTATCCTTCCACTTGATGCAAACTCACTTGTAGTCGGTATCTGCTAGTTGCTTGGAACCCCGGGTCTACAGTCAGGTGTAATTCCTTTTTATAGGTGCATGTTTTACCAGTACATCCCGTTTGTCTGGGTCATGTTGCATGCAGCATCCTTGCACTCATATGCATGATATGTGTTCGCCCTTTTGGGCACCCGTTTTGATTGCTTTGTACTTGAATCGAGTAATCACAATGTAGGCTACCTATATGTTTGTATGTTTGCCCATTTGCCTCGATGGTTTGTCCTACTCGTTAGGAGAGTGACCCGTTTGTTGGTTGTGATACTCAAACGAGCACTGTCCGTGAGGGTGGCTCCATGAGCCGTGCGAGTTTTTGTATCATTTATCATCACTAAACAATGTTAAATCATTGTCGCTTCAGCATGTATAAGTTCCACCTCTATGAGCTCCAACTTATATTCATTGATAGAGTTTCTTTTCTTTGACCTTAGGACTCCCGAGGTTCCCGTGGATGATGCAATTCACAGATTACTAACTGGGGATCTCAAGACGTGTTGGGTCGACTACCTTCACGATCAGGTAGACTTAGAGTCTTAGTAGTTGTGAATGATGGGTCTGTGGTACTTTACCTAATTTCCTCTACCTTTTAGGATCACTCTACTTTTCTGTTGTTGAGCCCATGTTGAGCCCTTTCGCTCATTTGACATCGTTGATATCATTTTGACCGTCTGATGCCAATGAGCTGCCGCCCGTTTGGAATACGATGATTGGCCCACTGCCCTTATAGCCCGGACGTGCTTTGACGTGATGGGATATTCCCGTCAAGATGATTTAGGTTATTTTGTGGGTTTTGTATGTCGCTACCCATTTGGGATGTGAGAGACTTGCTCTCTGCTTGATGGTTTAGCGTGAGCATTGAAGCATTATGACATCCTCACAAGGAATAACATTCCTTTGATTGTCTATGATAATATAAAGCGAAACTTCTTTTATCGAGAGTATTCTTGAGTATCCCCCAAGATGTAATTAACCGGTGGGAATACATTCCTCTGGGAGTGCTCTTGACCCCAGAACAAGTACATATACCTAACTCTCTGGTTATGGGTATTCTACATAAGTACTTCTTTTACGGATATTGATTCAAGGTGTTTTCGCCCGATCTTGTTTAGGCAAACATTCTTGACCATCTTTGCAATGTTTATTGCACGTAGGCTCTCCATGTTTTTATTTTCTCTTGTTTATTACTTTGTCGTATGTCTCTTCTTATTTTGTTCCTCTTCTCTTTGAATAAATTATTTGATTAGGGAGGGACATTTATTCGAATAAGAGAAGTATACGTCGATCGACAAGCTGAGAACTACTTTTAAAATAAAAGAGAGAAAAGGGAACAAAAACATTGGTGAAGCTGGAGAAAGATGTGGTTGTCATCCGTGCTCAAGAAGCTATACTCTCCGAGGATGTTGCAATTCTTCGAGCACAGTTGTTGGACGTCCGGGAGGTGTTTTTGGTTGCCCAGGCACAAGCTAAAATAGATAGAGCATATAGGTTTAGATTATGGGGCAAAATTTTGTAGAAGGGACTATTTCATCGAGAGTTTGTCTCCACTGAAGAAGTTGTTGATATATTGTAAACTATTTTTTTTTAGTAGACGTTGAGTCATTGATGTAAATCTTATTATTGTGAAATAAAAATTTAAAATTTTTTTATCTTGATTTACGTGTGTAATATACTCTCTTTCTATGGTTTTGAGTAGCAAATGATGTCGCCACTCTTGTGAAAGATGATGTCGCTACCCTTGGGACGGTTCAAGTTCCTTTTGTTCTCTATAAATTGGTTGAGGGTGTAGGAAATCCTCGCATGACTGTTCTGTTTTTCTTTAGTTCTCTTTTATGGTCATTTCTTTCGGCCGCTTCTTTCTTTCTCGATTTTAATGGCGCACAAATATTCCTAAGAGCTATTTGGTATCATCTTGGCTAAAGAAGTGTCGACACTATTGGCCCACTAGGTGGAGTATCTCCAAAAGTCATATTTATATGGCACTTCAATAGTCTTTCAGGTGGGGAGTAGTGGCCAAGTGACCAACATCTATGACAATGACCCAATCTTCTACTTGGATCGGTTCAAATTGAAGACCCTGTCGGGATCCCTACTGTGTCATCAGAAAATAGTTATAAATTTTCACTTAAAATTATACATGAATTGAAACTTTTATAAAGTTGAGAGCTCAGCCAAATGTTCAATGTCAGTGATCACCGTAGATGATCTTAGTCGCAGAAATAATGCCGCACATCTATTGTGATTAGCTATTATCTTTTGATTGTAGTCATCTGATTGCTTTTTCTTGACCAGTTTTGCTCGATCTATCATCTTATGTTAATTATTACTTGATAATTACATCTCACTTTTACTATTCATTAATGACATTGATATCTGTTAAGAAATATCATAGAGATAGAGAAGGTGAAAGGAAGAAGAAGAGAGAATGCAAAAGTGGCTAGGGTTTCAATATCTCAAACATCTCATTACAATAGTAAATATATATACAAAAGCAAGAAGACTAAACTACCCTTGAGAAGGGCAAAATAATAGAAATATAAAAAACCTATCATATCTAACAATATCTACCAAATAGTGATAGATTCATGACTAGCATCATTGTCTTTCATGATTATCACCATTTATTTTTTTGCAGCAATGGGAGGTTAAGCAAGTGTTCTATAAAATGTAACCCTTACTTTCTAATTGAGGAACAAAAATAACATATTATATAAAATATTTTACTTAGGCTATCCTGCATATGTTTCTCTTTACTAATTTTTCATATAGCGTTTAAATCTCTTTTACAACCTTAG
This sequence comes from Papilionanthe hookeriana x Papilionanthe teres, assembly GCA_022702705.1. Classification (NCBI taxonomy): domain Eukaryota; kingdom Viridiplantae; phylum Streptophyta; class Magnoliopsida; order Asparagales; family Orchidaceae; genus Papilionanthe; species Papilionanthe hookeriana x Papilionanthe teres. The sequence continues at coordinate 83,276,296 of CM040426.1, forward strand.
TTTAATATTGTACGCATTGAATTTTTATTCAAAGCTAAAATGATAAACTCTATCATTTGTCATCATTAAACAATGTTAAATTTGGATGATTTTCAAGTTGTTTGATTTAGCATGGTAAAATTGATGCTTGCTAGAAAATTCACGGTTGTAGAGAAGTTGATTATCGTATTAGCATTGCACGAGAGGTCAACACACACTCAAAGAAGAGAAAATAACCACTAGCGACACCTTAAGTTCTTACATGAAAAATATGTAAAAGGAAAAATCACGGGGTTTGACCCAATTGCGGAAATACACTATGAATTTAGTGATTATAATTGCAACCACTTATCCCACAAGCGAGAAAGGGTTATAAGTTCTAAGTTACAACACTGAAGTGCATATGAACTTGTTACAAGAAACAAGCGGCGATCGTTTGACGACGGCCTGCAAATGGTGGTCATCGGTGGCTGACGACGGTCTGTGACAATCGGTGGTGCTTGATGACTGTCAACTGTCAGCGGTGGTTGACAACGATTGGTGGTGCTCGGTGGTGGATCGACGACGACATGAGTGATGCTGGACTACAGCTCATTCTCAAAGCTTCAAGTTTTTTCTCAGGCCTCAAGCTCCTCTCATGAGTGAGATAGAACTGTATTTATAGATTTTCGGGTGCAATTAATGAACTACTTTGATCGAACGGCTCAGACGGCTTCCCTTAACCAGACTGTGTTTGATGGACATTTGTGTTTGATGAACATTTGAGTGTCTTAACAATGTTGGAATTGATCGATCTTGGGCTTATTGGATTCATCTCACAAAGATGTTGACTTCTACTATGAGTTCGTCGGATTCAACATCCATTTGACCTTCTAAATGTATCTGGAATACTTTCAAAAGTGATTTAATGATTTGATCGAGCTTGATTTGACTTGGGACCAATTTTGATATCATTGAGTCCGTCTCGTCGAGCAAGTCAACTTGACTATAAGTTTACTGAAATCAGAGCCCTTGTTAATTGATAATCAAAATTTGAATGTTTTTTGCTTAAAAATTTAGCTCGTGATTTTTGTCATGTATCGAGACACGTGGCAGATGATGAAAATTTATTTATGGCATATCAATTGTCTCCCTATTATTAGGCGAGATCATTTTCTTCGTAAAAAAAATATTAAATTTGGAGCACTTTATATACTTATCTCTCTCTCTCTCTCTCTCTCTCACACACACATTTATTGGTTCACACATTTTGCTTCTTGAGACAATGGTTCGGTCTTAGACAATACACATTATACAAATTATCTTGTTGTTTTGGTAAATGATTTTGTTTACATTTTTAACTATAAATTTGCAGACTTACAGAGCTTATTTACTAATTGAAATAACTTACAAAAACTAGTTTGTTCACTTTTTTGTATGCTTTGAGATGGGGAATAGCATCATTGAGATACATGTAAATCAAGTGAAAGGTTTGCTACCCTAACAATTTCTAATAAAATTGTTATATATTGTGCAAATTTTTCAAAAGAATTCATGATTATTAAAGTGCAACAAAAAGCAAAATAGAACGTGGTGTTTTAAAACTTATTAAATTATTTACCTTCTAAATATTTTTAGCATACTGATCCCATAAAATGAGCTTTAACTTGAGTGTGGTTAAAGTTTATTCGTATTTGACTTATTTTAAATTTTTATCGTTTGTGTTTGGTTTCTGTTTGAAAAAAATCGTAAATAATTTGTTCGTGTTTTACTCGATATTCGAACTCATTTATTTGAATTAAACATGCAGTCAGCACAAAGTCATAATTCATTAAAATTTAGTAAATCAAATAACATAACTAAAAAACACTTTTTGTATTTAAATACCTCTATAGTTGCATGGCTTTTTTTTGTCTTATGAGGGAAGTTGTTTACCCAAAAGTTACTATGCATAACTTACAGAACATAATTTCAATTTTCTTTTAGTTCTCGATAGGGCTGTCAAAAAAGCTCATTGTTCGCGAACAGTTTATATTATGTTTGCCAATAAGTTCGTGTTCGATTCGTTCGATGAGCAAACGAGATGAACATGAATAATTTTTTTCGTTCGGTTTGTTAAACGAACCAAACACGAACAGTGATGTGTTCGTTCGTGTTTGATTTGTTATTGTTCGAAATATAAAATAATTTAAAATAATTATATATATATAATTTATAATTTTTAAAAATAATTATATAGTATAAAAATTTATCATATTTTAAATAATTAAATTTCTATAACTGATGAATTAATAATAATAATAATAATAATATAGTATTAATTATATTAATATAAATATTATAACATTATAATTGATATACTATACTATATATTAAAATAAAACCCTAAACAAAACTCTAAACACCTTATTCGGTTTGTTTCATTTTGAGGAAGTAAGGATTACCTCATGTGTACAGAATACCTGATCAATTTGCTTCATTTTGAGGAAATATGCTATCAAAGTTAGGGATGTAAAAAAAGCTCCTTGTTCACGAACAGTTTGTGTTTGGTTCACCAGAAAATTCGTGTTTGATTCGTTCAATAAACAAACGAAACGAACACGAACAATTTTTTTCTGTTCGGTTTGTTAAATGAACCAAACACGAACAGTGATGTGTTCGAACATTTCGTTCGTATTTGATTCGTTTACACCCCTAGTTCTCGACGTGGGATTAAAATGAAGAAGAGTCGTGCGAGCAGTTTTTGAGGCATTTGCATGCACGCCACCCAAATATTTGGTATTTAACCGTTCAACCTAAAGTTTACTTGCGAGACTTTGATGGGCCTTGGAGAGCAATGGTACGAGTGGGACAAGCGAGGGAGGGTAGAGCACAATTTTTTTTTATTTATGAACATACCGTCAAATCGTTATAAATTTACATATCTTATAAAAAAGATGTATATTTTTCATTTACAATCTTAATTAAAATTATTTAAAAATTGATACGTCAACAAAAAATTTTCATCATCAGGGTTAAATTTCGATGCATGACACGAATTTCAAGATATTTTTTTTGAGTAAGATGTACAAACTTAAATTAAAAGTCATCTAGAAGGTCAATTTCAGCAAAATTACTGTCAAACTGAACGACTCCATAATATGGACACAATGATACCAAACTTGGTCCAATCGGAGTAATAGCAAGCCTAGATCAAGTCAATAAGCCGTTTTTGGATGCTTTCAGTGCATAATTAGAAAGTTAAATAGATTCCAAAAATCTAAGATGCTAATAGTCAAATTGAGCATCTCAGTCAGAAAAATCAAATCAACATAAGATCGCTTAATTCAGACATCATTAAGACACTCAAATATTTACCAAACGCTATTTGACCAAGGGAATCTCTCGGAGTCATCTGATTATGATGTTTTAGAGTCATTTTTTATTTGCAATCTTGACTCTATAAATAGATCCTTACCACCCTTTTGAGAGAACCAAGACAGAGAGCCAAAAGAAGAGATGAGAGAGCTAAAACTAAGCATCATTTCTGAACCGCAAATCTAACCAATACCTCCCACTGCGGTAGCAACCGTCACCAACTCCAGCAACTGCTGTCACTAACTATGGTAATTGTCACTGCCTCCAACCAACTCTAGTCACCACCGTCCATCACCATTCAACTTTGGCCAATTCCATCCCCCAACACTGCCAGCCAACTCTGACCATCGCTGTGGCATTCCGTCAACTTTGGTCATCGTAGCCTCCTCCCACCACCACCTCCGGTCAACACTAACCACTCTCTATGGCCATCGTCAACACCATCAGCCACATTTGCTCTTTGTAGTGAAGTCCTATATGGAGCTCTAACATGTACTACGAAATCTCAATGTGCATTGTAGAGCAACTAGGCATTCCATAGAACAACCAACCCGGATATGGGGTAACGACACATCGTGATGATGGTGTAACAACAAACCGCACATGCGGTACGATGACGCCTCCCGATAGTGTAACAACGCACCCCAAATATGACATAATGATACATCATGATGACAGAGTAACAATACTCCCCACATACTGTGTGAGGACACCTCCAAAAGACGTTCAATGCACCCCACATATGGTGTGATGATGCCTCTTAAAGAGAGTGTAATAATGTACCCCAGATATGATACAATAACATAATTTAATGATAGTATAGCAAGCACATTCCATACAGAGTGTAACGATACCTCCTGAATATGGTGTAATGATACACTACCAATTTGGTGCAACGATGACTTCTGAAGACTTTGTAACAATGTAGCCTAAATACAATGTAATGACACGATCATACGGCGATGTAACAACACACCCCACATACGGTGCTGCAATGATGACTTTTGAAGCCGATGTAACAATGTACCTAAATACAATGTAATGACACGCCCATATGGCGGTGTAACAACACACCCACATAAGACGCTGCAACACTTCCAAAAGATGGTGTAACAATGCACCCCAAATACGGTTTAATAACACCCTCATGATGGTGTAAAAACCCACCATACATACGTTGCAATGTGCCTCCTGAATATGTTGCAACAATGGGCCACAAAGATAATGACTTTCTTTTAACTCATAAAGCTCTCTCCTTACAGCCCATCAGTACGACCTACATGATCAACTACGGCCTACGAGATCCACAACTCATGTAACTCCCGACTTCAGCCTCTACGACCAACATACATCATCACAGCTCATAACAATGACATATGTGGCCAAATACAACATACATGACTCACAGCTCGTGCAGCTCCTAGCTATACCTCCTACACTTACAGACGTCATCACAACGCACCACCATGGCCAAACTAACTAATTACTACCTACGTGGATCAAAGTGCATGCAACTCCCTACTTTAGTTTTTTTGATACAAGGATCATTGTAGCATACCACTACGACCTATTTGACCAACTATGACCTATGTGCCTCACAGCTTGTGTAAAGCCCGACTTCAACCCCTATAACCTATGAACATCAAAAGAGCTCACCACTATGGCCTACATGGCTTACTACCCATGCAGCTTCCAACTCCATCCCTTAGTATTCTTCACAATTCACCAATACAACTTATGTGACAAAAAATTGTCTACGCGTTACACAACTTGTGCAGCTACTAACTCCAACCTTTTTGGCCTACAAACAACATCATATCTCACTAATAACACCAATGTGATCAACTACGACCTACATTATTCACAACTCGTGCAACTCTAAAGTCTAAACTACGCGACCTACATACATTATCATAGCTTGTCACTATAGCCTATGTGACTCACAACTTGTGCAGCTCCTAACACCTACCATTGTGAACGTGACTAATTATGGCTCACAGCTCGTGCAGCTCCCAACTCCAACCCTTATGGCCTTCAGACATCTCCACAACCCACCGTGACGACCTATGTGACCAATTATGACTTATGTGGCTCACAAATATTCAAGCTTCCTACTACATACTTTGTGAATATCTAACACTTATGAAGTAACTATTTCCAACCCACATGACCAAATACTACAATTAGTTTCAGCTATGACCTGTACAATAACCTATTGCTACAACCATCTAAAGCATTCACGACAGGTTACTGCCTTCATAGCAATTGACTTCAGCCCTTATAGTCAACTACCGTTGAAGACTACAGCCATACTACAACTATTATTGATGTACATTTACAATAATCAATTTTGTAATTCCATTTTCTTTAATTTAGAAGAATAGTGAATTTGTGTACTCTCCAATTATAGTGGATTATTTTGATTGGGCTTAGCGTCATGGTTTCTTTTATTTTTCAAGGCTTTCCACGTAAATATTGAGGTTTCTTCTACTGCTTATTTCTTCTTAATTATATGAGTGTGTGCTAGATCTTCGTTCAATGCTAAGACGTTAAATCATTACTCTACTTTCACGTACTTTCTGACACATGTAGAAAGGAAACTGATATTTGGCAAAGGCCCAAATATCGGTTTCTCATGCGCTTGGGCTCCATGATGAGGGCTCGCGCCATGTGCCTAAACAGACCGATCCCCCGCTCCACGGTGGAATCGAATCCCTAACCTGAGGGAACTTACAGTGACCCCGCCACCAACAGACTAGAACGTGACACACACACACACACACACACACACACACAAATATATACATACATACATACATACATAGATATATATATATATATATATATATATATATATATATATATATATATATATATATATATATAATTATACCAATGTTATTTATTTATTATTTAGTTAATTCAATCCAAATTGAGTCGAACACGAACAAATAAATTTTTGTCTGTGTTCAACTTATTTATAACTCAAACTACAAAAAATTATTGCTTTTAACTATTTTACTTAATAAAAGAAATGAACAAGAGCAATCACGAATCAAGTAAAAATTGTTTATGAATAATAAGACCCATTTGGGACCCCATGTTTACAACTTTTATGTTTCAGAACTATAGATGTAGTGTTTGGGAACCTTTTTTATTCAAGCATTGGGGCTATTTTCGGTTGAACGCTAAATTGAAAGGGGCAGAGGGTGTTCCACAGTTCGAGCTCTGTTGCGAGGTGCCTTTGGTGTCACTGCCCCATCATATTTCAGGTAATCTCACTCCTTTATCCTCGCATATATTGCTCGCCACTCTCCTCCTTTGTCACCTCTGTCATTAGGGCTGAAATCCAATTTCGCTCCTCTCCCTCTGTTGTCGGCGCCGTTGATTTGCTGCCTACCTCCTGTGTAGTTTTCTCCTTTTTTTTAACTTCTATCGAGACTTTTAGAAATGGAATTTTTTAGCTATGTTGAGATATGTTAGCATCATCTTCACCTATCGTGATTAACTAATAGAAGTTATGGAATGAAATATATTTGAGTGATTCTTTCAAAATTTTATCTGTCCAAACTGTGCATATGCATTCATTGAGGTTATATGTCAAATAAGATATCAATTGTGGGATGTCATTAAAACATTATTTAGACCAGTGATGGAAAATAATTATCAAATGGCTCAACCGATCATCACTTGTGAATTTTAAAATGACGAGGTTTTCTCATAGATACCACCTATCGTTAAAGAACACATCTAAGTAATTATTCAATTTGGAAAATAGTGATTATGGATGAAGTCTTATTTGGTTAAGAGATTTCAATGAGCTCTAATTATTATATCAAAGACTCAATTTGGCTAATGCGATAAAAAAAATGGTCATTGATATATTATCTTACATGTAGACCAAGGGTTTACATTAGTGCATGCATATGTAAATCTTGTTAAAAAAAAATTCTGAAACAAACAGACAAGTGAGGCTCATATATACTTCATTTCATGACTTCTACAGGTTGATCGGGATAAGTATAGATGTTGCTAACTTATCTAACAAAAACTTCAACTTTGTAACAAAGATATGCAATTATTTTTCTTAACATTATCCTCCAAAATGTTACTCCACATTGAGGAGTAGGGAAGAGCAATAAATCTGACAAATAAAATTTTTCAGAGAAACTATGAAGCAATGCTCATATATATATATATATATATATATATATATATATATATATATATATATATATATATATATATATATATATATATATATATATATATCTATCCATTTTAAGATGTGTTGGGATGGAGTAGATGTTGTTAACTTTTCAGAAATGATTCTCAAGATTTATATGATCATATTACTTTAGATGTTTGGTGGGCACGTTGGTTGCTCGGTTTTTGTTTATGGTGATGCTTTCATAGTGCGATTTGGTAGGCTCATTTCACATTACTTGCGATATATTTAGCAGAGCACTGATGGAAAAAACAAAATAAAAGGCTCAATCAATTACAATTGTAAATATGAAAAAAAGTGACCATGCTAAATTGACATGTATAATGCCTAGTTTTTATGCATGAAGAAGATAATCAGTAATCCTAGATGTAGCTATTTTTTATATCTATAAATTGATTTTGAGCTCTACATTTACTTCTTATTTTTCATATTTTTTGTTTTAGTTTAATGTGTTGTTGTTTTACATGCTAAATTATGTTGATGCGTTTCTTTTTCTTACTTAGATATCAGATAGGTAAATAAGAAGAATGTGAGGTATCTGCTATTTGGGATAGGGAGAAGATGCGACTTTTTTATATGCAAGAATTTATGAACCCAGATTTATATATTTATAATGATTTTGTAAAGTCATAATTTCAAACGCAAGTATATTATGAAAGAGGTTCTTATTCCTAAAGGAAGTGAAGAAAGAGGTTCTTAATCAAATTCTAGTCCACTATTATCAGACTTTAGATTGGATGGTCAATATAAGTGGTTTTTTTTAGCAACTACTCTTAAAGGTAAATCTTAATTTTAAAATAACTAATAACTACTCCTAAAGGAAAATATTAATACTAAAGATAACCCTTTCTGGATAAATTGGTTGGAGAATTTTAAGATAATAAAAACTACTATTCTCAAGTAAAGAATTGGAAAATGTAAATGAATGAGATGCATTAAATATTGTATGTGCCAAATAGGAACAATCCTATTTTTTACCCTCTTCCGAATGTATAAAGAACATTGACTAATCCTAGGTTTAGTCCCTAAATTCGTGGTTAGGCTGGGAGGATACAGACTCTCACTCAAGAGCTCTCACTTTCCTTCGCCTGAAGGCTAACTCTCACTTTAGTTTCCAAATACTAGGACCAAATTGGATATTTTAGTTTGTCACCCTAAAATCTCCAATTCTACGCCCGTCAAAGTATATTTTCCTATTTATTTGCACTCAACCCCCATGAACTTCATCATCAATGGAATTTGAATGTGGTTTCACTTTGTTGAGAATTACATCGCCCTCTCGGATCATATTGCAATTACAACGAATTTTAACACTACAATGAGCTCTTTTTGTAATGTAAATGAAGTACAAGTAAAACCATCACATTTATAATTAAAACCACTGCTAACATGCATCACAATATCCTAAACATGAATCCTACTTATTGTAAAAGAAAAGTAAAAGGAAAACGATACAATCTTATCATGCCACTATTTCCTTAGAAGAAAAAAGAGTAAAAGAAAGACATCATTGACCCACAATTTTTTTATTATGATATTTTTAATTTAATTGCAACGACGCCAAAAACTTGATCCCGCTATTTATATGTATAGAATTGTAATTGTTTATGTTGTGGATGCTACGCAAGTATACGTATCGTATCAAGTAATACGAGGCTCTAAGTGGAGTCCCGGTTATCGATCCCACGAGGAAAGAGAAAATTAAATAACAACTAATTTAAAATAATAATAATAATTTTTAAAATAGTATACGAAAATTTAGAATTCTAAATTTGAGCGCAATAAGGTAAACTAAGTATTTTAATTAGGTAACTTAACTAAGTAGAAAATTAATACGTATTGAAAGTGCAGGAAATTAAACTAATTGCTAAATAAGTCTTAACTATTCAGAAAAAAGTATCTTTCCCCTTGTTTAGAAATTTAAGTGATTGATGAATTTAAATAGATAATTTTAAGGTATTGTGACAAATAGGAGCATTCCTTATTCTTTACCCTTTGGTCCAGGTGTAAAGAATATTGACTAATCATTTGTTTGATTACTGAATCTGCGGCTAGGCTGGGAGGATACCGACTTCCACTTCGTAGCTCCCACGTTCCCCTCGCTCGAGGGCTAACATCTACACTTCGACTCTCAAACAATAGGACCAAATTGAATATTTTAGTCCGTCACACTAAAATGTTCAATTCTACGCCCAGATGATATTATTTCCCTATTTATTTGCACCCTCCTTCCAAGGCTTTTGAATTCCCGAATATCGGATGTAATTTTTACTATAGTTGATAATCAACATATTTTAACAAATCAAATGGCCAGTTTGAAAATAAATTAAGTTTTAAGTAAAAATTATCACAATTTATTAATATATATAAGTATCTCTATTTTAATTTCATCAAGTCACTTAATTTCATAAACAGGGAGAAAGACTAATAAACTACTCAGAATGCATGGGAACTAAACTAAGCATGGATTTCATTTAAAGTTAAAAAAAAAAAAAAATACAAATACTTATCTCGATTTATCCCCAAACAGACTCCTCGTAGTTCCTTTGACTCTTCCTTCCAGTACAGCACGACTCACTAATTACTCACTAAACTTACTAAAGACTCACTAAAGACACACTACTGCACAAAAATTAACACAAAAATAATACACAACACAAAATAACACACACAAAAGACTGAATTTCGGCCTCTATATATAGAGGTAAGCAAAGGTCCAAGAGGTGTGTAAGCATCTCTTCAAAAAGTATACAGGTTCAATGTATCTGTGCCATTTGAACTACCTCGCCGTCGGCGACGAACTACCTCACTGTCGGCGAGGCTTCTAGAAGATCTTCAAACCGCTCCGCTCGGCTGTCAGCGGGCTCGGGCTCACTGTCAGCGAGACAGTTATAAATTCTTCAGAATTTTCTTCTTGTAACCTCGCCGTCGGCGAGCTCGATCTCGCCGTCGGCGACTCAGCACAAATTGCATGATTTTGCTCCAAATTCGCTCCTTTTTATGATTTTTGCTTTTATCACCTAAATTATTCATTCTGCAACAAAATAAAGAAAATACCCTTCTTTAAAGTGCAATTTCATCAAAAATAGGTATGAATTTCTTAATAATTTTTTCAGCGATCAAAATCCCCAAAACTTATTTATTACTTGTCCTCAAGTAATTTTAATACTACATAAAAATAATGATTTCTATAGTAAAATTTTTCAATTCAAATAAACTATGAATTAGATTAATTAATATCATAATAAAGTTAAATAAAAATAATTCATGTAATTTAATTAATTTTATAGAAATAAATTATTTAGTTATCGAGTCTAAGATTTCTAGCTTACTATTCATTTCGAGAATGACTATATTTAAAAGAATAACTACTTAAGATATTCATATGATAAGAAATTCAAGAAAACACTATTAGGTAAAATTCTAATCCATAAACATAAGTTTGGAAATATCTAAGTTTTTCCCTTTAGGTTAATTCAAATGAAGCCAATTTTCGATAAGGCATCTCCTCGAAGCTTCTCTTCATTTTTCTTTTTCTTTTTCTTTTTTTTTTCTTTTTCTTTCGAGGATTACCGTATCCGGAGAGCCTCGTTAATAATTTTGAACTTCATTTTCATCTTCCTAAATTTGAAACTTAGGAATATTTCTTCGCTTATATATACTTCATAGTTTTTACTTTATCGATTTTCAATCTTTTCTTTTTCACTTGAATACTTAAGAATTTTAATTTTAGAATATAGTTTTCCTTACTAAAAATAGTTTACTATATTCTTATTCCCTTTAACCAAATATTTTATTCTATTTAATTAATTAAAGCACTAGAAATAATTCATTTAACCTTTTATAATAATTCAATAAAATAATTCATATTAATTAAATTGAACAATTTGTTATAAAAATCATTTTATAATAATTTCAAAATAGAAATTGAGAACAAGTTAATAACTAAATTTGTATTTTACTCCCCCCCCCAAACTTAAATTTTTATATCTATTCTAAATAATGAAAAAGGGAAAGTAAATAAATCATACCTTCAAGTTTAGGTATTTCTTTTTCTTCTGAAATTTTTGTGTGCTTTTTCATTTTTCATCGAACCCGTACTTGTTAGTATTCTCCATATATATATAACAATTTAAAGAAAATGCAGTGGATAAAATCTAAGATAAGTATTAACTATAACAATTAAAATTAACTCTACACTATACATATGAATTACTAACATATTAAAAACATTTTAACTAACGCATTAACAATTTTGCAATTTAAAACAATACGTAATAAAATAAAAACATACTAAAGAAAACTAACATCCTATTTAACATAAAAACAAATGTAATTAACTAATACAAAAAACAAAAACTAAACTACTACAACAATTCAAGCAAATAATCCAACAAACATCCAATGTCTCAAAACATAAAGTACTCGAATATTACAAATATATAAAGTCTTTAAAATAACTTAACATCAAACAAATAAAACAAATAAAGTCCTATTCTTCAACGATCAAAGTCCTGAGCTATATCATCTCCTCCCCGATCTGTAGAGTCGAGAAGACCGAGCAGAGTGGTATCGTGAATATCGGGGCACTCGGGAAAGACAACATCTAAATCACCACTCCTATAACGACGTTCGACTTCATAGTATGCAATCTCGTATTCCGAATGTCGCTGGAGATATTACGCTATCATAATTATGTCTCCTCTCCAGATTATCAATTCTTTGATCAAAATGATCAAATCTTCTCCCCATCTGTATCTCCAACCGCGTTCAAAACTTCTTCTATGCGTGTCGATTCATTCATCGGATCTTGTAGGGTAGGGGTGGTAGGCTCGGGAGGTTCGTGGCTAGTAGGTGGTATATCTACTGCACTGTAAATGAAATAACTTCTTACTCCTCGCTCTCCACCCTTCATGAGATTCATACTTCTTAATATTAGCAATGTGAGTGGTTTCATTGGTTCTACACCCATTCTTCATTATCTCTAGCCTCGACTCCGAGAGTTGGCGAGTGAAAAAATTAATCCGGGTGTCCCAATCCGGCTCACTCTCATTTCGAGGAGTGGCGGTGATGTTTCGATAAATAATTCTCCCGATGTTCGATGCTTCTATTATTCCGAATACGAAATTCGAATTGCTCTCATCTCGTGTTACCTCACTGTGGTGATAGGTGGGTAATGATGTAGAACAAATAAAGTAATGCCGGGCTTGAGATCGCATTTAATTTAGAAAGAGGAAAATTCACTCTTTCCTCGTCTGCTTAATTTTCCAAACTCCGGTCCCATCAATGAGAAAGTTAATGACTTCCTCCGAGTGGTCCTTCCATCGTTCCAAAAGTTTCATACTCGCTAAAGGGCGAGTCATGAACTTCATAGAACGCGTTTATTCTTGCGGAACGATTGAATTCCTACAAAAAACCCTTGTACCTTTAATGGTGCATCTTCAGCGACGAGTTAAATTGGCATAAAATTCTTTAACTACTTCCATACAATGCTCTATATCGAACGTAACGAAATTCTCCCAACCTCGTTCCTTAATAATCGCTCTACTTCTCCTCCCGGATTTTTGAAAACCCGATCCGCGATGCACTTTCTTCCTGAATATTTTCAAAATATTTAGTACGTGCTCGTGCATTGATGAATCGGTCTTCGTCGAATTCTACTCGACGTTTTTGTCGTGGAGCCATACGATCGATCGGAGAAGATGAAATCGAGTGTTTTGAAGTGATGGAATCGCCTCTAAATCCAAGATCTCTCGAAGCCTTAGGTCGGTTTTTGCGAAAATGAGAGGTTGGGGATGATGAATAGTGTTTTTGACCAGTCAAATATAGGTCTTTTTGCGTTCTCGGCTGTCATCGAGATTTTTCTCGCCGTTAGCGAGCTAATTAATTCCATAAGGCAAAGTTTCGGGAAAAATCCGCCGTCGGCGAGAAATTCTTCTCTCGTCGGCGAGATCGATCTCGGCCGTCGGCGGGATTTTCTCGCCGTCGGCGAGGTCCTAAAAATTTCAATTTTTGAATTTCGTCAATCATTTTCAACCTCGATTTTCCTTATATTATATTTCTGATCATATCATTTATTAATTTAATATGAAGATTAGCTACTTAGACACAAACAAATTCACACAACACAACAAATTAACTTTAATATTGAAATCCATGAGACATACAAACTAACATAATTTAAAACTCTCATAATCAGAACTTCAGAGCTTCAATCCTTACTACTAATCGGCATCGCAAACCAATCCACGACACACTAAATGCCGATACAAAACTATGACGCATATCTCAATTAAGTTTGAGATATTCAAATCATCACTCCACACATAATAAAATCTAAATCAAATCAAATAACATAAAATACAAACATACTTATGAAAAATCTTTACTACTACTCTTCAAGGTTAGAATCTTCATCTTCTCGATATTTCCGATATGACGATGATGCACAAATAAGTTATAGAAAGGCCCGAAGGGGAAATTCGGCAGACATTCTTCGGTGATCCAACCACTTCAGTCTCGGTAAATGAAGAAAGCTAGCCTGTGTGTCCGGAATGATCAAAGTGTTCCTTCATCCTCCGATTAATGTGATCGAATAAATCGGATATATTGTCTATCGAATCTCTCGCTTTCTCGCAGTTCTTTCTCCATTCCTTTAATTTTCTTCAAAAGTAACTTCTGTTTTATCCGAAATAGGCCTTGCTTATAGGATTATTCCGTGAAGCTACATCGAGATAAATGTAATGTCTTCATTATTGTCCAAAGTATGGAACATATCCGTAGGATCAAGCGGCTACCAAGGTAACGGAACCTTTTCCCAAGTTTCATAAGAAACCCGGTATCGACCGCATAATGCAAAAATAGTAGATGGGTGTCCTAGTCCGCGAAGCCGACCCATGCACAATTAAGCCCGATGCGTACTTAACAATTATTGATCCGACATCGATAGGTAATCCACTTTGAATACAATAATTCAATATAGCGCATTCCTTCGAAACACTTGTTTTACCCTCGTAGTAGGTAACAATTTAGATGAGATGAAAATGTGCCGGTGCTTTGAGACGGGATTCAAAAGTGATGCGGAGAAACTAACATACCCGTCTTCACGCATTTCCCAATCTTCGGTTCATCGGTCAGATATCGAAATATCTCATTCATATTATATCGAGAAGGCACAAAATTTGAATAGTGACATACCGGGGTGTTTTCTATAGAGAATAATTCATTTACTCTTGATGAAGTAAATGTCACCCATCTTCCTCGGACGTAGACATTCCCATAGTTGATCGCATGTAAGTTAGTAGTAGAACTCTTTCACTAGCTGGAATAACGACAGCGAGACGTAGTGTAACAAAATACCTCCTGTCATTAGGCTGCCATCGTTTCTTCTATCTTCGTAAAGTGGATTCTCTCAATCCTCGATCGACAAATCCCCGTTCCTTGATAACTCTTTTCTTTATCAAAACCTTGTCGAAGATCCGTTGCGCTTCCGCACTCGCGAATTTCCTCCGGTTAAACACTCGTATTTAGAGGAATCTAAGAATTTGGAGGCCGTTATGGTGAATGGAATGAATTACTAGTGAAGAAGGCGGACTTAGAGTGGTTTAAGAAATGGTTTTCACAAAGGAATTGGTGTTGAAACCGTCCAAATCGGCATTCAAAGTATAAATAACTCATCTTTATAACTTCCGCCGGCGTCGGCGAGGACGTTTCTCGTCGTCGGCGACTTAGTTATAAAAGCGCCTCTCCGGTTCTCGCTGTCGGCGAGGGCGTTTCTCGTCGTCCCGCCGAGCTCGATAAATAAGCCGAATCTAATTTAGGCGCAAACCTCGCATCTGTCGGCGAGTATCGACCTCGCCGTCGGCGAGATTTCGAAATAATGTCAATTTCGCTCTAAATCGAATAATTTCTTTTCTCATCATAATGGTTCGAATATGTGATGATTCTTAATAATAATTGAGTAGTAAAGTTTCAATAATATAAACTAACTATTAAGATACAATAAAAATAGATAACTAATATGGGTTGCCTCCCATAAAGCGCTTGGTTTAACGTCGTCGACTCGACCTAATTTCAATTATTAATCGAAGTCGACTAAGCATTAAAACCTCTTTATAGTTAGGTCTTATACCTTCGAAATATGGTTTTAATCTATGTCCATTAACTTTAAATTTATGTCAGTTTTTGGATCTTCGATTTCTATAGTTCAGTATGAAAATATTTGAGTTATGGTGAAAGGTCCTAACCATCGAGACTTCGATTTTCCGGAAATAATTTCAATCTAGTATTATATAGCAAAACTTCACATCTGGTTCAAAATTTCTCGATTAATCTTCCGATCATGCCATAATTTCATCTTTTCTTTATAAATCCGATCATTATCATACGATTCATTTCTTAATTCTTCCGATTCATTTAATTGAAGACAATCTTTTCTCATCGAAACTTCCTTCATATTATAATTAAATTCTTTAATCGCCCGATATGCTTTATGTTCAATTCAATTGGTAAGTGGCACGTTTTTCCATATATAAGTTACGTAAGGAGTCATTCCGATCGGAGTTTTATAAGCGGTCCTATAAGCCCATAATGCGAGTATCTGATCTAATAGACCAATCTAACTTATTTGGGTTTACTGATTTTCTAAAATACATTTAATCTCATGATTAGATACTTCAGCTAATCCGTTGAGTATGTGGATGATAAGCGAGTGGATATCTTATGAGTAATATTGTATTTTTCTACTAGTTTGTGAATGTATTTATTTCAAAATGAGTTCCTCCAGTCGGTGATAATCACTCTCGGCATTCCGAATCTAGTAAAAATATTTTTCATCGAAATTTTGAAACACTCTTAGCATCACACCTAGGTAAAGCTTGTGCCTCGATCCATTTGGAAACATAATCGACGAATTTCTAATATATATGAGTTTCCGAACGAAGGAATAAAAGGTCCCATAAAATCTAATCCCACGAACATCAAAAATTTGACTTCTAATATAAAGTTTAGAGGCATTTCGTTTCTTCAGATATATTTCCTACTCTTTGGCATTTATCGCAAGTTTTAATATATCTATATACATCTCTAAATAGAGTAGGCCGGTAAAATCCGATTGTAGAATCTTATAAGCGATTTTATCGATCCCAAATGTCCTCAAAATTAGAATCATGACATTTTTGAATAATTGAATTCGGTTTCTTCATAAGGTACACATCTTATAATAATTAAATCCTTACATTGCTTATATAAATATGGTTCATCCCAAAAATAAGTTTTCGTATCATGGATGAATTTTTTACGTTGTTGCGAAAGTTAGCATAGGTGGTAAAATATTACTAACTTATATAGTTTACTTATATCAGATACCTATGGTATTTTCCACTCATTGATATTATATAGTTGTTCATCGGGAAAAGCGTCCATAATTTCATTTTCAATATCGAATAATTCATGATTTTCTAATCTTGATAAATGATCCGCAATTTGATTATCGAGTTCCTTTCTTATTAACGATCTCAAAATCGAATTCTTGCATTAATAACATCCATCTAATTAATCTTGGTTTGGAATCTTTCTTTTGCATTAAATATTTGATAGCAGAATGATCGGTATGCACGATACATTTTGTTCCGATCGGATAAGGTCTAAAGTTATTAAAACCATATACTACTGCTAATAGTTCTCTTTACGTAATCTGTATAATTTATTTCGGCATCATTTAGAGTTTTACTAGCATAGTATATAACTTTAAAAATCTTTTCATATCTTTGCCAAAGCCGCTCCTACTGGCATAATCACTTAGCATCACACATAAGCTCGAATGGTTTCTCCAGGTTAGGTGAAACTATTATAGGTGCTTGTAATTAATTTTTCTTTTAAGAGTTCAAAAGCATTCAGGCATTCGATTGTAAATTCAAATTTCTCGTCCTTTTCGAGAAGTTGGCATAGAGGTTTAGTAATTTTTGAAAAATCTTTTATATAGCGTCTGTAGAATCCAGCATGTCCAAGAAAACTTCTTACCCCTTTTACCGTAGTTGGAGGTGGTAATTTAGCTATAACTTGAATTTTTGCGAGGTCCACTTCCATGCCTTTTCCGAAATTTTATGCCCTAATACAATGCCGCCCGCAATCATAAATTGACATTTCTCCCGATTTAGAACTAAATTTGTTTTCTCGCATACTTCTAATACTTTTTCGAGATGAGTTAAGCATGTGTTAAATGATGTTCCAAATACGGAGAAATCATCCATAAATACTTCTATTCCATTGTCGATTAACTTACTAAATATAGACATCATACATCTACTGGAATGTTCTTGGTGCATTACATAATCCAAAGGCATTCTTCGAAAAGCGAAAGTTCCATAAGGACTAGTAAATGTAGTTTTCTCTTGATCCTCGGGAGCAATTTGTATTTGATGATAACCGGTGTATCCATGCTAGAAAACAAAAATACTTATGTCCAGTTAATCTATCTAACATCACGAGTGCAGAAATGGTAAAGGGAAGTGATCTTTCCTGGTGGCGGTATTTAATTTCCTATAATCGATACATATACGCCGACCGGTAACTTGTCTTATAGGAATAAGATCGTTATTTTCATTGGCAGTGACGGTCACTCCTCCCTTCTTAGGAACACAGTGAATTGGGCTTACCCAAGCATTGTCAGAAATAGGATATATAATACAATTATCTAACCATTTTAAAATTTCTTTCTTAACTACTTCTTTCATTATCGGGTTTAATCTCCTTTGGGGATCTTGCTTTAGGTTTATGTTCATCATCTAAAATAATTCTATGTATACGGATTGAAGGACTAATTCCTTTAATATCTGCTAAAGTCCGACCAAAAGTTTTTTTATATTTTTTTAAAGTTTCTAAAAGTTTTTGTTCTTGAGATTCGTTTAATGCGAGATGAAATAATAAGCGGTAAAGTTGAAGAATTACCTAAATAAGCATATTTGAATGATCGGGTAATATTTTTAGCTCAAGTTCGGGAGGTTTAATAATTGATGGAACTATATTCTCGTCGGTATTTTCGGTATTATCCAAAATTCAAATCTTTCCTGAATAAAATCTAGTTCTTCGGATTATCTTCAATTAATTCGGTGTTTTCTTTTTCTAATTTATCCTCGTAATATTCCTTAAAATGTTCTTGTTGTAAATATTCGAAGTATTTCCATCCGAAAACATTCATCATCTTTTTCTAGCGCGGGATATTTCATTGATTTTGCAATATTAAATGTAACTTTTTGGTCGTTTACTCTCATAGTTAATTCTCCTTTCCGAACATCAATCATAGCTTTTCCAGTAGCTAAAAATGGTCTTCCTAAAATGATAGGAATTTCTTTATCTTCCTCCATATCTAAAACAATAAAATCTACTTGGGAAGATAAATTTATCCACCTTTACTAACACATCTTCGATAACTCCCTTAGGATAGGTAATCGAACGATCAGCTAATTGAAGGGTTACCGAAGTAGGTGTAATTTTTCCTAATCCTAATCTCTTAAAAATCGATAGAGGCATTAGATTGATGCTTGCTCCTAAGTCGCACAAAGCTTTTCCATAAAATTTTTCTCCTATAGCGCGAGGTATAGTGAAACTACCGGGATCTTTCAATTTTTCGGAAGCTTCTTCGAATAATAACACTACACTCTTCACTAAGTGCGATCGTTTCATTATCAGTGAATTTTCTTTTCTTATTTAGAATATCTTTCATAAATTTTACATAATTTGGCATCCGATCTAAAAGCTTCGACAAAAGGTATATTAATTGTTAATTTCTTTAATATTTCAAGGAATTTAGCAAATTGTTTATCTTTTTTATGTTGAGCTAGTCGTTGAGGAAATGGTGGTGGAGGTTTTTCAACGAAATTTTCATAGGTATTAAAGGATGTTCCAAGTTTTGAATCTTGTTGAATTGTTTCCTTTTCAATTTCTACTTCCTCTTTTCGCTTTCAAGTTCTTTTTGAATTTCGAGGTTCTAATTCTTTTCCACTCCTTAGTTGTATTGCTTTAATTTGTTCTTTTCCTTGATATTTAGGATTTATTTCCACATTACTAGGAAAAGTTCCGAGTATTCTATTATTTAGCGCAGAGTAGCAATATGTCCAAGTTGAGTTTCGATATTTTTAATAGATGTTCCTTGAATTTGTAATTGATTTCCTTGAATTTGTAATTGATTTCCTTGATTTTGTAGCTGATGACCCATATTCAAAATTAATTCATCCATGGATAATTTCTTATCCTTGAATTGAGGGTTATTGTTATTAAATCCAGGTGGGTAATTAGGTTTATAGTTTGGATTTGCTTGATTAGGTTGATTCATCCATTGTTGATTAGATGTGTTATTCCAATTAAAATTTGGATGAGTTTTCCAACCAGGATTATAATAGTTTGAATAAGGGTTATTAGTTCTATTATTAATAGCATTTAAAGTTTCATAATTAGTTTGAGATTCTATGATTTGTCCAGATGAGTTTTCTTCTAAAATAGGAGAGTAGTTCATTCCAAAATGATCTAACTTCTTAGATATAGCGACTAATTTGAGAAGCTAACATAGATATTGCATCGTTTTCATGAATGTTGGCTATCTTTTTAGGATTTACTCTTTCAGCAGGCCATTGGAAATTATTTGTTGCCATTTCTTCGATTAGTGCATAAGCTTCATCAAATGGTTTAGACATTAATGAACCTCCAGCAATGACATCGATGATCGATCTTAAAGATCCTACTAATCCATTATAAAAGGTTTGAATAATCGACCGATACGGTAACGCATGATGTGGGCATTTCCTAAGAAGTTCCTTAAATCTCTCCCAAGCTTCATATATTGATTCTCCATCTAATCGACAAAAAGAAGTTATATCATTTCTAAACTTATGCAGTTTTAGATGGTGGAAAATATTTGGATAGAAATTTTTGTGATAATTCTCCCCAAGTTTTAATAGATCCAAGTGCTTAACGAATTCAACCACATTTTAGCTTTATCCCTTAATGAAAAAGGAAAAAGTCTAAGTCTTATAAGCATCGTTAGATACTCCTTGATATTTAAAAGTAGCACAAAGTTCTAGAAACTAGCAAGATGTAAGTTAGGATCTTCGATAGGTGAACCACTAAATTGATTGTTTTGTACCATTTGGATAATCGCAGAGTTTAAGTTCAAATGAATTAACAGCTACATCGGGGTTTTGAATAGTTAAATGAATTTCATCGATGTAGGGTTGGCATAATCTCTTAATGGTCTTTGTTGGTTCATATTTTGAATTTCGGGAATATTCACCATTTCGTGTTAAATTTATAATTTGTTTTAACTTTTGTTTTCTAATTCTTTTAATTGTACGCTCTAATTCGGAATCGTAAGGTATTAAATTTTCGTTTCCAAATTTGCGCATACAATTTCGGAATAGATATTAATTTATTTATTATGATTATTTTAAAATAGATCCGTTACTTTAGTAAATTTTTCTTACTCTCCCAGACAACGGCGCCAAAAACTTGACCCACAATTTTTTTATTATGATATTTTTAATTTAATTGCAACGACGCCAAAAACTTGACCCCGCTATTTATATGTATAGAATTGTAATTGTTTATGTTGTGGATGCTACGCAAGTATACGTATCGTATCGAAGTAATACAGGGCTCTAGTGGAGTCCCCGTTATCGATCCCACATGAAAAGAGAAAATTAAATAACAACTAATTTAAAATAATAATAATAATTTTTAAAATAGTATACGAAAATTTGGAATTCTAAATTTGAGCGCAATAAGGTAAACTAAGTATTTTAATTAGGTAACTTAACTAAGTAGAAAATTAATACGTATTGAAAGTGCAGGAAATTAAACTAATTGCTAAATAAGTCTAAACTATTCAGAAAAAGTATCTTTCCCCTTGTTTAGAAATTTAAGTGATTGATGAATTTAAATAGATAATTTTAAGGTATTGTGACAAATAGGAGCGTTCCTTATTCTTTACCCTTTGGTCAGTGTGTAAAGAATATTGACTAATCCTATGTTTGATTACCGAATCCGCGGCTAGAGTCGGGAGGATACCGACTGCCACTTCGAAGCTCCCACGTTCCCCTCGCACGAGGGCTAACATCTACACTTCGGCTCTCAAACAATAGGACCGAATTGAATATTTTAGTCCGTCACACTAAAATGTTCAATTCTACGCCTAGTGATATTATTTCCCTATTTATTTGCACCATCCTTCGAGGCTTTTGAATTCCCCGAATATCGGATGTAATTTTTCTTATAGTTGATAATCAACATATTTTAACAAATAAAATGACCGATTGAAAGTAAATTAAGTTTTAAGTAAAAATTATCACAATTTATTAATATATATAAGTATCTCTATTTTAATTTCATCAAGTCACTTAATTTCATAAACAGGGAGAAAGACTAATAAACTACTCGTAATGCATGGGAACTAAACTAAGCATGGATTTCATTTAAAGTTAAAAAAAAATAAATACAAATACTTATCTCGATTTATCCCCAAACGTACTCCTCGTAGTTCCTTCGACTCTTCCTTCCAGGTACGGCACGACTCACTAATTACTCACTAAACTTACTAAAGACTCACTAAAGACACACTACCGCACAAAAATTAACACAAAAATAATACACAACACAAAATAACACACACAAAAGATCGAATTTCGGCCTCATATATAGAGGTAAGCAAAGGTCCAAGAGGTGTGTAAGCATCTCTTCGAAAAGTGTCCGAGTTCGATGTATCCGTGTCATTTGAACTCGCTGCGTCGGCGACGAACTACTCGCTGTCGGCGAGGCTTCTAGAAGATCTTCAAGCCGCTCTAGCTCGCTGTCGTCGGGCTCGGGCTCAGCTTGTCGGCGAGACAGATTATAAATTCTTCGAATTTTCTTCTTGTAACCTCGTCGTCGGCGGGCTCGATCTCGCCGTCGGCGACTCGAACTAAATTGCATGATTTTGCTCCAAATTCGCTCCTTTTTATAATTTTTGCTTTTATCACCTAAATTATTCATTCCTGCAACAAAATAAAGAAAATACCCTTCTTTAAAGTGCAATTTCATCAAAAATAGGTATGAATTTCTTAATAAATTTTTCAGCGATCAATCATAAAGCACGAAGAAAACACAACGGAAAACCTCATTTCAAAGCAAATCCACAAAATAAGTGTTTACAAAATCATCAGATAATGAAGAACACAATACTTAGCTTTTTCCCTTGTAAGAAAGATGAAAATCTTTACCATAAAGTCTCCCGCTGATCCATGCAATGCTAGAACAAACCCTTACAAATTCTCACAAAATCTTCTCATCAATCTCTTCAAAAGGTAAAAATCTACATTTATACTCCTATTATAAGATCTCTAAGCATTCTCCATGTTTTTCCTAACATCTACCACCATTTTTGGCTTCAAATTCGCTTTAAAATAGTGTAGGGATGAATTTCCCAAGAGGTGCTTGAAGAAACCTTCCAAAAAGCGTCCAAATACGTTGAATATCGGCCATAGCCGCTTTGGCACGGTCCAACACTGTCTGTGCGCTGTCCAGCGCTATTCTTCATTGAATTTTCGTGCTTTCTGGATGTTGGCGCGGTCCGGCACTGGATAGGGCGCCGTCCGGCGCCCTACTCTATGTAGCTCCACCGTTTTGCTTTGTTTGGCTCCGTTTCAGCTCTGATTCGCCCCATTTCAGTTGCGATGCGTTCCTAACAGATAGTCCTACAAAATAAACATAAAAACAACATTTCTTTAAAGTGTAATCTCATTCATAAATATGTAAGAAGTGTAAAAGAGATTAAACAAAGAAAGACTTATCAAAATGTGTCAGGCCATAATTTATTTTATTGCTTATTTTTGCTCCAAATTGCATCATTTTTGTTTCCTTTTCTCCAAAAGTCTTTTCTTGTACCTAAAACCAAAAAACTTACAATATACCTTCATTTATAGTGCAATATCATCAAAAATAGGTATGAAATAGACATTAAAAAGCTATCAAATTTTCAGTTGATCAGGAGACAGATAATTTTCTGTGATTTATGATTGAGAGAGGTAGAAAAGGGAAATAGACCAACCACACATTTCATAAGGAAGGTTGACAAAATATAACAACTCTTTCAAGAAAGAACTATTAGACTGTACTACAAAACTCAGCTGAATAACAAAGGAAATAAACTTAAGCACAACTGAAAGTTGTGGAAGGAGTGAAAGAGAGGGGCCACTATTTTAGGATTATACTTTATTAAAAATATAGTTGATGTATTTGAGGAGTTGTGGCAAGAGAAGATTTCAGTAAGCAAAACATCTTACATTCAATATTACTTACTTTAAAGTTATGTTTCTTAGAAATTAAGTTTATCAATTATAGGTTTTATCAGATGCAAAAAAAAAGACTTGTTGGCAATGACCCATAACTGGAGAAGATGTTAAATAATATGTTCCTTCGTGTTATAACAATAAGGGTCAACGTCTGGGCAAGGGCCAACCCTTAATTTGGATAAGCCTAAATGTGCTCGTTCTAATGAGGCCTACGTGGAACAACTGGACGAAAGAGAATAGAGGGAGTCCAGTTAGTCCAAGCGAGCCACACCCTCAACACAAAAAGGGAAAAAGAGAAACTAAGGTTGGGGCAGCTCATTTATCCCAACAGATATCACAACCAGTGACAAACTGCACCAATATTACTTCAAGTACCCGCACTGCTCTCAATGCATACCCAACAATGATAATGTTGTCAAGCTAATCGACTCAATTCCATAAATTTTTGATGACATGCCCTTTTATTTATTTGCCATAATACTTCTAAAGGATCGAAACAAGTGACAAGCTTTCTTCACACTGCTCCCTAAACAATGGATTCCTTATCTCAGTTATTATTTAAAGAGCCAAACTAGTTAGATGACAGACACATCTTTTTGTTTTTACTTATTACTAGTATAGAGAAGGTTCTATTTAGTTGCCTGAGAAAGCTAACCAACATCAAGCGGGACCTTTAATGTAAGAAGAGGAATATACGACGAATGAGTGCAACACTTTTGAGGGAGAAGATATCGAGAAGATATTACTGTTGAGACATGAGATTACTGATAGTTTCATGATTGCAACAACCTTACTTATGCAGCATCACCTAGTTATTTATAGTTGATGATTCATATTTCAACTCTATATTTTCCTCTAAATGTATTTTTTTCAAAAAATATATAGCAACCTGTGTTGCACCTTTCTTTTTTTTGCATAGTAAAATTTAATCATTAATTTTAAGTCTGCTTATATATTTTTAAGAATTTCTCGAATGTTGTTTCAACTTATTTTTTTAACTAGAGCATTAATGTATTATAATAACAGGAAATAAAAGCTGAAGATCATAAAAAATTTTGAAAATTCCACTCTATTATTATGGCGATAAGTGTGTATAGTACCAGTTCAGAAGGGAAGACAGCTATAAGAGATGATTTTATTCTTGTCCCAGAAACATGATTCCTGCAGATTGCGACTATTTTCGTTGGGTTGATGACATTGACATGACACATCCAAATCGTGATCACTATAGGGGAGATGCATGGATGGAGATGAGATGGTCCCAAAGTCTTGATCATTAAAATTTAAAGACAAACATCATTCTAGATTTATTGGCTATCAGTGTTGTCCTCAATTTCGTAGTCATTTGATTCAAATAGCTAATTATTTTTAATATTTTAAAGTATTTTGGACCAGACTATTAGTTTTTTTAGCATTATGACCTCTATATGTTATTTTGTTCAGAATATTCTAAAAACTGCACTTATTTTAATATATTACATATCTAAGAGCAATACAATCGTTATCATCTGAAATAACATCACAATAAATCTCTCAAACAAACACCTGTTTTTTATCAGCAGCTTTCTGACAGCTCATGAAAAGCAGCTTCTCCAGAAAATAGTTTTAAAGCAGCTTCTTGAACAAACAACAGTCACCCCAAACACATCCTAAATTTATTCCGACCACCCTACATGAGAAATAATGAAAAGAAAAATAAGAAACATGTGGCAATGACTAATTAATCATTAAAGCCTAACCTTCATTTTTTTTATATTAAAAAAACAACTTTTAAGTAGAAAAACGGAATGCTTCGTTTATAAAATGGCGAAGACAACTTTGACTTTCCAACCGACTCCCAAATATTGGGAAGAGTTCGCACTGGCCCCATGCGGACATCTTTTTAAAAAATCCTAACCAGACCAACTCGACTGAACAAAGTATTGTGTTTTTATAACCATCAGATTTGCTTTACGATTACCCTTAATCCACGCGTTATACTCTCGTGTTCATCCAACACCGGTAGTATAACGCAAATGCCATGACGTTCCAGACTTTCTGGAATCCAGTAGACACAGAAAGTCAATAATTCGTTCTACAAATTCGTATCATCATTCATTAAACGTTAAATTGAATGCTGGTAAAGGAATATACCGGATTTCTTCCCTTCTGTCTTCCAGTTGTCTCCGCCGCGCTGAGCGTCCAAAACTCACCTCACAGCTAAAGAGAGAGGAGAGAGAGAGAGAGAGAGAGAGATCTGTTTTTATGGCTTGGCTCCGAACCCTAGGTCGCTTTTCTCGACCCTCCAATAAATTGCCATTCTACCACCCGCCAGTCTTCTTCTCTACTTCCGCCGCCGCTTTACCGGCGGCTCCGCCGACTTCGGCTGTCACCGGCGAAGTTGCCGGACTGGGCCCGACGGTTCCGGGGAAGGAGAAGCCGCGAGTGGTGGTGCTGGGATCTGGGTGGGCGGGATGTCGTTTGATGAAGAGTATCGACACGAATATTTATGATGTGGTCTGTGTATCGCCGAGGAATCACATGGTATTCACTCCGCTGCTTGCGTCTACCTGCGTCGGAACCCTAGAGTTTCGATCCGTTGCGGAGCCCATTGGTCGGATCCAGCCTGCAATATCCCATGCTCCCGGATCGTATTTCTTTCTCGCGCGATGCGCGGCGCTGGACCCTGAATCGCACACGGTATGTGGTTGATTTGTTTTGTGTTTTTCCTTTTTTTAACTTTATCAGCTTGTCTTTTATGAAGGGAAAAAGCTGTTTGCTCATTTGCATCTGTTAGCTGGGGAAATTATTGCATAAGGACAACGTAAGCCTCTGCTTATGTTGTCCGCAAAAATAACTAGTGAATAATCTCTGAGCTTGTGTATTCCGGGATTATTGGGAAATTATTAGGAGGTTATTGCGGTATTAATACAAAAAATCTCCCAATAACCTTTTAATAACTCCCCAATAACCTCCGCGGTTTCAATTTTATATTTTTTCTCTTATTCGGGGTTTTGTGAGGTTATTGGGGCATTATCTCAAATAACGCTGCAATAACTTCATAATAACCTTCTAATAAGCTCCGCTGTTCCATTTTAATGTTATCACAGGGTTATTATGGGTTATTCGCTGATTATTTGCGGACAACGTACACAGCGTTGCATACTTTGTCCGTATGCAATAATTAGCTAATGTTCTGATCTTAGTAGGGGCAGCTTTCTGAGAGGAAAAAATATTAAGTCCAGATGACGACATGGTGCAATCCACTTTATCGTCCGGAACTCAATATTCTCTCGTCTAAGATGTAGAATGATTTAAGTCAAGTAGGATTTAGTAAATCATGAACTATTGAATTTTGTAAATCTTTAGGCGGCGTTTGGCCGCAGTTCCGATTTACGTTAAATAGGATATATGTAATCCGATAAATCTAGATTAATCTAAAGAGCAGAGGAGCTTGTGCGACGATGGAATAAATATGTTTTAGGATCAGATTTATTAAATCCAGATTTACGTTGAACGTGTGACAAAATTTGACGGAATTGCAAGAAAAAAACGGCGATAAAATTCGATTTAATGGAGCGTTGGATTTATTTTTCATTTTTTTGATGTTTAGCTAGATTTAAGTTAAATCCATGGCTAAATCTTATTATAAGTATGCTATCAAGCACCCCTTTAGGGTGTTAAATTTTGATAACTGTTTGGCATGTCATTTGTAAATTTGTCTATCTTGGTTAAACTATTTCAATGTCTGTTACTCGATTTAGCGTTTGGATCATAGTATAGGTGTTGGAATGAAAGAAAAGAAAAATTATGTATCAACATGAATACAATAAGACTGCCGATATTCTATCGTCTCGATGGCAAAAGTAAAGAGTAACATTTTTCATAAGGTTGTGAAAATTAATATAGATCCTGAGTCTAGTTGGCGTTAATATAACATCTTTTATACTAGAATCGTGAAATCTTGGGTGAGTGATTTTATTATTGATGGAGGAAATTGGAGAAAATCATTTCAAATCATATGATTGAAAAACTAAATCTAACACTTAAAGGAACACACTACTTCTTATAGATTGATCTGGTTTAGATGTTGCCAAGCTGTGTGTTTTGGTGCAAGACCCTAGTTGCATGGGAGCCTCTTATATGATGCAATTACCCTTTTTTTTTTTTTTTTTCTTTTTTAATTTTTAGAGGCAAAAATAATGTTGAAGAGAGTATGCGTGACGAAGAAGATCAATGGATAGCGATACATATTAGATTGAGCTTATGTTATGGAAGTTACAAACCCTTTTTTTTTTTTTTAATTTGCTTTCTTTAAAATTGAAACATAATTTTTAGCTTATCTATCTAATGAGGATTTGGTATTTAAAATGGCATAAAATTTGAACATATATTTTTTTGACTGATTGGATTTTAATATGTTATTTGTGAATATTATTATATTGTACTCTATAAAAATAATTCTTATAATTAAATAGGGGAAATCTTATTTTGCTTTGAAAAGCACTTAATGACACATAGTGCCTCGTTTATTAGATAGCTATGTCGTTTTGGAGTGTCAAATGCCTTTACCATCACTAGTTACGATGAAATCATAAAATTTAAGTAGTTATTAATAACAATATCATTAAGAAGCATTAATGTTAACAAATCATATAATAGCTAACAAATTGCCCAATGCAACAAATGCAAAAAATAGAAGAAATTACAATGCTCATGTCTTATTAAGCATCAAAATATACAACGTAAAGGGTGAATTTTTGAATAAACAAGCTTGTCAAGTATCCTAACAACTATGTAAACAACAACATCATCTATAGTGGCATTAATTGCACCACTTGCCCTCCTTACTAGTGCCTGCATGGCCTTACAAAGAGCCGTTGAAGTCATTCAAAACTTCATATATTCTTCCGAAGTTTTATAAACTCCAGCGTGTTGCTTTATAAAGAAATGATGATATGGTATCTATACTAGAAAAGATAGCAAGAATGATAAGAAGAAATACTGCTTAGATGTAGAATTACATCACGGCTGGTCAATAACATAAAATAGAAGAGTATAAGTTGAATAATGCATGATAACAGACACATGAAATAAATTTGAAGGCAAACTCAGTTGACAATTGTAGATGAAAAGTTTTTTACTATCAAGCGAAACATTGATTCTATCGAATTGCTTGAGGATAAGAAAACGTTGTTGGAAGTAAAAATATTTATGAGAAAAACTCTATTCATTCTATCTAATAATCATCTTAATCATGCTTCCTAATTTTGTAGTGATCATATGACTTTGCGCCTCTCCTAAAAATTGCACCTCAATTATTGCATGTATACTGGGGTGTTTAAATCTTGATTAATCTTGCCTAATTTTCTATTTGTTGTATCTTAGTTTAGCACATGTTTGAAACACATATTATGTCCATAGTTGTGACTAATGATATTGTGAAAGAGTGTATGATCAAGTACAACATCAGATTGACCAATAAAAGAAAACTATCAAATATGGGTGAACACTTTAAATAATTTTTTTTTACATATTGAAAGTTTCTTCTACTGTTGTTCAGTGCTAGGCATGGCTATGATTATACATCTTTCGAGTGACATAATATTCATAAGAATCACTTTTAAGATATTCTTTTCAAGTATCATTATCTTTAAAAGGTTACACTACTATTTGTGATTGTATAACCAAAGTTAGATAAATGATATCTCCCAACTGCTAGTCATAGTCCCCCTCTCTAACAACCTACGTAAGCTCTTTCGTGCAATTTGCTATACTCTTTTACTTACTGGACACGTACTAAATTGACAACCTAATTAGATGGTTTCCATTACATTTTACAGGGTGACTCTTTTAGTATGCATTAGGGTTACGCAGGGCTTAATCCCAACCCCACTCACTTAAGTTAGTCAATTGATAGATAATTTTGAATTATGCTTTCAGGCATTGAAGTGAGTTATCACAACTACAATGGAGTATGTTTATTTCAAGGATGACAAAATCAAGGTTTACCAATGCTCAATGTGTAAGATTTCAAGGAAAACTAAAAATTTGTATTTTTTGACTCATGATTACTCTACATCAACAAAAACAACAACAACAACAACCATTTATCCCACTAATTGGGGTCGGCTACATGAACTTTTTCTCTATTGTGTCGTATTGAGTGTCATATTTCATTTGATTCTAATAAATTAAGACTATTTTTATACAATACGCCCAAGACTATGTAGGCCTATCTCTTCCTTTCTTAACATAAGACGAATCTAAAATATCTACTCTTCTAACTGGTTTATCAGATGGTCGACGTTTAATATGATCAAATCATCTAAAATGACTCTCTCTAATATTGTATGCTACTTGAACTACACCAACTCTTTCATGGATACATTCATTTCGCATTTTGTTTCTAAGTGTCAAGCCACTCATCCACCCAAGCTTCTTATCTTAGTACACTTAATTTTATGCTTCTCTTTTAAAGGCCAACTTTCGGCATCATAATGCATTGTTGGTCTCACCACCATCTTATATTCTTTTAAGTCTAAGCAGTACTTTTCTATCACATGATAGGCACATTGCATTCCTCCACTTCAACCAACCAACTTGAATTCTACTAATAACATCCCCATCTATATCACTATTAATTTGAACAATAGACCCGAGATATCTAAAACGTTCACACATTTTAATGATTTGATCCCCATAGTTAAAACTCTGTTACTAGATCTACTACTTCTAAAATATATTTCATGTATTCAGTTTTTGATCTACTCAAACGAAGACCTTTAGACTCCATTGTAGACCTCCATAATTCATGTTTTTCTTGAACTCTTTCTCTAGTCTTATTCACAAGAAGGATATCATCAGTAAAAAGCACACACCAAGCTACATCCTCCTGTAAATGTCTTGTAAGAGCATCCATAACTAAAGCAAAATAGATATTGACTTAAAAGCCGATCCTTGATGTAATCCTACAGAAATAGGAAAATACTTGGTGAACTCTCCTGTTCGAACACAAATAACAACTCTAGTATGCATATCTTTAATGATTTTAGTACAAGTCATATCACTCAACATTGTGATAAATGGCTTAAAACTATGGTCCTTTTTAATATATTTACAATATTATGTTTATGATTTATTAATATATTGAAAATATTATGTGATATGCTTTTTTGTTTAAAGTTTTCTTATTGGTTTAATCATATTCATTCTTCTTTAGCACCGCTGAGGTTTTTGTGCAAGTATCACAATTCAACTTATTCATGCAGAAAGTTATCTTCTTGGAGGCCTAAGTAGCAATTCTAAAGTCTTGTATCAAAATCCATTTGGATGTATAATTGATCACTTTGATAATACCAAATAAGGGATAAATGACTAAGAGGGATGGGAGGAGAGAAGGGACTCCACGACAATCACTATTAGGCATAAACAAGCTTATGAAATTCTTATTAAAATACAATAATATTCTTATGAAATCCAGAGTAGTATAACTTTTAAATATATAACAGGTGTACTTTGATAAATCACAAAATTGTTTATCGATCCAAAGAATTTTCTCTTTAAGTTATATCAATACATTATCTTTTTCAACAATTACATTGTTGGTTTTATCATTTTTATTTTTTTGAAAATAATTTTTGATTTAATATATGTATAATTTTGATTTTGAAAAAGGAAATTTTTAATTTTGAAAAAAATGATGAGACCAAACAGATCTCATATATTTGATTGTTTAAATAATCAAACATAACATTGTAAGTAATATGTCACCTCGAAAGATGAGAATATCACTTAAGAATGAGTTCAATTATTCAAACTAAGAAATTTATGATATTTGTTTGGTATACGAGATGTTTTCTTATCTAACCTGAAAATTAGATAAGGTTTAGATTATTAGACTTACTAATTCTTCTATATACGCAAACCCCTATTGTTTATTACATCTTGTTCGTTTGAAATCACTTAAGAAAACTCTCTATTAAGATCAAAGTTTCGTTTTCAAGAATTTAAAGTTTAGTTTTCATGATTGGTTATAGAAAAATCAAGTGGGAATGACTCAATTTGGAACAATTATTTTGGAATCCAAATGAGCGAAAGATAGGAGACGCCTAAGATACCGAGGAAACCTCAGTGACATCTCAGACTAACTTAGAGTTTGGTTTTATATCTTTGAAAGGGGAGTCATGCAATGTTTCAATCTTGCAATTTATGTAGAAATTTAGGTCTTATGTCTAAATGATATATAATAATGCGAACGGCCCAAGAAGATAGGAGGATTTATGTCGTACCAAACAAGAACTTTGAAATCCTAAAAAGAGTTGAGATTTATATCGCATGACATGCAATCATGCGAAAGCCTAAAAGATAAGATTTACGTCGTGCTAGACGGACAACCTCGAAGTCCTAAAGGTTTGTGTTGATTAAGTCTATGGAAAGTTTAGATCAGGATCATCCTTCACTTCATGTTTTGGTCTTGAACGTTGCCTGGAAGTTGACCACTGCTCAATCGCGTCATCGCCTCGTTCTGTAAAAGGAGTGGGGAGGAGAGAAATTATGCCTTGAACTACCTATCATAGATTCTTGTTGTTATTTCATGTGATATTGTGGAATGTGTTTTGAATTGATGTTTGCCATTAAAAGTAATTGAAGAAAGTAGGGGGTGTTTTAATTATGTTAAGTGATGTTGGTCAAAATCCCACAATTTCGTCATCCATACATCACTGTTAAGTTTGAATTTACTTAGTTTAAGCAAACTGTTAGACTTATTTAAACCAGAAAATTCTTTTTAACAACCTTATGTTACCCCATCCAAGAGATTCATGTAAACCCAAAATGTAGTTTATTGTTATTATGTTATTATTAATATTATATCTTAAGAGAATGGTTTGAATTGATTCATTAAAGTTTAAAATCCTTTATGATTTTATTTATTTGAATGTATTTTGCCAATGATTATATAATTTTTATTAAATGAATATGTTGAAGGGTTTCCACCTATATATGTGTTCTAAGTTTTCTATAGTAGGGATTCTTTCGAGAAAAGAATAAATTATACACTTAATGTTTTCCACCCTAAGCATATCTTCTCTGTTTTCTTCCCTATGATTTTTTTTAAGTGTTAGGAACATAATAAATAACAACGGAGTAATAATGTTGCACGTATAAACAAAGTATATATAGTAGAGTGTAGTAAAAGAGAAAGGGTTAGTGCGTACCTGTTGCCTCTGATGACATTTCAAAAAATTTTATATATCATATGTGCATAAAAATTAGATAAACGTTGGATATTTGGAATTTAAATATGAAAATGTAGAACATGTATGTTTGTAAAAAATTAAGTGGCATACATATGGGAAATCAAAACTGGCAATAAGTATTTTAGTTAGGGTCCTCGGGGATGGACGCAGCTTCAGGACCTTTGGCCCTGGTAATCCTTCTCGAGGAACTTCTATAAGCAACCATCAGCATCTGCGTATACAAAGCCAAACTTGGGTAGAAATTACCTTCAAGAAGATCGAAGGATAGCAACTCTTAGCCTAATTAATGTGACTAACAAGTGGACACACATAAAATAATACCCAAAATTCTTAATTTGTCATGCCTTAAATTTTCATCTTGACAAACAAAACATTAGCACTACAAAAAAGATTTTATTATATTATTGTTTATTTTGTGAATCGGACGGTCCACAAATCAGTCACTTTCTTGGGCTAGAGCCACCGGCGGCCTAGGAAAGCAATGATAACTTCTCACCAAGTGCTATAGAACGGTAGTGTCAATCCTACAACCTCATGAAGTCATCGAGTTAGGGTATATTGTACTATTCTATTATCCTAAATTTAGCACCAAATGCCTTTTGCATCATTGCCCATATTACCTATCTCCAATCTTATTGGCCAATCCAATAATCCATATAATTTTTCCAATGATATGGATATTTTATCCAACTCTGAATATTTTCAAAATTGACATTATAATACATGAAAAACTTGCAAATATACCATTCAATTCTTATGCATCAGCATATATAATATCAATGCTTCATTATTTAAATTTTCCTCATCAAGTCAACACACTACCACTGTAGTTTTCCATTCATAGGGTGACATGTATAAAAAGACTAAAGCTTAATTGCCTGATATGAAAATACATAAGAATTACGTGATCTGTATGTAAATCTTCTCTTATAAAAAAATAAAAATAAAAAAAAAAAAAAGAAGAAAAAATAGTAATGCCCAACAAGGGTCATTAAAATAATATTAGAGAAATGACTTAATAAAAAAAAAAAGAAAATCTCATATCTACATCCAATAAATCAAAGCAAACAAGCTTCTCATCTTAAGCATGCTTAGCAGTTTGATTTTAACAAGTTATTAAGCAATATTTTGACTCAAATATAAGTTTAATTGGACAATTATGTTCCTCCATAAAATATTTTCAGCCTCTAGAGAGTTAAGATAACTGGAAATCATCCTTACAGCTTGAAAAGGGAAGTCAAGGATCCCAAACCCAAATCCAACATTTAAACCTGAAAACTAAAGCAGGACGGATGGAATTGACATCGCGTGAAAGATCCGAGGGAGAACATAAGAAAGAAAAAAAAAAAAACAAAGGGAGATTTACATATTTACCGCATGATTCTTTTGGATTTCCAAATCTAGCACCCAAATTTCTATACATGTAAAAATATATCTTACCTTCTGACAATTCGATCAAAGAAAGAAAAAGAAAAAAAGTGCAATAAAAGGTATAGATGGTGTAAAACAAAAGTTTAGGTATTAGATATGTAAATACATAGGAATTGGCTGAAGTGTATGTCAAGTCCGCATCATAATTTAAAATGGAAGCCATCATATCTCACATGAAATACAAACCATAATTCTTCATACAAAACTCCAGTCGGTCACCAAAATTTCATTGGCCATGAGTATGAAATCAATCACTTAATTCTATTGGCATAAGGATACAGAGCAATTTAATAACGTCCATTCAATAATGCCCTAGGAATGTTTATAATAGCCGTGAAATAATGCTAAGTAGGATGAAAAGAGAGCTTGAAACATAACTGCTCATAAATTCCACCATCTCTTAGCAAATTCAGATGACTATTTGACTGTGATTCAATCATTAAATACATAGGACTTTCAACGGTATTATTTCTCAATTGAAGATTTCGATTCTAGCAAGTACCATAGTTTAAAAGACAATGAGTTCTTGTAGGTCCTGAATCAAGAAAGCACAATGCAAAGCAAAGAACAAACAATCACGACCCTTCTTTGAAAGTTAACATGTGTATATATTGTAGGACGACTTCATTCACATGAAGTTCCTTCAATCTTCAATAACATATAGTTTAGAGAAAACAAGAAAGGAAAATATAACTGCATAGACCACATGCTACCTTCCATTATACCATACTTTTGATATGAGTTTATGAACCTCATTGTCGGAAGCCTGAAGCATGAATATGAAAGAATACTTGGAATTCTTGCCTCTTGATCTGTAAGCAAGAAAATATCTTAGTTCAAACATCTTAACATGTAAATTACTCGAGAATCATAATAAAATACAAGTAGGACAATGTTATTAAGAAACCTGCAATGAATCCACATCCTAAGGTATTTGGCCATTCATATCGTTCACATAAGAAACATAATAGCAGTGTCCTTATGAATTTCAATTAGAGAAATAAGAATTTGTGTTTATCAAAGAGCCCAATCAGAAAGAAATTAAGTAAGAAATTCTTTACAGGCTAAAGAATTATACTAAGCAAATAAGGAACCAGAAAGAGAAGAAAAAGAATTCCTTACATCTTAACGAGCAAACATTTGAGCACTAGAAAGAAAGTGTCTAAGAACAAAACCTGCTCGCACGAGCCAAAATTTGAGCTCCTATGTCTTTCTTCAAAGGGTATTTATAGCTGAAAGGGAGAGATATCTACCATGACGCTTATCGGCGGTGAGGAGAGTGTGGAAGGGAGAAAAAATTGTTTACCCGATCTCTGAAAAGAGATTCTTTCTCGCAAGAGGGGAGCTCTCGGTTAGAGCTCGAAGGATAAGAACCAAGAAAAAGCTTCATGCGTGTGAGAGATTTTAAGGATTTGTTTATTATTATTATTATTATTATTATTGTTATTGTTGTTGTTGTTGTTATTGTAGTTGTTTTAAAAGCATCAATTTGTATGATATTATATCGATAAATATGTTCTCTCTAGGTAAAATCGACGCTCCGAACTCGCTCGCTTGGTTCGTTTCGTCATCCAGGATTGTCTAGTCAAATTCATTGACGATCACACCAATTTAACTTTGATTTGCACGAGACGAGCAAATAAAGTCTTTTGGTCCGACCGAAGTTGCTCATCAATCAAAATGCTGATCAGTCCTCACCTAATCAACTACCAAAGTTCTAGCAGAATTCTCTCGGCAGCAAGTCGCTCTTCATATGCTAAGGGATCTTCTTATGACTTTTTCCAATCTTTATATGAACTCAACTTTAGTCTCCATATGCTAGTTTAATCTACTCAACTAAATGTTGAGGATTCAAAACCACCCATATGAGATTACAAGGAGCTAAGAAGATGTTCAAATTTATGAGCGGTGTGGGTTCCAATACTAGTCCTCTAGATGAGTCAAAAAGAAATCCTAAGACTAGATTTTAGACCTAGAGAGAGGAAAAGAAAGACTTCATAAAAATGAGGTCAACACACCGGATTTAGCAGTAGTTTTACAAGAACGAGAACAAATCACTTGTACTAAAATTTTTGTAAGGAAATGAATATATATATCATTGGCAACATACACAAATAAAGCAAATTGCATTTTTTTTTTCGGTATGCATGGATTAGTTCCCTCAAATATCATTTTGATTATAGAAATTTTAATATCCAAATGGTTCATGATCCTATTGAAAAGAATGACCATGTTTTGTGAGATTTAATCAGGAGCCTAGTGTGGAGATAGTTGAGGTAGATCAATAGAATAATTGTGTCTAAATATGGGCACTACATAGAGAGAAAAAAAAAGGAATAAGGAAGACAGATCTCAACAATCACATAATAATTTACACTGTCAATGACAATAGGGGAAGAGGAGAGAAAAATTACCACTTCCCATAAGTGGAAAAGTGGCTAATGATTTTAGAGATTAGCGATCTCATTGGCAAGTGGAGTATGGGTGCTTCAATGTTATGAGAGGAGTGGGAATAACATATTAGATGGTGATGACTATAGTGAGGAAGACTCTCATGATGGGATGAGAAAGAAGGAGAAACTAGTAACTAGCGGCAAGAGGAGGAAGAAGGCACAGGGTAACAGTGGAGAGCACCAAAATATTAGCACAAATTAATAAATGCCTTAACTTTGAGGCTCGAAGGATTTACTGATTCCAATTAAATTGACTAGATAGTATGAATACAAGATTTCAAAACCAATGGAATTCATAATCCTTAGCAACCAATGGAAATTTTCATTTGCCTGGATCTTACCTAAACACTCTTAAATTCTACATAAAACTGACTAGAAAGAATCAGTTTAAAAATATAGTAGATATGCTGACATTTGATATCTTGCTATGTGACGGTTAAAATGATGACAAAAGAAAGATCCTAATCGACATTTGATACCTTGCAATCCGAGCAGTTTTGACTCACTCTCCTCTCCTTTTCTCTTTTCTGGACAGGGTGCTTTCTAGATAATTTAGAAAATGGATGACCTAGTTGGATATCCTTAGTGTTCCTTGCTTGGGTTTCACATGTGGAAGATCATAGCTTTCTCGTTATTTTTTTATGAAGTACTTGTTATCCTATATCTAAAAATAGTGGGGTTTTCAAGCTAGATTTAGAGATAGTATGTCAAATTAACTGAGGTCATTTTTTTTTCTTGCTTTGATAACCAAGTTAAGTGGAAGAGGAATTCTACTTGTGCCAAAAATTGATCACGCAAAATAGTTCACTGTGGTTTATTTGTAATCAAAATAGAAATATTACCTAGACTAATTTAATTTGTCGAAGTTTGGCCACGCGGAATAGGTAAAATGGCTGCTATGTAATTGTAACAGAAATGCTACTATGGCTAATTCACTCTGGACTGAATTGACGTAACCCTAAATGAAAAGTTAGCAATATTTACTGGCAAAAACCAATCCATCTTTCCTAATAAAATGATGATATTCTGTCTGAATTTGACCATTCGAGTGGGATGAGTGGCCTGCTCATAATTCTGAAGAACAATAGTGGTATTTTTCTAACATTAGTTGGTCAGATTCAAGAAGTGGACAAAATAATTGTGCTCTTTCTAATACTACATTCAGATACTTTTGAAGAAAGAATCCTAAAACCAACTTGTCAATTGTGATGTAGAGAATAAATTTGCCTACCATTTTGCGTTTTATTAACTAAGCTTGGTCGAAAAGTATGCAAACTTTTATGGCTAAATCTGTCTTCTTTTTTTTGTTCTTATTTTGTGTACGCTCTACAAGGTGCAATGTGAGACTGTTACAGATAGTACCAACTCTGCTCCGTTGGAGCCATGGAAGTTTCAGGTGTCATATGACAAGTTGGTCATTGCTTTGGGTGCAGAAGCTTCAACCTTTGGCATTGATGGTGTGAAGCAACATGCGATTTTTCTTCGTGAAGTGCACCATGCACAGGAGATCCGCAGAAAGCTGCTATTGAATCTGATGCTATCCGATGTGCCTGGTTCGTTATCATAAAGATTTGTGCTTTTTGATTTGATATTGTGGCATCCGTGGGATGCATGTTTTTCAGGGAAGATAAATAATGGAACTTATTATTAATTCATTTTAAATATATTGATTTGTTTTGGTTAACGTGCTTACTGAATGTGCTTGGTGTTAGTTCACCTTTCGGAGATTCATTAATTTGTAACCTTTGAGGCACTTGTGTGTCTTTATGTAAATTTGATTATAATTTGAAGTCACCATAATGCTACAACCTGCAAAAACCTAAAACTTTAATAACCATCACGCCACAACCTTTTTGACAATTAATGCATTTATGTGAATCTTGTTATTTTTTTTATATATTTTTTTTATATCGCTAATGATATATATTATTTCTAAGGTTTATATCATTTATTCAATAAGTAATTAGCTTTTTTTGTCATGAAAGATAAGTGGATTCATTCATAAATAAGTCCATGTATTTCATCAATTTTGGAATATCGAATTTGTAGTCTTACATACAAGTAAATCTGCTTATATTCTTGCAAAATAACTTTTTTGCCCCCTAAAATAGCTTATATATGCATGACGCACCTTCGAAATGATTCAATCAGCTTTATGTTGTCCTGATCTTATTTCATTTTCCTTGTTTCAATTGATCTGTTAGTAATATCAAATTTTATGATTGATGTAAGCAGTGGCACTTTTGCAGCAATTATAACCTCAGAAACTTAAGTTTCATGTCTTTCTCTATTGATGTAGGTTTGTTTAGATTTTGGGTTTGTTAACGCAACTATTAGGATGTATTGGTTTATAATGAAAAGGAACATGAGGATTCACAAATCACAGTCAATCAATTAATCAAGCAAATTACTCTCTTTAAATGTAAACAACCAATACAAGAATTAACATTTAAATGTATTGGTTTATCATTATAATTGAAATATTTGAAATTCATATGGATGAATTTAATTAGTTTCTAGTGTGTCAATTTGTGCTTTTGCCATGTTAATGCCATAACACAATTAAGTTACTTTTTCAAGAATTTGGCCAATTAATTTTGCTAAATTTGTTAAAACTTCACTTATTTCATGATCTTTGATGTTACCCTTCTAATTAGGTTTCTTCTAAGTGATCGGATACCAATTTGATGTTAGGGTTTCATAATACAAATATAATTATGTCATGTATGTAATCATGCAAGGGAACTTAAGGATTTGCAGATCACAAATTACTAAGCAATCCAACGATTTGCTTTATTCAAATACAAATAGTAGAAACAAAAATTTGAACCTAAACATTGATCTAATCGTCAAATAAATTTGTGAAATTAGCATGAGCTTTGAACCACTTAAAATCAGCAAATAATTGTATTTTATTCACCATAAAAATTTAGATGTGTAACACTTGAACAAAATGAAAAGCGCATGAAAACCTATAATAAGTTATGTAGAGGAAATGAGATTAAATAAGTTTGCTTACGTAAGGAATCCAGACCTCCTACAATGCAAGTAATGTCAAAGCTACAGTCTTGGAACAGAGTACAGACCCTTGTCACCTATGTTCTCGTTGAAAGTAAAAAAATTCAGCTACAATGACATACTAATCAAGTTTGCACACAGAAATTTGACTTTTCACATACTTAATAGTTTATAAATTGATACTAGCAAATTTAATATGTTTATCCAGGCTTACACAAGTATGTTCTTTTGTAATTTTTTCTTTTACAGAAATTCCTAATTTCTTGTTCATTGCAATACTATATTGTTTGATGAGTTTGCTTAAGAAATATGACATTTTTGACTGCAGTGCAAGTTTTAAGTAGCTAGTACTGAAGACGGGTTCAAACCTTTGTAATATAGGTATATCGGTGGAAGAAAAGCGCAGGCTGTTGCATTGTGTTGTTATTGGAGGTGGTCCTACCGGAGTTGAGTTTAGTGGTGAACTAAGTGATTTCATAATTAGTGATGTTCGTGAAAGATACTCCCATGTCAAGGATTACATTCGTGTGACCCTAATTGAGGTTCTCTGAATGCATAGTTTCGAATTTTAGTATTTATTTCTCTGGCTTGCTTAATATGGGTTGACTTTCTATGCACTTAATATGGGTTGACTTTCTATGCAGGCAAATGAGATATTGTCATCTTTTGATGTTCGCTTGAGACAGTATGCCATGAAGCAATTAACCAAGGTATGTGATGTTAAAGATTAAAGATAACAAAGCGATAATTGTGTAAATTGAGTCCCCGTGCCAAATTAATTCTATTACATTTGAAATATGTTTTATTTATCTTAAAATATATGCCCATTATTTTTAGCAAATCAAGACGCCCCTTAGCGTATTATTTTTCTTTCTCTCCCAGATAAAAGTTAGATAATGCAATTTTTATTTTTTTTGTTTGTTTTTAAATGTATTTATATTTTTAGGTTTAAAGAATATTTTTCTTTCAAGGTTGAGAGGGGGTGGAAGGAGGCTGATGGATTGAGTTTTATCAGAACCTTGTATGTTCATACCAGTTACATGCTTCTATAAAAATTACCAATTTATTTTACAGATTACCGTGGCTAGTAAGTTGGATGCTAACTGAAATTAATCTCTGTTGTACAAAAATCGACGGCAATAAAGCGAAAAATTGGAACGAAAAAAATCGCACAAAAAGGCAGGCATAGATTTACGTGATTCGGCGATTTTGGCCTACGTCCACAGAATTGTAGAGTATTTTATTACTTGGGCCATCGATCACGACGACAAGAAATACTCTTTTTCTCTCTCTCCTCTTCTCGAGATTCACACAGAAGAAGAAGAAAAACAGATGAACCATTTGCTGCTCACAGAAGGGCTGAAGAAGAAATAAAAACAAAAAGGAACCAATTTCGTTTTTGCCACCTTAATTCACGTACAAGAGAAAATCCCAATTTTTTGTTTTTGCCGCAGGCCACAAGGAAGAAGAAATATGGAAGTAAAGCCTGCTTCTCTTCGGCACTAGTAATGGTGGTGGGACCTGGTTAGAGAAATGAGGTGTTGTGGCTTTTCAACAAAGCTTTTGGCGGGAACAGTTAATTTTGCCTTTTTTTTTTATATTTTGTCCGGGCTCCACACTCAACAATCTCTGGAAGTAGCGTGATTCTATTGAGCAATACATAGGGAGAATTGCATTTATAATGTTGGCTGACTGAAATTAATTTCTGGAAGTAACATGATTCTTTTGGACATTGCTTTGAGAGAAATTTAAGTTATAATGTTAGTTGATTTAAGAAGATTGTTGTAACATGGATTAGTATGAGACTAGATGTGGATTGGGGAGAAACAGCTTTTAATGGAAATAAAAATATTTTGAAAATGACAAAAAAAAAGTAAATAAAAAAATTGATGCATATAATGCATATAAAGAAGTTCAAAGTTTTATAGATAAGAGTGGTAGATGAAATTAAAGAGGAATCTAAACTCCATTGATATTATTTGGAAGCTTTACAATTATGACACATTCCATGCTTAAAGGCGTTTGATCTCTATTGCAGGAGTCAATGAAGAAGAATACTACTTGACTTTCACTAATTGCAATTTGAAGGAACCAAGGGTGTTATGGTGATAGTACATGGTATCACACTTATGACTTTATATATTGGAACACTGGGGCAACAACAGACTCAAATACTATTTTATATACATGATATCAAAG
The DNA here is from genome assembly GCA_022702705.1 of Papilionanthe hookeriana x Papilionanthe teres. Lineage (NCBI taxonomy): Eukaryota > Viridiplantae > Streptophyta > Magnoliopsida > Asparagales > Orchidaceae > Papilionanthe > Papilionanthe hookeriana x Papilionanthe teres. The sequence continues at coordinate 83,318,495 of CM040426.1, forward strand.
GTTGGGACATATGATTCAGAAAGGAATGAAAAATATACATTCAAAAGATAATTTTCCAAACTTGCAGTCTTTAGATTCTAGCTTTTATGATGGCTGTCTTTTCAAAAGTAAGAATTTCATTTTCTCAGCTATAAAGGGGACTTTGAACCTAGAAACTGAAGCTTATGATGACCATTTTTAGTGGAATCCTTTAATGGTTTACATTGTTACATAACATTATATATGACTCCAATATAATGGTATTTATTTATTCAAAAAAACTAAAATTGATGTCTGTATTTCTTTTAAAGGATAAAATTTAGCGGAAGTCTAATGCAACGAAAAAGTGGCTATAATCAGATAATGGATTAGTATAATAACAAAGAGCTCAAGAAATTGTGCACCATTAGCGAAATTAGTGTTGAGAGGATAGTTCCAAGAACACCATAACAAAATACGATTTGGGAGTACATGAACAAAACTTTGATTGAGTTAGCTAGATGCAGGATGTTACATGTTGAATGCCAAATGCATTTTGGCTAGTAAGCACTTCTAATCGATTAATAAAAGGTATACGATCTCTTTTGCTGCCAACTACTACTAGAAATTTAGACTGACAAGTTGGTAAACTTGGCTTTCTCAAATAAAAGTTTTGGTTGTCTTTTATATGTGCATATGGATTTCATTTGCAGAGATTGGCTATACCTTAAATCTATTAAGTGATTCTTTATTGTATGTGGAGTTGATTTTGGCTATTGATTTTAGGATAATCAAAATTTGAAGATCACTTGAGATCATAATGTTATATTATATGAATATTTAACAATGTTCAAAAGCTAATGTTCACCAAGTTATAAGATGGAGAATATTTCTAAAGTTGTATTTTTAAACATATCTAGAGTTGAACATTCTTGTGGTATAGTCAGAAGATCTTTAAAGTGCATAAACCGAGTCATAGATATTCATCTTCTTTTTATTGTGTATTCTTAACTGATGCCGATAAATATAAGTGGGAGCTTCCATGACAAGGGACATATAAAAATGACATTTGGATATATTAACTACCTGATGACAAAGAGCATTCCTTGATAAATAGCTTTCAAGATCAATGAAGAGACTAATGATAATAAAAATAATAATGAAACACTTGTCATGAAAGGATTATATCAAAATGAAAGTATTAATTTTAGAGAGACATTTTAGTTGTTTAATTTATTACCATTTGAGTATTGTTGAGGAGAGTAACATCATAAAACTTGCATCTTGAGCAATTATATGCTAAGAAAACTTTTCTTTGTGGAAACTTTGAGGAGGATATGGTGCACATGAAGGCATCGAAGTCCCTAGAGAAGAAAGCCTTGTTGCTTTTATGAGTAGCATGTTTTTGGTACCACTATGAGGAGCATGTTTCGAATTATACTGCTCTTATATGTAAATTATATGTTGATTGTAAGAGAAGATATTAGTGAGATCAGTACACATATTCAGCAATTATAGAAAAAAAATAAAATACATGAAGGACTTGGGAGAAAAAAAAATCCAATGAGAAGTTGTAATAGGTAAACTAATCTCAGACTGATTATATTAAAAAAATATTAAACATATTTCATATATCACAAACAAATTCTATAATTGATCTCTTGGCTATCCATTTCACTTGGAATTGATGAAGTGATAAAACATAAGGCCAAAGGTTATTGAGTTCCACAATTTGTTCACTGATGCATATCATGCTGTGCTATAGATTTGATTTAGCTCTTATAGTGGGAGTTGTAAGCAGTTATTTGTCAAATCTTTTGAAGTTATGTTAGGAGTGATGAAGTGTATTCTATGTTGGTTAAAAGATATTAAAAATATCTCATTGTTTTAAAGCAAAATCTTATAACTTGAAAATGATAAGGGTATGTTAAATACAATGACCAAGCATTATTAGATGTAAAAGAAAAATCTTTAGGTTAAGATAGTATTATAGTCTATGGTACAAAATACTTATATGCTAACTAGAGAATTTTTTTTGATTTATTCGTGTCCCCATATAATATATAATATTTGAAAACTCCTATCCACTAGAGAGTCAATATTGTAAGTGCTCTCATTTGAATCATAAGGTTGTTGAGCATCCTAATCTTTGTTGCATTCACAAATTGGAGGGAGGTGAGATGCTGCAGTAACAGGTGGATCCGTGGTGATGCTTGCAGGTGTAGAGGTGAACATCACCATAAGGCAAGCTAGTATAGGCAATTAAGCCTCTAATTCTGAAGAAAATTTAAAAATAGTTTTAATTTTTGATTTTAGACCCGATCTAATAGAGGTGTTACTCTAAACTGGTAAGAGAGTTGAAATTGACTATATTTGATTGTACTTTTTGCGCTTGATGATTATATTACCAAAATTTAGAGGAATTATGGTAAAAAAAATTGTAGGATGAATAATATGTTGGGAGGCCATCAATTTCACCCACTACTTGTATCCATAAGTTGAGGAATCAATCTCCACAAACTTTTCTTACTTAAAATGCAATATTTAGTTCAATCAGAACTTCAGCCACAATAAGCATATTAAAACGAGCAATTACATTACCCCCTTGGAAATATTTGTGAAATATTGAACCTATAGAATATACAAGGGATTGGTTGAAATGAGATAGATGAAGTTGATAAATGCAATTCAATTATGATTATATTAGAGATGGAAAAAGTGGCATATAATGAAAAAAACATTGAAAATTATACTTATTTATGCATGTATAATTGTGGGTATAAGATGCATTAGAATAATTAACAGGATAGACATTATGTGCAATCATTAGGAAAGAGAAGTGTTATGGCTAGAAGTTAGTCTAAAATGGCTTCTAAAAAATTACAAAATAGAGTTGCATTCATGTAGCATTAGGGAAAATGTATGCAGTAGTTGGGATGAGGCTAGTGATTGGTAAACCAAGAAATTTATCTATTCTGGTAATATTTTTATGACCCTATAAGTGTATTGATTGTTTATCACTTTATTTGTTTTGATTTATGTATATATATCTCTCAATGTATGTATGTATGTATTATGTATGTATTTATGTGTGTGTGTAACTTCCTTTTGGCATATTATGATTTCTCTTTCTCTTGTTTTGGGTATACTTGTAATTTTGGGATTTTCAACTTTTTTGTGTGGAGTGTGTAATGTGGGAGGAGAAACGCCTTAAATTTCATTGTATTTTTGCTCCTTAGATTTGGGGATCCACCTCTCCTCCTTTTTTGTGTACCACACTTTTGATATCAACACGTACTGAGCCTTATAATGGTCATTCCTTTTAAATATATACACATGCATGCATGCATGCATGCATGCATACATACATACATACATACATCTATGAGAGCTCTACATCATCCATTACTCCCACTCAAGCGAAAGTTTTTCAGCTTCATGAAATTATCATGCAAATGTATTTATGTATGTATTTGTCTTAACAAATTCCTTCTCATATGAGAGTTCTCTACATCATCCATTACTCCCACAGTAGCAATAGTTTTTCAACTTCATAAAATTTTCATGCAACAAGAGCAAACACAACTACATGGAGCCATTGTGGGAGTCGCTTTTAAACATTGCACAACAATATTGGAAGAAAGAAAAAAAATCATGGGAGCCACAAACTAAGTGATCACCACTCTAATGTCACTCAATGAGAACAAAATTGGGTTATACACTATTAGTTAAACTAAGTGACCACCTCTCTATTGTCACTCATGGAGACCAAAATTGGGTTTTGCACTATTAGTTAAACCTGTTGCCCCCTCAAAAGCTTAAGTCTACGGATTAGGGTCAACCACTTGCTGTTGTAACATTGATATATTTCTCAGTTGTCTAATATGAGACTAAATCTCTAATTTTCTAATGTGACTAAACACTAATGATTGACTATTTCTACTTGTTCCATCGTAGAAGATGATCATGCATGTTAGCTTATGTTTTTTTTTGTTAATGATTTATTTGAATTCTTATAAAGTTTCTTTTTATTCTTTTCACTATTTTTGCCAAACATGTATAGTCTGGGGTTCACCTGATTCGTGGTATTGTCAAAGATGTTCATCCTGAAAACATAATTCTTAATGATGGCACAAAAGTTCCATATGGCCTTCTGGTGTGGTCAACTGGTGTAGGCCCCTCTCCCTTTACAAGGTCTTTAGAGTTGCCAAAGTCACCAGGTGGGAGGTATATTCTCCACCTTATAATAGTGAAAAATCACAAAATTAATCGTAGTTTTCTGTATTGTCTTTACTAATTCTATTTTTGGTGGGATCGTTGCTTCATATTTTTTGTGATTATAACATTTAACATGTGAGTCTCATAAATTCATAAAGTTTAATTTTGCTATCATGTGTTACATGCACGATATTAGCTTTTGCACTCATGTACTTGGTAGATATTTCTTCAAATTTATGTATGAAGCTTACCCAAGGAAACTGAATATTTTGCAGGATTGGCGTAGATGAATGGCTTCGTGTTCCATCAATAGAAGACGTGTTTGCGATTGGTGACTGTAGCGGATTTCTTCAAAGTACTCAGAAGACTGTGTTACCAGCTTTAGCACAGGTTTGTTTTAAGTTTTCTAAAGCGGTAAATTGGATAAAAGATTATTGCTTTCGGAAGGTAAACATGTATCTATGGTTTAAAATTCACCAATTAGGTTCACTGTGGATATCATATTTGCAGGTAGGTTCCTTTTATGTAGTATTCTAGAATGACATAAAAAGACATTTGTTCTTTCAAACCGACCACATACCTCAACTTTTAAGAAGAATGTGTGATCAAGTTCATCACTCTGCATCCCCATTTCCCTCCTGTCATTCCCACCCCATTTTATGGTGTGGGGTTTTGGCTGGTATTGATTGTTATTCTCTTTCTTAAATAAAGGTTGAGGAGAAGCTAATGTAATTTCATTAAAAAAAGCCAACTAATTGTGATTATTCGGATTGAAGGGACTTTGTTGTTAATATGTTTTTTTATTATATATGACAGATTAATAAGATAAAAAAGAGTTCCATAGACGAAGTCTGCTGTTGAATTCTGATTTGTCTATTTGTGGATTGCATAAAATCCTTCTTAAAATAAGGGAAAAGAAAGTAGAGTAAAGAGAAGAGAAGAGAATAAAGGAGAAATTTATTATAAAGCTCAATAGTATAGTAATTTTTGGCTATCCTGTTTAAGATTGAGTAACCTTGGCTCTTCTGGTGTCCCCTTATTTATAGGGAAAGGTTAGGGCTTGAGTGCTACAAAAAATTTCAAATAATGTGCCACATAGGTGAAAAAAATATAGAACAAGATTAATCAATTATTCTTTGAAAGATACAAGAAATTTGTAGCTTGAGAACCAACATTGATACTCGATCTGCTAATCTGAGTCATTGATTTATTTGGTGGAAGTCATTGTTTAGTTACTAGGATTGAGCGACTGGTTGAGCTTAGTTGAAGGTTGTCCTTGAACTTGGTGATCGAGTGTTTCTTGAATTTGGTTTACGAGTTTGCCTTGACTCTCATGAATAAATTTGATTCTAACCCGTCGAACAAGCTCTTGAATCCATTTGGTGATTCCGTTTTAGGTCAGATTGAAGAGTATCCTAAACTGGACTTGAGAGTCTACTTTGACCTATGCTAGCGAGTCCTACCCTTAAGACTGTTTAGGTGTCGTATTGCGCCTCGGAGATAAAATAACATAATCTATTATCATTGTTGGTTTAGAACCCGAGTGTAAATTGCATGCATCTTTTTCCCTATGTAATTAACGGGCATTGGTCTATATAAATGGTGAGATGTGAAAAAAGAGGTTCTTAGCATAAATACTGTGGAAAGGTCATTTTAGTGCTGATAGGAGTAGGATGCAAGCGTCCTGCCATCTTCATGAAATGATAATGGTGATGTTGCTCTATCCTAGACTAAAAACTTTTGTCTAGTATTTATAGTAGCATTCCATATTCTCAAATGTCTACTGCTCGTTTAACTGAGTGAATCTAGGACGCGTCAAACTAAGGCCTTTTTTGGCAATGTTGTCTTGTGTCATGTCAAGCTAGAATTTTTTGTATTATACAATACATACATACATGTATGTGTGTGTGTATATATGTATGTATGTATGTTTATATATATATATATAAATATATATATATATATATATATTCTTTAATATTGAATAAAGGAAATGATTGTTTGATAAATTATTTTAGGGCTTTTGCTTGAAGTTATGTGACCAATTACCTGTTTGATAAAAAAAGTATTCTGATATTGACAGCGACATGTTTGTTAAATAATCAAACTAGATATAATGGCATGACAAAAAATAAAATTAACTAAATTTATGTTAGAAAAATATTGTCCTATCATCATCAACAACCTTGTCCCAACATTTTCCAGTCATCTTTTTGAATTCTCACTTTTCATTCTTTTTTTTTTTTTTTTTTTGGTATTGCTTAAGGTGTTAAAGTTTATTATTTGAAAAGCATTTTCAAGAACACTTGTCTTTGTTAACTTAGTTGACTCTTCAGTCCTATATGTTAATTTTATGTACTCAAGGAGTGGGCATATTATTTATCTTTCATTATATATGTCCAACCAAGGTTAATTTAAATTATCTTATCTTGAATTTATTTTCATTCTAATTGTTTCTTTAATTAATTATTTCTTGATTTATCATTTCTGGTTTGGTCACCTATTTATTTTAACATTTTCATATCTTTCACACTCAACTTAGATATCTTTGAGTTTTTACTACCCAACGTCCTTTTTATAAAATATAAAATATCTGTTTTTTGCAATTAATTTGATAATATTACTTAATATCTAGGCACCTATAAGTTTAGAATACTGATTAGTTAATTAATCAATTATAGATTTTTTCTCTAAGAAAATGAGTTATATAAATCAGTTTCATTATAAGAATATCTTACATGATAATTAAGAATGACTTTGGGAATTTGAAGAAAAGGTCATCACAGCGTATTATATAAGTTCACATTAGACATTTTTTCTAAAAAAAAGTTCAAAGCCTTTTTGTAATAAGTAACTTCTACAGAAGTATGAGAATTTAGCTTTTGGTAGCTTCATATTTAGCTTTGTTTAAAGGCACATTTTTCAGGCATCAAATGACCATTCGCTCACTAAATGCTCTAAAATTTGTTCTGCTGCAAATTAGTGTATGCATGTAACTAATGGCACTTTTAAGGGGTCACAGAGAGAGAGAGAGAGAGAGAGAGAGAGAGAGAGAGAGAGAGAGAGAGAGAGAGAGAGACGTATATATATTCTATTATTGATTCCTCAACTGATTCCAAACATGCTTGGGGTTGGTTTTCTTTCCATGTATTATGAGAAAATGTTAAAATAGTCCCCAGACATTTTGCACGGGGCCATTTCAGTAATTGAGTCTATCAAAGTGTCAATTTAGCTTAATATGAGTTCAAATAGTCCGAATTGAGGGCTAATTTGGTTCTGATTAAAACCAGAGACTGATCGACATTTTTATAAACTATTATGTGGCACTTTACTACATGTATTATATTGTCTCATCTTTAAACATAACTTTATACCTTTTCATTCTGCTCAGTGCTTCTTATCGTATCAATGGGCCATCAATTCTTTCTAATGCTCTGCCAATATAGGTAGCAGAGAGGCAAGGGAAATACCTAGCGCGTCTACTAAACCGAATCGGTAAAGCAGGCGGCGGCTATGCAAACCAAGCTAAAAATATAGATTTTGGAGATCAGTTTGTATACAGACACCTCGGAAGCATGGCAACAGTTGGGAGGTATAAAGCTTTGGTGGACCTTAGGCAAAACAAGGTTAGTACTTAAAGAGAAAAACTTAATTTCCTTTTGATCTATCAAAATAAACAGGTTAAATAGTTTATATCTGCCGCTGAAGAAATCTATCTGCTCTTTAATGGCAGATTTATTGAAATCTTCAGACCAACAAGAGATTTCTTGAGATCTTTGCGACAATTTTTCTATAAAACTACTGCTAAAGATTTCACATAAATCTATTGTTGATGGGCACTTTGCGGATTCATATTTTTAATTTACATTGATTTTGCTGTCCTAACATTGATAAGATTTTCTTTGTATAAGAAGGTAGGAAATATCTTCAATTGAAATGTGTCATAATTATTTATTATCAATATAAACTTTCTAAAATCTAATGCAACTTAGGATGTCCTCATCATTTTTTCCACGTAATCAATAACTATTTAATGTTCGTGAATTTGAATTTCATATTATATGTATGGTGCAAACAAAACTGTCTTTTCTCCCATCCAATGGCGCTAATTTGATTTGCAGTAACCTCACTAGCCCCTAGTGCTCTTAAGGCTCAGTTGCCCCCAAAAGAAGAAAAAAAATAATATATGTATAGTTTAAATTAATATGACTTTAAAATTAATAACATCATCTTCTTCTCCTTGTGAAAAGTAAATAATCAGGGAGAACTTTATTTCACTGGAATGACTGAGTTAATTGTCGTAGCATGTTCCAGTGCTTCAAGTTACGTCTCGAAACATTGATCCTTCTCTAAATATTTAATTGATTTCTTTAACCTTTTCAAGCAAAACAAATTCCCCTTCAGTTATTTTAAATTTTCAGTGATGCATTGATATGAGCATCATGAACTGAGCATAATATGATATGCATTTGTGATTTGTTTATTGAAATAAATGATAAAACATTATAGGATTTGTTGTCATAAAAAAAACTATATTATGGTATGTGAAATACTTTATATTAAGGGGCCTATACACACCTACCACTCAATTCCTATGTATTAACATATCAACCTCTCAAACTTCAATTTTTACGTATAGATGACCATATGTCTTTGTTTTTGGCATAAGTTGGGTGGTCTATGGGTAAAATTGAAGTTTAGGTGGTTGATATGTTAATAGATAGGAATTGATTGGTAGGTAGGTAAATCAACCTAAAATTAAACTGAGGCATTTCCGCACTTGCAACACTATTCTCACATATGAAATAGCTGCTTTTAGAAAGGTAGAATCCAAGTATAGTGTTGAACAAGTAGGGGTAACTGTTGAATTTTATGACGGGGAGCTTAATGAAGTCATTTATAGTGATCCCGCTACCGTGAAAAGATAGCTAGACGTGCCAAATTGGGTGAAATTTTTGAATTAGACCGGGCTACATTGAAACCCGATAGTGTTTTTCGTAGCAGTCCAATGGGTTGGTTCACAAATATATACTGATAAAATTTCTTCTTCCACTTGAGAGACTAATAATAAGCATTATAAAAATGGGCACTCTATACATATTTTTGTTTATGGCATGTTAGTTTATCTTAAAAATTAAAGGCCTCCTATTTGTCATGTAAGATGAAAGCTTTTGCCATTGCACCATTTCGATCAAATCTATTTCACTTAACCCACAAGTTTTCAGTAGTACACTTTATTTATTTATTTATATATTTTTTAGTTGGACATGCCAATGGAGTGTTGAACATATATGTCAAATGCGTGTTGATTGAATTTCATATCATGCATATTTTGTATAATTTTTCTTAACTGGGAATAAAACTTGTACATTGCATTTTTGTTATTTGTGCACCATGAAAAACTTTATAAGCAAAATAAGAAGTGAATAATCTGGTTAATTTAAAAGTTTTTTAAAATTGCACAAGACATATATTAAGGAAATATGATTTACGTTCAATAAATAATGAGTCATATTGATGGATGTGGATGTCCCAAGTTATGTTACAATTTAGAAAGTTGATATTATTCATGAATTATATGACATCCTAACTTACGGAAATAAATCCTTACTGCAATAGGACTGAGCGCATGAGAGATGTGAGCAAAGTACTTATATCAGACAAAGTTTCTGATTTGTAGTAAATTTGTCCAATGCCATATTTCTTAAAATTTACAGTAAAAGGGTAAATTTCTAGTGTTGATGTGCAGATTTCTAGAAATCTGCCATTCAACTGCAAATTTTGCTCAAATCTTTCAACTGCAAGTTTTCCTCAAATCTTTTTATAGAGGATATCTTTCATTAAATTAGAAAGAAGGCAATAGAAATAATTGCTCAAGAAAAATCTCTTCTATTCATCAAAGACTTGGGTTTATATAGAGCCTTACAAATATCTTTACAAATAAATCCCTAGATTTCTTCTATATTTCCTATTTACAAATAAGACCTTAAAATATATACAATTTTCAACACTCCCTGTAAAGATGGGCAAAAGATATCGACTAAGCCCATTTTGTCAAACAAAAATAGTTATATTGAGCTAAGTCCCTTGATGAGTCAGTCAACTACTTGCTCACTAGTAGCTACGTGACTTATCTCTAGTAGTTTACTATTTAGCTTCTCCTTGATGAAGAACCTATCAATCTCCACATGCTTTGTTTTTTCATGCTGCATCGCGTTGTTGGAAATACTGATTGCTGAATTGTCTTTACCACAACTTCATTTGAGCTCCTTGGTTCACCTTGAGCTCTACCAATAGTGTTGTCCACCATAACATAATGGCAACTCCTAAAGTCATGGCTTCGTACTCTGCCTCTGTCGTCGACCTTGCAACCATTGATTGCTTGCTCTTCCAAGAGACCAAATTGCCCCCTACGAACATGCAGTATCTTGATGTGCATCTCTTTTCATCATCACAACTAGCCCGACAGAGTCATAGTAGCCCTCAATGCCTAAATGCCCCTTTTTCATGAAGATTAACCCCTTCCCTGGTGCACTCATTAGTTACCTCAGAATCTAATACACTGCATCCATATGGTCTTTTCTCGGATTATGCATGTAGTGACTCAACACTCTTATTGCAAATGTTATGTCGGGACGAGTATGTCTCAAATAGATGAGACAACCTACCAACCTCTAATACCTCTCACAATCAACTAACTCTTCTACCTCTGCACTCAACCTTCCATTATGATCAATTGGTGAAATTGTAGGCTTGCATCCCAACATGCATGTCTTTGTGAGCAAGTCTAGCATATATTTTCTCTGAGATAGAACATTTTCGCCCCCACCCCCCTCCTACTCCGCAAGCCATCTCAATCCCAAGGAAGTGTCTAAGTTGTCCCACGTCATTCACCTCAAACTCTTTGCCTAAATTTGTCTTCAACTGAGCAATCTCTCCCTCATCATCGTTAGTGACAATCATATCATCAACATACACAATAAAAATAGTAATGTGACCACCATGTTGTTAAAAGAACTGTGTGTGATTGGTCTTGATCTGCTGATAGCACATTCCTACCATTGCTCTCTTGAACCTGTCAAACCAAGCTCGAGGAGACTGTTTCAAACCATAGGTGACTTCCTTGACATACCTTGACTACTATTTTGTTTGTGTCGAACCCTGAGGGTATGTCCATGCACACCTCTTCTACCAGGTCCCCGTGAAGAAACACATTATTTATATCAAGTCGGTGTAAGCTCAATCAACCATTCACAATCAGAGAAATGATTGTTTTGACTGTGCTCATCTTTACCATTGGTGCAGATGTCTCATTGTGCTTTATAGTGATCAATCTTTCCTTCTGAGGTATGCTTCACTTTGCAGACTTATTTGCACCTGACTACCTTTTTCCCTGCTGGTAGCGCCCCACGTCCTGCTCTTATCAAGAGCATAAAGTTCCTCCAACATGACAACCTTCTACTTTTGATCCTTCTTAGCTAACTACCAACACTTGGGCATAGAGACAGTGTCGAAAGATGCAATGAATGCTCCGTGTAATGGTGATAGGTTATATAGTATGAGACAAACTGAACAATGTCATGTGAGAAACCAAAATGATCAGGAGAATAACGGTCATGAGGATAACCTGTATTGTGGCGAGAGGTCCTCCTTAAAGTCATGAGATTGGAAGGAGAAGGGAGAAGAATCTTATCACCCGTGTAATCGAATTATGAGGTGGATGGTGTAGGTTTCTGTGGATACGCGATAGACCAGGACAAAGGACTTTTGGTACGAGTGACATGACAGACACTGTTCCCTCATTCTACCTCCTCTTTGTATACACCTTCAGCTTCTCTTGAGCTTGAATCTCACCTTCTTAGGCTCATTTTCCTTATTTTCTAGCTCTTTCTCAGTCAATTCTTCCCATACTATGGGACATGAAATCATTCCCATATGTATCTATCTCTCACCATCACTACTATCCTCCTCTCGCCTCATATCTCCAATATCTGGCAAGTTACCAAAAGGTGAGGTCACCTCCAACGTATGGTACAGTTCAAATTCTTTAAAAGTCACATTCATACTCACAATCTCTTCTATATCGAGCTCCAACAAACATACCCCTTTTGGGTGGAAGAATAACCCACAAAAATATACTTAACAGCTCTTGGATCCAACTTCTCTATTGATGGCCAATCATTCTTCACAAAACATACACAAATAAATACTTTTCTTGGAAGGATCTCGTCGTTATCTCTTTTCAACAAGTCACAGAGATTGCCACTCCAACACTCTTGAAAGCTTGCTGTTGATTAATTGACTGGCTGTCAAAATAGCTTGGCCCCACATGTAATTTGGGACATTAATTATGATCATCATGTCTCAGACTGCCTCCAGAAGGTATCTATTATTCCTCTCTGTTACTCCATTTTATGTCGATGTGTATGAATATGCGGTTTGATGTTGTATCCCTTAGATTGACTATACTCCTCAAACTTCTTGTTGGTATGCTTTGTCTCATTATCATACCTCAAAACCTTCACATCTGCACTGTATTAAGTCTGAATCGCCTTGTAAACGTCTTTAAAGAAGGCAAGCACATCACTTTTTTTCTCATCAAATATAACTTAGTAACACGAGAAAAATAATAAATGAAAGCCATAAAATATCTATAATCATTCATCAAAGTTGTAGGACAAGGTCCCTATACATCTGAATGTACCAAATAAAAAACACAAATACTCTTATTACCAGAACTAACATAAGAGCTTTTGATATGCTTACTAAACTAACAAGCATCATCCCAAGTTCTTGTTTATTTGCCTTTTCATACAAAGACAGATACAAACGACTTAATACACTAAATGAAAAGTCTCACGCTCTTGTGATGTACCAACAACACATCTTTCACACTCTTCCTAGATTCTTCTACTCCAACACTCTACCATAGATGTCAAGGCTAAGTCTATCCTCTCTTTATCCAAGTACTAGAGTCTACTATGCCATGTGCCAGTCTTAAGTTTCTGGTCAGTCATCTTCTTTTGACATATCACCTTAGGAATATCAAATGAAAGAACACATTTTAGTTGGAATATAATGACGCTAATACATAAAAGGTTCACTAGAAATGAAGGAGCATGCACAACATTGAACATGGTCATAAAATTGGTACATCTCACCGTACTCTTATCAACCACAGACAGTGTTGTACCATCAACAGTTTGAATGATCTCTGGAACTGCTAGGTGAGTATAGGAAGAGAACTCACTAGCGACACCTACCACATATCGAGATGCACTAGAATCTACTATACATTTTGGTGATCTTGTGTGTGGATATAGAGGCAAGAGCATATTTATTATGGTATCTTTGACTGAGTGAGTATAAGTAGCAGGTCCCTCTTAGATGATGATAGGGTGGATGTAGTCTCAGTCACATCATCTGCCGCTCTCTGTTTCCTCTTCAACATTTTCAGTAAAGACAACCACCCATGTCTTTCCCCCATTCTCCGCTACCATCAAATTGTCTGGTAACCCCCTGTTCTACCACTTTGGTCCCCACAATTACGACCACGACCTCTAGACTGTTCACGTCCACCCGTCTCTCACCTTGGGTGGCTTTGGATAAGCCTTGCTCAGGTGTCACACTTCTCCAAAGTTATAGCACTTGCATGTCTCCCCTTTGAAAGCTATCACACTTGAGCTTGAGCGGCCAAAGATGATCACATACTTGAAATTCTACTCAACTCATAGTGTAGCCTCATGTGACTCTCCTCCTGTATCATCGTGACAATTGCCTCATTTGGCTAGGAGGACATATCTCCTCTGATTAAAGGCCGGTTTCAGGTAAGCCAGAAATTGCATAGTCCTCATCCGTGCAAAGATCTCCTCCTTGCCCTCCAGATCACCACAGCTCGACATAGGTGAGATATGATTAAGATCTTGTGACAACTATTGTAGCTCTACAAAATACTCCTGAATTGATCTATCACACTGTACTACTACCTCTATTTTACGTTGAATCTGGAACACCATCATGTAGTTCTCAGTCCTAGCATAGTTCCTCTTCAGGTTTGATCATGTCATTCACCTTTGGAATACCTTCAACAAATGAGGCAATCGTTGGAACCATCGAGCTGAGTAGTCAGGTATGAAGCAACACATGCGGTCCTCCACTCCCCCCCCCCTAGCACTGTCACTTTTTGGCTTGACTCCTGTTAGGTATCCTTCTAGTCTCTTTCCTATTAGAGCAACATCGACCTGACGCAACCAACTCAGTTACGTGCCCAATCCATCAAAATTTAGATCCACATGGGGGAGATCTAGCTTCACCTGTGTTAGAGCGTGATATGCGGTAGTGACTCTTGTCGATACCCTAGTTCTTTGTATGAGCCAGAACAACACCTCAAAACTTACCTCCCACACTATCTCCGTCTCCTGGTATCCTAAATCAAAATGATCAAGTCTAGATCACACACGACTTCCTCACATGAAATTGGCCCGGCGTTTCACCGAAGCCGAAAGAGTCGAAGCTTCGTGTGCTACTTCCTACCTCGAGTGCAAATCAGCTTGCCAAAGCCTACACACTCACAAAAACCGGTCTGCAGCCCTGCTCCTTTCGCTCTTGGTCGCATACGAAACCATCCGTCTATGCCCCCTCCATCGCAGGAGTTACACAAAACTGTAGGTTACGTCAAAGCCGCTCCACGCCACTGCCTCTTGCATGATCCCACCCTTCCTTGTCTTCCCAGTTAGATCTCGCGACCCGTCGTTGCCTTTTCAACTAGCTCTAATTGCGACTATATCGTGAGGGTGTACACTACACAATGATCCAGTCGTTTTCTTCCCAACTAGCTCTTACCGTGACTGTATCGCTCTCTCACATTGCTTCCCAGTTGCTTCTGCGATCCGTTGTTTCAGCTAGCTTACGATCGAGGCAACACAAAGGTACAACAACTGCAATCCTTTCATCGCCGGTGAGAGCCGCGTGGGTCTCACAATCATCGATCGCCACTCTTCCGATCGAGTAGCAGTGACCGCTAGATTAGGACTCTGATACCAAATAAAAATAATTGCTCAAGAAAGATCTCTTCTGATCATTAAAGACTTTGGCTTATATTGAGCCTTACAACTTTCTTTACAATAAATTCCTAGACTTATTTCATATATCTTTTTTACAAATAGGACCCTAAACTATATATATATAGTTCTCAACAGAGGCCAATTTAAAAATTTTACCGTAATTCTCATATACCATCAGCTTGACCTTTATTGTATGAAATCTAACGATTGAGTTCACTTTTGATCAATATGCTAATTTGCTTCATGATTTTAAATTTTTTTTTCTTTCCTGCTGTTTCTTGCATGAGTTGATATTCCTATTTTTATAAACATTATTTCGCTATAGACATGTAACCTCTAATTTTTATTTTCTTTTTCTAATTTGTTATTATTATTTTATTTATCTATTTTACTAATTTATCTTTTACTTATCCATTTGAAACTTTTTTATTATTGTTCTTATCCTTCTAATGCAATCTTTTTTATGATGTTTTCATCCTAGCCTTTACTTGCATAATTCTTAAGATATCATTTCTAAGAACATATAATTCGCAATTCTAATGGCTTGTGTCGTAAATCATAGAATACTCGTGCTATATTTTGTGTTTTGTGATAATTAATGTGTCACAAACTCTTCCAGGAGGCTAAGGGATTGTCGCTCGCTGGTTTTGTAAGCTGGTTCATCTGGAGGTCTGCATACCTAACGCGCGTTGTGAGTTGGAGAAACAGGTTCTATGTGGCCATAAACTGGCTAACTACCTTAATATTTGGTCGTGACATAAGTCGCATCTAGGAGCATCAACAAAGGTTAGGTTATTTTCAGGTTTATATTAATTATTTGTTCTTTCACTGTTGAAATAAAATATAATATGTATGAGTTGTGATAGAAATCTACTAATGAAGGAATTGTTATGCTGCATAGTAAAACCTAATTTATTTGTAATTTGTTTTTGATAAATGAAAGATGAGTTGGATCCTAATTTATTTGTAACTAATGACAGAGTTTTACTAATACAACTGGATGAAAGCTATATAGTACAAAGTACTAACCAATGTATGGATATGTGTTGTAGTTAGGATTCATATACCAAGCGCTTGTCCATTGGATTGAGTCAAGGTGTAGTTTTACATGAAAGTACACACAATTAGGGATGTAACTGAGCCTAGATGACTCTAAGTTGGCTAGAGCTCGGCTCGATAAGTGCCCATGAGTTGAGTTTGATGAGCTAACAAGTCAAGCTTAAGCCAATCCCAAATTGACTGGTAAGCTTGTGAGCTAGTTCATTTTAAAAAATATTTCTATAAAATATCTTAAAGTTCAAGTCATTTTATTATATCAAGTAATATTATTTTCTTTCATGATAAACAATCTGGCTTGAACCTGTAACATTAAACTCAGATCAAACTCAATTAATTAATCAAGCTTTGGTTGAGCTCGAATTGACTCGACTCGATTGCACCCCTATACGAAAGTAAAATTATATAACAAGTATTAGCAATGCTTGTTGTAAAATGAATTAGTTTAGTTTGCTTGTAGCTATAAATTATGTAAGAACTTATGGTGCACTCTCTGACAATGCAGCTTCTGTTATGCAGTCTGGTAATTTGAGCATGAGCTGGTTAGTAACATCTAATGTTTGGGCTACTTGATAGTGAACTGATTTGCCGAGTTTAAATAATTTTGATGGCTAATATCTAATATATTTATGGTGCTATCTAGAAGATTTGAATTGAGAGTTCATTTTCCATTTTTTTGGAAAAATGAGGGCCTAGACCAGAGAATTGAGAGTTCATTAGTGAGATCATCTCATCTCTTAGTAAGTGGATTCAAATTTTTTTACTTGAATTTAATTCACAATAGTAATGTCATTTGCTTAACTCAGTTGAGACAATGTTGAGCATACGTTCACTTCATGATTCTTTTCTCTTTTGATAAGTTAAGACGAAGATAAAATTAATCAACTTTCCTGATTAGAGTTGGGTCATCCTCATCTTGGTGCGTTATTATTCTTTTCTTTAACAGGCAAATGGTTAATGCGCCGACTGTTTTAGGTTTTTAAATGCCCTTTTAACTTTGAAAATATTGCAATTTTCTTTTCTGGAAGTTGAGCATTAACCAATCAGCTATTCTTGATCCAATAATTCAATGTGTAGTTCAAAGACACTGCAGACATACCTTCTTTCTTCAGTCTTCCTCCTCAAAGCTAATATTACTTACTGTATGTAAAAGGATTTTTATTTATTTTTTTTTTAAATTTGTAATTTTCTTTTCAAACTTTGTGCTTTTTTTCTTCTATATAAATCTTTTAAAATAATAAATAATTCTTTTTTTTATATATATATATAAATTTTGTGTAAGTCTTATGTAATCATTTTACATGTTTGTTTAGCCTAAGCAAATTTTATTTTCCTGGAAATGACATTTGTGATTGTTGACGATTTAAATTGTGAAATGTTGTTTGAGCTTCTCATGTATGCTATTTTGAGTCTCAATGCAATTGATTACTAAAGGCTTTTGATTTTGTCTATGCTTTAATTTTTTGAATGTTTGAGTAGATGAAATTAGAGTTTACTCAATAATTCTATGACTTCCATGATTTCTTTACATACGGCCTCTATGCTTTGTTTTGTTTCTTTACTCCTTTGGAGACTTCTTTTCCAAGGGCATTCATATTACTTCTTTGGGAAGAAAAGCTCTTCTTAGTCGCTGAATGAATTTAAACAAGGTTGAATGGAGGCTTTTATTGGAGACCAAATACTAGTTGTGAAGCCGTTCCAATGAGAGTTTGAGCTCATGGATGAATTCAACATTTAAGTCATTGAGTCCCACGAGTTCATGAACTCAACAAAGGAAAATACTAATGGTCTGTTTGGGATAATTTTTCGTCTATTTTGCTTTTCAGATCATCACCACGGTTTTGTTTGGGGAACAACTTTCTTGTTGAATTTCAGAGATTTCTGTGGTAGAAAGCTGTTAACGTGTGGTTGTTGCTAGAAAGTTGTGACATTATTTTTTGAAAATAAAATAAACTTATAATAGTCTTCGCAGTTTTTTGAAAAACAATTTCTTTCGCAGGAGCTTCACAATTGCTTCTTCAAATAACTACAGCTGTCATAACAGACCCTAAATGATGAGATCAAGGCCAACTATAATAAACCCCACTTAAAAATAAAAAAAAATTATTTGGGGCCTTTATCTGGATATCACATAGTTCATATATATTTATGTATCTATCACCCAAACCTTTTTTTTTTTTGTTTTTTTATTTAACACCTAAACTTTTATATTTACAAACACTTCACTCAAATTTTAAGTATTGCATAAAAAATTACTATTATTAACTTTTTAAAAGTGAAACACATATTTTGTATAGGTTATAACACCAAAATATGTTATAAATTTAGGGTAGATTTACACACATACCAGTCAAATTCTATCTATTTACATATTTAAAACATAAACTCCAGTCTTTACACATATGCCAGCTTACATATGCTTTAAAAAGGTGATATTTTTAATGTGTTATGATAGATTTGGGTAGTGTAAATGTAATAAGTATGGGTGTTTGATATGTAAACACATAATAATTGAGTGGTATGCATGAAATTGCCCCCAAATGTAAATATCAAACTTTAGGTGTTAGATATATAAATACCTAAGAATTGTGTGAAATGTATGTAAATTTCCCTTCCTTTTTTCCTTGGATGATATGTAGAAACACAACATGGCAACCATATATGTTAAGACATAAGTTTTTTCTACTTAAATGCCCTAAACTAGCCAAACAATAACTCTTAAAAGCTCTTTCTAGTGTTTCATTTTCTTATTCTTTGAATAAATGAATTGTACTTAATATCTTTTTTTTTATTATTATTTTGTGAAAATATTTTGCAAGCCAAGTAGAAGTTAAATGGACAATTGACAATGATGAACCGAGTTGTAAGTAATGATAAACAAGTTTTACAAGGCAATAATTATGAGAATTAGATATTTAATAAAATAACCAAGACCTATGATAGTAAAAAATAATTGTTGGAATGCCAAATTAATTTGAAGAATATTTTGATTAGTCGTTTAACAAAAATATCAAAGAATGTGCCGAAGAATATGTATTGATAATGTGAGCATTGGAGATATATCTAATATTTTAGTGAATATCCTTAAACTTTTGTTTTTAAATATCATTGTAAGTCTTATTTGACCTATATCTATGATGCACTTCTTTGGACAAGTTATTTTAGATGAGCCTCATATTTTATTGGAGCATTTAACTTTATGGGGGTGAGCATCTTTGTACTCATCACGAGAAATGATTTTGCTCGCTTTCAATGCAAAGGGACGTTTAAATTACTGTACAACAAAGGCTAGTGGCCTGTGTCAACAGGAATCAAATGACACTTACTCTGTCTGCCAATAGAAAGTCAATCGAGAAGACATTCCCGGGCATGTACAACAAGGTCAACTTGAGATATTAGAGGATTGAAGATGGGTTGACAGAGCATTCATGCGAGAGACGACCACGACCAGTCTACACCAAATGCCGACCACCAAAGAGCAATCACGACTAGTATGATTTTAGAGGCCAACTGTGGCTAGACAACAACCATGTATTGGCCATGATAGAGAGACTTCCAGAAGCCAACCTAGGAGGTCGACTACTAAAAATTGATTACGAGGGGCTAGGTACGAGAGAGCTATCACCTTATCATAATGGCTTACAAGAGGAGGAAACCCCTATGACTCTAATTCTACAATGAGGAAAAGACCAAATTAGAAACTTATAAATCTAAGTCTAGTCTAAATATGGCATATTATAAGATCTAACCCCAATAAATCAGGCGTATTAAATATAATTAGGATTCAAACCCTCTTTTTTGGGAAGTTTGTGTATGCTCTTAATTCATCTTCATCTGCTCATTCTTATCTCTATCCCTGTTGTCTCTCCTTTATAATCTCTATTCATTGGTTGTAATTCAAGGACAAATGTAGAATCAACAATTACAATACTTGATCTTTTTTGTAAATTAGATACTTATGAGTTTTTGCACGATGCTCAACTTCTAGGCATTTGAGAGGAATTCATAGTGTCATGAATTTTTGAAAATTATAGCCGAGTAATGAATATTTAAATAATTGAGTAGTTGAGTTATAAAGAAGTTACCTCTTGAGTGAGCAGTTAAGTTGCCAAGTAGGCAAATAGTCGAAGTGTCAGGTAATCAATGATTTATGTTTTACTTTGTTCATCAAAATTAATTGATTCTTTGAAGGAAAACCTTACTTTTAAATTTAGTTTGAGGGTAGTCGTCTATTTGGGGGATGCATCTCTTTTATATGAAAGTTCACATTTTTTAAATTTGGCATTAAGTCAAGATTATTTTTATCTCAAACTTAAATTAGTTTGCCTCTTGTTGATTAGTTGGCTTACATTTAAAGTTCAATTTTTTTATTAAAACTAAATTTTCAATATTTTAAGTTTGGTTTAGTATAAATTGATAAGCAAATATTGAATTCAAATTTTGAATCTTTTCACAATTTCAAATTTATTAATACATAATTGGTCGAGCCTCTTGGAAGAGTTCTTAAGTGCATTGTTGAGTTTGTAAGTTTAGTTACCCTAGTGTAGTCTTCTTATCAAAAATCTAATTTTTATAATTATTACTAGATTTTACGCTGTAAAGAAAAATGAAGTGTGTTAGAAATTACTTCTATTCAAAAAAAAAATATATTTGAAATACAAAATGCTGAAAATGTACATTTTTTAAATAAGACATTTATTACGAACTTCTAATTATGTCTTCTATTTACATGACTTGTATTGAGGTTGGTGCATTCTTCGCTTCTATATGTTTTAATCATTGTTCAAAGTTGGCAAATATAAACTCCTTTTGCATTTTCTAGCTTTAATAAACTCTCCAATGATATTGCAAAGAGGTTGGCAAACCTTTATGTTAATGAGGTTACAAATATGTTGGGAATCTTTCGTATAATAATTCTAATCTTTATGAAAAGTAAATTATTTTTAAAAAAATCTTCAACGAGATCATGAAGATGATGACAATCCTACGTAGTATGATTTTTTGTAATATGGATGAAAAGCAGAATAGTTTGATGGATCCATGGCAAGAGATTTGTGCAAGAAGGAGGTGACAAACAAATTTATTTCTTATTTTCAATTTCATTGACTAATTTGGCACATAATGCTCGTAAAGTGGTATATAGAGGATATCTATTATGTTATTGGTGATTTATTGATAATTTCAAGTTGTTAGGTTTGAGGTCTGCTACAAATAATTCATTACGTTAAACTTTGAGAGAGATTTCTACTTTCTACTTAGTTTTAGTCACCATAATACCTATTTGATTGATGTTGATAATGATGTCAGGTGTCTCAACTACTTGCAAATGAAACTGAAATCTAGACGCTATTATACTCTTTCTTATTTATGAATTGCTGAGTTCTAACAACTCACATAGAATCATTGGTTTCTATAATATTAATGCTAAATGGTAATTTTTGAGACCCTAAGCATAGTATAAGTGACAACTTGTTAATCTTTGAAATTAAATATTTCTTTCTAAAGCAACTAATTACGTATCTGATAGATTCATTTAATTCTTATCAATTTGTTATTCAAGTGGATTTGCAATTTTTTTCAAGTTCTTTTGTAGTGGGATAAAGGCTATAAGATGGTGGCGAGACCTGCAATGCTTTATGGTGTAATATGTTGGCCTATAAAAGGGAAGCATAAACTAAGTTAAATGTTGTTGAGATGAGAATGCTTAGGTGGATGAGTGGCTTGATTCTTAGAGACAAAATGTAAAACAAATTTATCCTTGAAAGGTTGGTGTAGCTCCAGTGGCAAACAAGATTAGAGAGAGTTGTCTTAATGATTTGGTCACATTAAACATTGTTTATCTAATGATCTGATTAGAAGAGTAGATGTTGTAAATTGGACTTATGTTAAGAAAGGTAGAGGTAGACCTAAAAAATTTGGGAATGTTCTATAAAAAAATGATCTTAATTTATTGGAATTAAATGAAAATATGAGACTCAATAGGATATAATGAAGAGAAAGGATGCAAGTAGCTAACCCTGGCTAATGGAGGAAAAGAATTCTTGTAGCCAATCCCATCATGTGGGATAAAGAATTGTTGTTGTTGTTTTCCTTTTATACTCTAGAATTCTTAATTTGATGAGCTTAATTTAATGAGTTGTTTGATGCACACATTGCAGTTTTCCATTAGCCCTCCATAGGAAGGCCTCATATTGTATAAATATTATTAATATTTTGCTCGATGTAATTCATGAAGGTCGGGGAGGCATTCATGTTAAATTAAATAGGGGTGCTCTTCCGACTGCAATCTTGATGCTCTCCTTCCATTTCTAGGGCTTGGAGAGCGCACATCTATCCTCTATACCAAATCCTTTCTTCACAAGTTCTCTTTGTGTTGTATGAGCCCATTAATGATACAGGACCTGAAGTCCTAAAAGAATTCAATATCCTAAAGGGTGTGGTGAGTATAAAGTTTATACACAATTCTAACAAAGAAACCTTAGAAGAAAGAAAAAAATTAGAGAACAATAGATTGCACCAGAGAGTTCGTGATACACTAGATCAATTAGTTAAAAAAATTAAAATGATGATACAAGAGGTAAGAGATGATGCCTTTAAGACTCGCTCTATAACCCATTCTAAGAGACACAAATGATAATCAAGGTCAGTAGCTTGTAGACTATAGTTACGGATGAAGAGATTGAGAAGATACCTCTCCTCAAGGCTAAAGGAGGAAGAAGATGAGTCGTATGTCTTGGAATAAGAACTTCATGAATCCTTGGATTAATAAATGAATACGAAAAAGGACAATAAGAAGAAGCAAAAATCCTTAGAGAATGCTTTCTCAAATGAGATCACGGAAGCAGAAGAACCACATAAGTTTAAAATTGTAACTTTGGAATCTTACAAAGGAAGATAAGACCTAGCTGATCATGTAGCTTCTTTCAAATCATACGTGTTCCTATTACGATGAAATGAAGCCCTAAAGTAACATTTATTCTTCATGATGCTGAAGGAATTAGCTCAATGCTAGCTTAATAACTTACTTATATGAGTTACCACTTCTTTCAAGGATTTCAAGAAAATGATCATAGCCCAGATTACTAGAACCCAGTAGCCGTTGAAGAATTCTCAAGCTCTTTTATAGATTAGACATGAGCCTTCAGAGCATGAGGAACAAAATCACTAGATTTTAATAGGAGATGCTCAACCTTAGAGATCTGAAAGTTAATGTTGCTCATGCAACATTAGCTCAAGGTCTGTGTGATGGCCTTTTTAGATAAACACTTGATATTCAAAAATTGAGAACCTTAGTTGAGCCCATGGGAGTAGCTAACAACCATATCTCAACTGAGATGTACAATTCTCTACCGAGTTCTTCCAAAAGCCAAGATCCAAAAGGTAGATTTAAAGGATGACATTTCATAGTTCGTAGAGTTTAAGGGGACTAATTCACTTGACAGAGATTCTCAAAACTCCTCTAGAAGGTAAATTTACCAACCAGTGTGAGAATTCCTTAATCATAGGATAATCGAAAGAAGGCAGAGAAGAGTCCAGATCCACCTCAGTTCCTTCCAGTAGAAGTTCCTCCACTGAGAGCATTGATGCCTGAGATCATTAAAGCTATTTATAATAAAGAGTAATTTAGAAACGCTTAACAGATATAGATAGAAAGTCACCTGCATGTTTCAACAAATATTGTGCCTATCATAGAGATCGTAGGCATAACATGGAGGAATGTAGAGACCTTAGGAGCTTAATCAAGGAGTTGATCTGAATTAGGAAGTTAAAGGGTTCGTGGATCTATATGTGAACATCCAGAGGTAGGGCAGTGCTCCATCAAAAATACAAACAATGAACTCGGTTCTAACAGGAAACCTTCTATCTTTGAAGGAAACAAACTAGAAGATTCACGACGATCAAGAAAGAAGCATCTAAACGTAGAGGAAGTTAACTCCACAACTCTTGCTAGACTGACCAGTCTAGTTCATCCACTCATTACCTTAACAATACTAATTTTCATACCAATAAGAATTCTTTCAATAAGGCCATCGTGGTCATCACATTGATTGTGAATTATTAAGTTCAAAGCATCATGATAGACACCAACAACTCCAACATATTATTCAAGAAAGATTTTGAAAAGATGAACACGGCTAATATTCACTCGACACCTACTTTAGATGCACTATATAGATTTTATGAAGAGAGATGGGAGACCTATGGAGTGAACCAATGACATGGGGTGAATGATAAAGAAAGTATACTTCATTGACAAAATTCATCATGGTGGATACCTTGAACACTTTTAATGTCACCTTTGGAAGACCAGTGCTCAACACCTTCAAGGCTATGACCTCCACCTATCACGTAGCCTTGATTTTCTTAGGTGGAAGAGAAATCATTAGTGTCAGAGGAGACTTAGTCTAATCTTAGGTATGCTACCTACAAGTTATAGAGAGCATACATGATGACCTCCTCTAACTCAATGTGAATAGAGGATGCAAATTAGAAGCCACCAAGACTGTAGAACAAGTGCCTCATTCTGAAGAAGATACAATCAAAGCTTTTTAAATCAATTTTAGCATTAGTAGGGAGCACAAGGATCTATTGGTAGCAGCTCTAAGATTAATGCATTGGTTGAGGAGTTAGCATAGATATCTCCTACCACTGACTTAATTTTAGTCCAAGAGCCTGATTGATCAAGGAGAAGAAGTAACGTGCAACAACTACCATGGTTAAACCAATCTAGTAGGAGGTCTAGAAAATTTTTGGATGCAAACTTCATCAGAGAAGTATAACACCCAAAGAGGTTGACAAAAATCATAATAGTTCGAAAAGTTAACATCAAATGTAGAATTTAGGACGACTTCACTAACCCTAACTCAACATATTTTGAAGATAATCATCTCCTACAATAAATTGACACATTAATCGATTTTGTAGTAGGGTGCCAAGTCATGAGCTTTCTAATGCATTCTTAGGATATCGTTAGATTAAAATGCAACTTAAGGATGCAGAGAAAAAACTACTTTCAGTATCGTAGTGGGGGTATCTAGTTAAAATGTAATGCATTTTGAGTTAAAAAATACTAAGAATACTTATCAAAGGTTGATGTATATAATTTTTTATATTCATTTTTTCTTATAGTATATGTTCCCATATGCAAGTAGTGCTTTGCATGATCTAATAGTGAATTCTTTAATTTGCTCAGTTAATTCTTTAAGGAAGTTTGTGTAAGTGATATGAAGGCCAATGTTATAAGGAAACATGAAATGAACTTTTTACTTATATTATGCAAGTTAAAGAGAATAACTTCCTTTGCTCTTTTGACTCAAGGAATCGCTGGCCAATAAATCTACCCTATGAGGCTATGCCTGGATGTTAAGTGTAATATTGATAGATTTATCCATTTGAGAAGTAATGATACGAAATAATTAATAATATAAATAGATTATCTTTTTAATTATTCTTAATTCACTAAGTTATTATAAATTTTTAATAAACTTAATATAATTGTGAAGAATAAAATACACCCTGAAGCACTATATCTGAAGCATAATTAGCTAAAAAACTACTAAATTTTGCTCTTATATTAGCCACATACACAGATTTTATTGAAGGTTTAGGAGCTTCACAAAATTGTAATTTTTATTTTTTGATAATCAAGAAAAATAATAAATAGAAGCACTTTAAGATGCCTAAATGATAAAGAGCTTAAGGCATAAATAGTCTATATTCTTCTCAATTGTGATGAAGTTCTATCACTTTTCGAATAAGATGGTTAAAATTTTCAAGTTTTTTTTTTGGTGGACAAGATATGATACCAATCTAATTGTAAAGATGTCAATATTAAGTTCAGGATATTAATGAGTGCTTCACATTTGAAAGGTGATAATAGTATTAATAAGAATATTTAAGATTAATTCCCAACATAATTGAGATTTTATATAAGATATTTTGACAATGCATACATTCAAAAACACCAAAGTTCCATAGTATAACATATCTGCATCAGGCAGACAACTCGTTGGTCGATACCGTGTCACAAAAAACTAATGTAAGAAAAATAAGAATTTTTGAACTACAATCCATTTGAAAAAATATATATCTTTTTTTCAACATTAAATTTACATAAGACTGAAGGAGGTGCAGGGTGAAAGTCCTATAAGTACAGAAGGTTTAAGAGGACAATCTGAGCAATCAAAGTTTGGTATATGGAGAGAAGCTATTGGAAAAAGAAAAGAGGTAAAGTATATGGCTTACTGAGAAAATTGAGGGCTTGGTGAATGCTGAGATGAAAGCTCTAATTGCTACTCTGCAGAAGCAAGAATGGAGAAGATGCACCTGTGATAGAAGGATGTTTGTTTATATATATATATATATATATATATATATATATATATATATATATATATATATTAAAAGGATTAGCCAGAGGCTATTAAATGAGCATCCCGACTAACCTCAAGTGCCTAATAATTTCATCCCGGACATAGGCAAGATCGAACCCGTGATCCCAGAGGTCTTACAAACTCTGCTAACCAAAGAGTCACGATAGACGGCACGCATATGTTTTGATTCTCTTTATTAGGCTATATTGTAGAATTTTAGCAAAACATCAATTTTATTTGTTTGTATATTGTAGTTGCAAGTATAAAAATGGGAATGTATAAGAATCCCTTTTTATTTTTTCTTCTGAGTGTGGGTCTACAACAGGAATTTTTATTGCGTCCAGACGGCGTACGCAACTCTGCGTCCGGACGCCAATAAAAATTCGCCACGTGGAATTCTGGGTCCCACAGTGGCGAATTTGAAAAAAATTCATTTTAAATTCATTTCTGCCAGCCGACCCGACCCGAGTTGAGGCCCGCGACGGAAAAAAAGTAAAATTTTCGCGCTTTTCATTCCCGCCAAAGTAGAAAGCCTTATTTTGTCTCCATTATCTTTAGGATGCGTAGACTTTTTGATTTGTCTGACCTAGCTTTTCGTGGACCTGAGGACCTGAGGATTATTTGTCTGCTTTTGATTCTAACCTAAAGTTAAAGCATGCTACCGTTCGCACAAAATATTTCTGATCAAGTCGACAGTGAGTTGGAATCTCAAAATATATTCGAGGAACAAGATTTTCAGCTTAGTTTAGCTGCGACAGAACATATCCCTCAGGTTGGTAAAATTTGTTGTATGCACTGTTTTATTACTGTTTCACTGTTTTATAGTTTTATTACGGTAGTATGTCCGTAGTTTCAAAAGAGTAACGTCAAGTTTTTTTTTCATAGTGGGACATGATGTTATTTGGGTAATATTATGAGTGTATTCAGGTAGTTTCAGAAAAGTATATTCGTTAAGTATTCTTTCAGCGGTACGTGGTGTTATTTTAGTAATTTTGTGGTGGTATTCAGACAGTTTCTTAAGAGTAACTTAAGTTTGCTTCAGATTTGGTCGTGGTTTTATTTAGGTAATTTGAATGTAGTATTCTGGTAGTTTGGGGGGGACGTTTTATTATGTCGGTAATATTAGGGTGTTATTGTGAAATACTCTCGGGTGTGGTGCTTTTATTGGTATTATTAGAGTTAAATGTGTATTATTCGTGATAATACCTAAAAAGCACCGATGCTTTTATAGTTATAATTTGGTACCTTGGTGTGATTGTGGTGTTATTATGGTATTATTTTTGTATTATTCGTTGTTAAGGATAGTATTACTGACATACAAATCCCGATCCAATTATAGATACCCGAGAGAGATAGTGCCTCCAATGAACCATTTATAAACATATTGCTTCAAGCTGTTATCAATAATGAGAAGGAGGCCTATGAACAATATTGCGCCTATGCACACAATGTTGGATTTACTGTGCGAAAGGACCACATTGGTTTTTGGTCGAATTCAAAGAGGATCAAGATAAGGGACTTTGTTTATGGTAAGGCTAGTGCAAAGAGAGAATTGAAGGATAACGTATCGGTGAAGTACAAGAGAGCGGATACAAGGACTGGTTGTGCTGTCATGATCCGATATGGCGTTGATTTCGAAGGGAACTGGTCAGTAAAGAAATTCATAGAAAGTCATAACCATCCATTGGCGGAGGTTGGCGACAAGCACCTATTGCGTTCAAGCAGAAAAATGAGTGACATCAATGCGGATGTCCTCAGATCGATGACAAAATCAGGGATTAGAACCACCGATGTGTTTAGCTTCCTAGCTACAGAAGTCGGTGGAGTGGAGAATCTTGATTGTACGAAGAGGGATGGATATAATCTCTTACAAAGAGAGAGAAGACTACACATCGAACGTGGGGATGCTAATTCCTTACTACAACTATTCACTGCACGGCAAGTCGAGTATCCAATGTTTACGTGGGACATCCAAATTGATGAGTCAGGCAGTTTGTTGAATTTCTTATGGAGCGATGGGATGTCCAGACTCAATTATGACTGCTTTGGTGATGTCATAATATTTGATACAAGCTATAGACTGAATAAATACAACCTATGTTGTGCGCCGATTGTCGGTGTGAACCACCACCGACAAAATGTGCTTTTTGCAGTTGCTTTTTTGTCGGATGAAACGATTGAGTTATTCAAGT
The DNA here is from genome assembly GCA_022702705.1 of Papilionanthe hookeriana x Papilionanthe teres. Classification (NCBI taxonomy): domain Eukaryota; kingdom Viridiplantae; phylum Streptophyta; class Magnoliopsida; order Asparagales; family Orchidaceae; genus Papilionanthe; species Papilionanthe hookeriana x Papilionanthe teres. The sequence continues at coordinate 83,347,355 of CM040426.1, forward strand.
GGTTATTCAAAGCCTTTATCCGTATAATGGATAACAAGCACCTAATCACAATATTCACTGACCAAGATCAAGCAATGACTAGAGCAATTCAAGATTGCTTGCCGCACACTAGACATAGATTATGCCAATAACATATATACAAACGATTATCTTCAAAAGTGCATTGTGATTCGGGAAAAACAAGAGAATACACGATCTCTTTTATAAATACATGCGTAGATGTGACTCAGAATTGGAATTCGAAGAAACTTGGGGAGAAATGATTGAGATGGGAGAACTTCAGGAGAATGTATGATTGGATTAATTGTATAATATAAGGCATCGTTGGTCAACAGCCTTCAATAAAGACATTTTTGGAATGTGGATCCTATCAATGCAGAGGAGTGAGTCGACTAATAACATCTGCCATAGTTTCTCCAAGCCAACAAGCACAGTAACTGAATGTTTTCTGACCCTCGAACATATCGCGAAAACTTGGAGAAGAAATGAGAATGATGAAGATTTTAAATGCGAGCAATCTACTACTGTCCCTGCAGTAAAATGCAGCCCTATTTTGAGGCAGGTTGCTTTACTTTACACACGGAAGTTATACTCGAAGTTCGAGTCAGAGTTTCTTTATGGTTTAGGTGGACTTGCTTTGGAGGGATTTGTTAACAACGATTCAGAATTTCACATAAGGACCTTCGATAATAGAGACACAGACAAATACTGGATTTTGAAACTAGATAAAGCTAATTCGGATATCACGTGCAGTTGCAAAAAATTTGAAATGATGGGTTTACTATGTGCTCACGCTCTAAGGGTTCTTCAACATGAAAACATGTACAATATTTCTGAAAAACATATATTACTGCGGTGGTGTACACATGCAAAAAGGGACATATACAACAGTTTAGAATATCAACATCTCAAGGGATCTCAATTGTTGTCAATCGTCTCAAGTGGACTTATATATCGCACACATGTTCATAAATTAGCATATCAGATAAGTACAAGAATGCAAGGCCATGAAGTTGCTGAGAAGTTTGTGCTAGATACATTAAATAAACTAACAAATATTATGTGGGAGAGAACCCCAACAAAAGGCGAAACCAACTAAGAAGAAGACCCCGTGTAAAGAGAAAAACCTGAATGACCCAGTAAAGCTGCGTCCTAAAGGAATATCTAATTCAAGGTTAAAAGGATATTTGGAAAAATAATAAGAGAAAAAAAAGTAAGTTTAGTTTGCTGAAATAATTTATATTTCTTAAATTTATACTGTGTCCTCCATAACGTGTAACTTTTTTTTAGGAATGGAGAAAGATGTCGGTTCAAGTGATGCTAGAGTTCTCCAAAACGAGGCAAACTGGTTTGGAACGTCGGATCACTTAAGCCAGGTAAATTATAATGTGGGCGAGGCTATTCATTTAATGTTTAATTTGTGATGTTTACAACTTTTTATTCAAATTACTCCAGGAACTTCCTACATCACAACAGATAAAGACATATACAAGCATGCTAATGAACATAGAGGATGATATCTAGATTGCTAAAGACTTGTTCCACTGATGCTAATGAACATAGAGGATAATTTATTTGAAGATAGTGTTTTGATTTATTGGAATGACAGAAACATTCGTTATCGTTGAGTTATTATCGTTGAGCGACTACAGTTGGAAAAGAATTTAATAACGGTATATGTACCAAAAATGCAGTATTATTTTAGTTATATTTTTGTGTCATTGTCATTTTATTCTATAAGTTGTGTTTTTAATCCCCTCACTTGGTTGCGTTGGATTAATAACCAGATAATAGACCCATAAAATGATTGTAATATCACTTAAATACAACCGAGCATCGATCTAATTGGAATCAAATTCGGTAGTACTGGAATATTCCTCGTTTTATTCCTGAACAACGCGCGGCGGAATCCCTTTCTGAAGCCGATTATATTTGAGTATTCCTCAATGTATTCAATTCATACTGCGGAGTTTGTCGAACCGGTGTATTGAATGTTAACGCGGAATATTCTAATATTACTGAGCCGGTTGTATTGGAATATTCTGCGCGTTATTCCATCCACTCAGCGGAATAAGACATTGAATACGACCTTAAAACAATGGTGATAATGTTTAAATACAACAGAGTTAAATCGTAAAACTGGATGTATCAGAATGTGGGCGAGGCTTTGTATTTGAAATGTCGAATGATTTTAAAAGGAATCTAAATAAAGTCGAGGTAGAATTGCTATTTTTTCGGTTTGTGGTGTTAATACATTAATTAGGTTATAAATAATTTTTTATAACTGATAACTCCAGTTTTATTATGGATATATTCTGAAATTTTTGGAGTGGTATTCCGTGCACTTACAATAAAGCAGTCCCAAAAATTCAGTCTTATTTTGGTTATATTTTTGTATTATTGTCGTTTTACTCTATTAGCCGTGATTTTAATCCCCTCACTTGGTTGCATTGGATTAATCACAGGGATTCCTATCAGAGAGATGTAAAGCTTTCTGAAGCATACAACCATAAAACCATTGTAAAATCACTTAAATACAACCGAGCATCGGCCTGATTGGAATAAAATACGGTAGTATCGGAATATTCCTAATTTTATTCCTGAACAATGCGCGGCGGAATCCCTTTCTGAATCCGGTTGTATTTGAGTATTCCTCGATGTATTCAAGTCATACCGCGGAATATTCTAATACTACCGAGCCGGATGTATTGGAATATTCCACGTGTTATTCCAATACTCCGCCGAACCGGTGTATTGTTTTATTATGGATATATTCTGGAATTATTGGAGTGGTATTCCGTGCACTATTACAATAAACAAGACGACTTCAGAGAAAAACAAGGAGCTTACAGCAAAATATGTGAAGATATGATAAATAATTAAAAAATGTGTTTTTCAAATAATGAAAGCTTCATCCATTTTAAGAGAGATGCTAGTGAAAAATGAGGAGGAAAAATAGAACAGCCTTAAAGCTTTTCCTGATGTGGTTGTTAAACCTTGCCAGGGTAATTTGACGAAGAATTCTAACACATGAGCTATAAAAAAGATTCAAAAGACTTAAAGAGAGCGATAAATCATTTGCCGAAGACAAGAAACCTGATTACTTCAAAATTATCATGTTTTCATTGTGCAGATACTTTGCTAAATCAAATACAAAAGAGCTGGCGCCATGTTTATCAGGAAATTACCAAGTTCAGAAGCAGTAAGACAGTTATGGGATAGAAACTGACAAAATACTCCAATACACTGCAATAAACTACAAATCCCCATCAAGCCAAAATAAACATTGTACTCTTCAATACAGTACAACCAATATAAACATTATATTATTCAATACCATATTGTACAGAATACACCCTTAAAATGATGTAAAAAATACTCCAATATACCCAAAAAAATGACAAGAGAAATGTTGCATTGGAATATTCCAGCAGTACAACCAACATAAATACTTTCATTTTAAATACAGCAGAATATTCCAGCAGTACAACCAATTTCACTCACTGTCAGAACATGTTCGATTATATTTAATTTGATAAAAACCGTTCAATTACTCCGCGCTGCTCAACGCTAATAAGCACTCTCCCAGGATAATCTACGAGCGCTTTCGACGTTGACTGCTATACACAAATGAAATCAATGTTAATGTATGATGTTTAAAAAAGAGCATATATAAATTACGTAATATTTATAGAAGTACCGCTGGGGAAAGCACGGTTGATGTCGGTTGATGCACCACTAATGCTGTGGCAGTCTCCGGATCACTGTGTGCATCTGCCTGTGGAGTTGAACTACTCAAAGATCCATGTGAGGCTAGACTGCCCAAAGATCCTGTATCTGCATTTTTTGATGTGTCTTGATTGTTGTCAGCAGTAATACCATCAGCGTCCTTAATAATCTTTTCAATTTTAGCAGATATCTGAGCAAGAGGTTTTGTTCCCTGTGATAAAAAGGCTTCTTCTTCTGTCAATTGATCATGTGCCTTATCTTGGTCTTCCATGTTCTCTACAGTCGGGTTCTGCTGGTCTTTCATATCATTTACCGTCTTCCTCCTTTTGAATTGAAAAGCAGTGAAAGGTGAACTCACAACCTTCTTCCGTTGACTCCGTCGACCCTTCACCCTTTGCATCAAGCTAGGAATGGACGGTGTGACCTCGGCATGAATATCTACATTAGTTTCACCTTCCGGTATGAAGGTGTCCTCGTCCTCACCTTCTCCGGTTTGGGAGGTGTGACCTGCCTCATCGTCGTCCATCATATTTTCATCTGCATTGAGAGGGACTTCACCGGGTTGTTCTGGCGCACCCGTTCTTTCTTCAACAGTATGTACTTCAGCAGTATAGAATGTAGTAGTATAAACTTCAGCAGGCGGGCTGGCGAGTGGGTCCAATTCTCCAACCAAATTTAGTCCTTTGCCTGATAAATGTTGCTCAATATTTTCAACTTTTTCGTTCAGTGCTGACATTTGCTCTTGCAGCCTCATCACCCCAACATTTATTATATCCATGCTTCCTTGATATTGCAGGAACCATTTCTCCTGGCCTCTAAGCAATTCATTCATAACATCCATGTTATGATTCATGGTAGCTAGTATCAGAGCAATGGTGTTGTCGTCTGCAGCAACGGTACCCATAGCAAATGAAGATGGTGAGGGGGATTGAATTTCAGTTTGATGATTTTGGACCGAACTTGGAAGGCCCTCATCCTGGTTGGCAATCAAGAGAAGTTCATCAACCGTGACATCAGTGAATTTGTTGTGCACCTAAATACAATTTCAAGAAAATATAAAATGCTTTATTAACTATTTCACAGCTAGTATTTGTTAAGAAAGTTGGGCATGACTTACCTGTTCGGTATTTAGCCGCTTAAAGGCTATATCAATTTGTGGCGTGTTTCATTTAACAGACCTCGACCACCGCAACATTCTAGGTCTGTCATCGGGAGCTGCGGGCGTCACTAGAGAAGTGTGCTCGTAAAACCAAAGTTGTGTGGAATCAATGTAATATTACCATTGTCGATCAATCAATAAAGTAACTAGAAGGATTAAATAAGATATTAACCGTTAATAAAAACATAAACCCATTTATGTAACCGATGGATCGATTCAATCTAACTTTAATTGCAACTGCGTTGATTTGCTCTATAAGATATTCACATAGAGTCGCAGGCCAGTTGTACGAGGAGAATGTCTCTACATTATCACCATATGCGTCAAGATCTGAAGGAACACTAAAATTACTTAATGGAAAGAATAAATTTGACAACAAATATTTTATGTAAATTTTATCCAATGAGATCGAAGTATCCCAGCTTGCAAATGCTAATATTATGTCCCTTATGTTGACAACATTCATTGTGGCTGATGGACGTTGCTTCCACTTCGGCATTGCTCCTCGGTTTGGAATCCCAATCAACAGTGCAATTTCATCAGGCAATAACCTAAGCTCTTTCCCACCCAATTTGAACAACATTTTATCATGTTGCCAACATTGTAGAATTTGAAGGGTAAGAATGTTCTCCTGGGGATACGGAGGTAGATCAAAGAACTGGTCGATATTCATTCGTCTGAGATTACTCATCACATCTTCAGACACTGCAGGCCTGACCACATCAAGTAGCTCTCTCCCAACGGACTGCAGGCATCTACAACTCATGTTTCTCGAGTTAAGAAACTTGTAGCAAAAAAAAAATCATAGTTGTATTATTAAAGTTTTGAATAAGTGTTGGTTGAGTTTTATTCTAGTAGTATTTTGGTTTTATTTCAGTTTTATTTGTAAAGTGAAGAAGGTAAAAATTTTGTTATATTTTGGTAAGTTGCATAAAAATTGTACTATTATTAGACTCAATTTTATTTTGGTAATATTTATGTTTTATATGAGTATTATTGTGGTTATATGTTTTCTGTTTTCTGTTTTCAGTTAGGATATATATAAGCAGTATTGTAGGTTTATTTCAGTATTTTTTGTAAAGTGCAGAAGGTAAAATTTCTGTTTTATTTTTGTAAGGTGTATAACTATTGTATTATTATTAGACTTAGTTTTATTGTGATAGTATTTATGTCTTATATGAGTATTATTATGATTATAGGTTTTTGTTTGCGGTTAGGTTATATACTGGAAGTGTGCGGATTTTATTTATGTCATATTCGGGTTGTACTTCAGTATTATTCAGGGTTTACATTAAATAAAACTACGTAATGAATAACTTGGCGAACCTTAAAATTTAAGATATTATAAGAATGTTTTTTTCTAATAAAAATACGAATACAAAATAAAAATATTACCTCAACGAACTGTCCGTGATGACATTTTTACTGCTACTCCCCTTTTTCTTTTTTTTTTCTCATTGGTGACCTTCAGCGTAGGCTGTTCGGTTTGTTGCTGCTCATTGAGCAAAACCTGCGTTTCCATTTGTACTGGAATATCTTGTGCTTCCATCTGGGTGTTCTCTAGTTCAATCTATGTAAATTCCTGAAAATGGAAATTGTTTCTCTGTTCGCGATTGGAAACGCAATGCCTTAAAACCCTAAAAATTTGGGAGTGGTGAGGCGTGGCGTAGTTTTTCTCCGGGCAAAGTAATCGACGAGACGTTTCGTTTCTGGTTATATTTTCTAGGTGTTGGCGCGAGATTTGAAAAGGGTCGGACATTTTATAAAAAATATTTTTTACGCTAGTTTTATCGTTGTATCCTGCACAAAGCATTGTCAGCGGAATATTTCAATACAATCAGTTTAACGTCCGCTCTTCTTCTGCCGTCGTTGTATTTAAGAAATATTACAAGTGTTTTAAAGGTGTATTTTTACAGCCGAAACCGCGGGCTCAATTGGAATATATTGCAGAATATTCCAATACAAATAGTTCTGCGGCGCGTCATTCCCATCTGAGTAAGTTCGTTGTATACGGTGCTTGTATTTCCGTCATATTCTGATCATTTTACGGTTATATTCTTGTATTATTCCGAAGTAATACCACTGTAATACCACAATAAAAACCTCAATGTTATTAAAATCAAACCAAAAGCTATCAACAGGGTATTAAATTAAAACTATAGAAAACTCTTAGAATGTCACTTTCAGTATTACTCAAATAATACTGAATTAAAACTTAAATAATACTCTAATAATATCAAAACCTTAATGTCGTAATAAAATAGAAATAATAAGAAAATAAAACCTAAATTTTACAAATGCAGAACGTAAACAATACTTAATATATTCATCTTGAAATCCATCTTCAAAATCCATCTTCACTTGCTCTACCACTAGTCAAGGAATCTCGGCCTCAGGAACAAGCATCCACCTCATAAATGCGTCGTCCCTCCAAAATCCACAAAAGTCTCCGCATCCTAAAGATAAATGGAGAAGACTTTGTACTTTGGCGGGAACGAAAAACGCAAAAAAATTGTTTTTTTTCCGTCGCGGGCCTCAACTCGGGTCAGGTCGGCTGGCAAAAACGAATTTAAAATGAATTTTTTCCAAATTCGCCACTGTGGGATCCAGAATTCCACGTGGCGAATTTTTATTGGCGTCCGGACGCAGAGTTGCGTACGCCATCCAGACGCAATAAAAATTCCTACAACAGACTTCCAACAAATCTTTTTGTCGTTTAGTTTGAGATGTAAATCATTGTGATTGACTGTATGCCCAAAAAAAATCACAAAATTTTTGATGATTTTTTGATAGAAATTTTTGAATTTAATGGAAAATTTTTTGACACATTGATGTTCCCTTATGATGATTCAATCAGAAATCAATCAAATAATTTTTTTTGAAGGATTTACGTACATAGCACTAAATTTTTATGTATTTACATCTAACTCCTAAATTTCTATTTTTACATATATTTCACCTCACCCAAGCATGAAAATTAAGTGAATTTCACTTTTTTTTAAAGTTAAAATAGTGGTAATTTTTGTGCGATATGAATAATTTGGGCGCGGTATGAATGTAAAAATAGTGTTTAGGTGTTAGATATGTAAATACATCGGAATTGGGTAAAGATTGTCCCCAAGGAAGGACTAATCATTCACATCAACATGAGGCTCCAATTCCTTTGCACTGCTAGAATCCTTGCTGTATATTTGAAACCACTGACCCCCTTGCTTAGCTCATGGTACAACCCTCTTCTTATGGGAAAAAATTTGCGTCCGGAGACCGGACGCGGCCATGCGTCCGGATCCGTGAGAGAACCACCGTGTAACCCCTCGTAATGCTTCATGCGTATGAGTTACACGGGAGTTGCAGAGAAGTTACAGGGGGTTTCACGCGGGGTATCTCTTCGATCCGGACGAGCCATGTGCGTCCGGTCTCCGACGCAAATTTTTCTCCTTCTTATGAAATCTCCTTTCTCCTCGATCCACACGAGAAAATGAAGGATTGGTGCCAACAAATTATGTAAATGTCCCCTTTTTCTCAGAATGCATTTCCAACTAAAAGTTTTTCTAAATTTTTATTATTAATCATCCGATAAAGAACTTTTCTACTTTCAATGGAGATGGCAACCAGAGTTTTCTTCGATATCAGTTATCAGTAAAAGTTCTAGAGTTCATCAGATCTCAAAGCAGTCTCCAATCTTAACTCTGTGGCATTATTATTTAAAAAAGAAGATGTATTTATGATTTCTCAAGTGACATTACCCATTCTTTTCCTTAATTCATGAAAGTTCATTCAATATAGAGTGTCTTAATAATCTTAAGATTCTTAATGACGTCGAATTTGAAATAAAGGGCTCCTTCAAGTATTGTTTAGCCGTTCAACAACGTTTTTAGAAATAAAGTCAATTAATCATCTAATAAAATGGAATAAAAATAAAGTGCAGCGTTGCGAGAAGATACAAAATAAGTTCCGAAAAACAATATTTTATATGAAGATATAATTATGTCATCTGAACCTCACGGCAGTCCACATAACAAATTCAGCACAATCGCATTGGCGGGGACATAATCCGGCCATTAAAGTATAATTAAGCATCTAAAATACTCTTTATTCAAATAATACAAAATAATTTTCTATCTAAAGGCTGAAAGCTGATCCCACAACTTTATCTAAATATGATCAGAATAATATTGCCCTAAAAAACAAATAAATTTTGGAAGAGTTACATACATACAACTCAATTCTTATCTATTTACATATCTAATGGCTAAACTTTAGCTTTTTACATATACTCCATGATCTCAATCTTACATTCTTACCTATGCATGAAAAAAATTATCACTTTTAAAAAGTAAAAATAGTGATATTTTTGTTATAAAGGTAAAAAGTACTTTAAGGGTCTGTTTGGGGTAGCTGCAGTTTATTAATAAGCTGCTGTGTAGCAGTTGTGGCAGGAAGCAAACGCGCAGAAATTGCTGCGAATAAGCTCACTGTCTGTTTATTTTTTGCAGTTTGAAAATGAAAGTGTTGTAGTTGTTTATGGACAAATGATCATTCTGCCCCGGTATTGTATTGTTATTTGCAATAGAACTATTCATATAAATACATTTCATACTCAAAAACAAATATTCAGTGCAGAACATTACAAAATAAAGATAGACACATCACTCAACCTTGAGTAGAATTACTACTAAAAATAAAAAGAATAGTATTAAAATAATAATAAATAATATGATAATTTTATTTTTAAAATGCAGATAATATATGTCACGGGACAAGCCATCCTCTAAGGAATTCCCCGCACTCAATCACTGGCGGTGGAATCTTCCAACTCATCTGACAACCTAAAGTAGTCACAGTTTTCTGTGATTCTCCTTGGGCCCCTGTAAAATTGTTTCTCGTAGTTATGTGGCTGTCGCGAAGTAAGTATGGAATATTATAGTCCACAGTAGCACTGCAATCTTCTAGAAGTACTGGTAATCCTCGAGCTCATTTTTTCTGAAGGCTTCAAAACACATACCATTAGATACAACACTAGTAAAAATTAATAACCAAAATAATTAATTAAAGTTTTATGCAGCTGTGAGGTCTCAGAGAACCCAATATATAAACCTACGAATATATCACTACAAAAAGATAACAAACCTTATAAAAAAAGGGTTTGGGTTGTCTTTAATCTACGTAATACCTAACTCATATGTGTCACATATGCATATCACAAAAAACAAGTCATTCGGAAGAACCTAAAAAACCATAGCACTAAAAAAGAGAGCAATTTGGTTGCCTTCATTAAGATTTCACATATGACACAAACCAATAACGACATACAAACCATCCAGAAGAAACCATAAGATCAAACGTCTCATCATAGACCTCCAAAACCCATAAAAGAGAAAAAGATATGCAATATTTAGGATCTATATATTACCCACGGTTGCCTCATCGATCATCCAAGTATGAGAAAAATACATGCAAAAGGAAAAAAAAATACACATTACTTGCATAAAAAAAACCGATACAATAAAAATCAAATGCATAGGAAATAAAAATATACACGACTTGTATAAAATACATATACAACAAATAGTTAATGTTTTCAATTATTCGTTTTATCAGATTCCAACTCAAGCCAGAGGATCATGAATTCAATTCTTTCCAAATTTTCTAATCCTTTTTTTTAGTTGATCTCACTTGTTTTTTAGCGGCAGCATATCACATTCTTTACTTGTACATTTATTGAATGTTTTAATAAGATTTTGCAAGTTTTCCTTGTTGAGATAGGTTGTTGACCTATTTCTTAATTCAACCTCCTTGAGATAAATGTCTCAAAATATTATTTTTGTCTCTTTATCTCACATTGCAGATCAACTGACCTCTTTTATCTTAATCATTGTATTACTAGCATAAAAAAAACTAATCAACAAAAATATAAATGCCACAATATCACAACTTAAAGAAAAATAGGAATTTCAAAATATCATTACCAATTTCCCTCCACACCACACCACTACATCACTGCACCACCTACACGCCACCACTGCTGCCAGCTCTACACACCAACACCTCCACACACCAAGAGATCCACAATACCATTGTCATCACTTTCACACACCAATACATCCACGACACTAACACATCCACAACACCACTACCACCACCTCCCCATACCAACACCTCCAAACAAATCAACACTACCACCATATTCACACAACACCATCTTCACACATCCACCAACACAAACACAACCACACACCAACAACCACCTCCACACATAAACCAACCTACATCACCATCTCCACATCCACACACAAACACATGCACAAACACAAACGCATCCACACACTAACAACTCCACATGAAACACCACTGTCACCGCCTCCACACACAACCAACTCAACACATCAACACATCCACAACATTATTGCCATTAACTTCACACAATAATATATGGCTCATACACGTTCCAAATAATCTATTTATGTTTCCAAATGAGTGCACGTGCAATCAACACCGCCACAAGAGCAAAATAGAGCAAACAAATAGCCATATTCTCATCGAATTTTCTTTTCCAATTCTTTGCCCCTTTTTTAAATTATCACCGCGAAGACAGGATTCACCAGAAAACCACCCCCAAATATTCAAAATATACACAACACCCGAAACATTGCTTTTTGCAAAAATCTCAACCAATATTCACAAATGACGCAAGGCATATGATCTGTTCATAGCAAAGCTCACAAAACGCACAAGAAAAGACAGAGAATACCAAAATCCAAAATCCACCCACATATTCCAAAGTCATTGCACATGGAATTCAAACAGATCAGAGGAAACCAAATCCCAAAATCCAACATAAGCCGAAAGACATTGCACTACACAATTCGAAAATAAAAAACCATAGCACAGTAAGGTAGGAAATATAGGAACATAGGCAGAGTCAAACCTCAAAACCACCGCACGGACGGCGGAGACTGTGATCCAAATAGAGCCGAAGAATAGAGAGAGAATAGGAAAAGGCGAACTCACTGCAACGATTCCAGAAACGAGAGAGAAAGACACAACAAGTTAGACCTTCCAATCTCTAGAGAGAGAGGGATTAGGCCAAGAGTCGCGAGAGAGAAAGAAGCGCAAGGGATCGCAAGGGCAGCCGCATAAAAAAAATCAAAGGAATGCGGGCCTCGAGGTCAAACCCACGACATAGTTTAATCACAAATTTTCAAAATTGCCACTGCACCGCAATATTCATACGCCCCTTACTGCATTTTTGCACCGCATCACAGCTAAAAAATATTCACCAAATGGGCTGTAAGTGTTAGATATATAAATTGATAGGGATTGGGTAGTATGTATGTAAATGTCTCATTAATTTAAGAAGGGCAAAACTTATTCTAAACACCAAATTCCTATTATTTACATATTAGGCACCAAATACATACTACTCCCGTCCCGCACTTGCTTACCATTAACCCAATCTCTCGCCATCACCTTCCTCTATCTCTATCGTTTAAATAGTTATCACTCGCCATCACCTTGCTCTCCATCCCATGGCCCCCGTATTTTGTAGTTTGTCTAAGCACTGTAGCAAGCAACCGTCTCCAACCCGTCCTCCAGCTACGGTAATCCTCACAACCACTCTTCCTCTCTTTTCTTGCTTTTGTGCACAAGTGTTTATGGTCTATTTTTAATAAATTTATTTAAGCTTTCAGACAAAGTAGGATGTAGATTTCATCTTTGGTTCTACAGGAAGTTTGCATATTCGGAGCACTGTATGAATAAATGAGCTGTGTCCTTAACTTATTGATGTCGAATGTTGAATTCAGTTGCTGCTCTATGATTTATTTCAAAAAGTGATTAATAATTGTGGTGCCATAATGAACACTTGGTCACATTAAACTTCGACCATCTGATGATTCGATCAAGAGAGAAATGTTTTAGATTCGACTTATGCTATGAAAGGCAGAGATAGACCTAGGAAGACTTGGACTTATTGTATTAAAAATGATCTTAATTTATTAGAACTAAATGAAGATATGACTCTAAATAGGACACAATGGAGAAAAAGGATTTATGTAGCCGACAACACGTAGTGGGATTAAGACTTTGCTGCTGTTGTTGGTGGTGGTGATGCCATAATGAGAACTAAGCTGCATAGTTTCAAATGTGTTTTGCGTCAAGGATACTTGTTTCATGGAGCTACGGATATCTTTTTGTTTACCTTTTGCCTTTTAAGCTTATCTGTTGACCACTAAAAGGTATTAGGGGGTGGGGGTGAGTTTTGTGAATTGTTAGTATGTGTTGGTTGATAGTATTTGATTTTAGGAATCAACGAAAATCTAATGTATTATCAAGAATGAGCTCACGTCAATCATCTATAATAGTGGCATCTTTCGAAATAATACAGTATACAGCATATGCAATCCACAATGTGTTTTATATACTTTTTATAGGGTAAAAACAGTAGGAGATTGTATCGTTGCCCACAAAATTGATCCTACACCAACTGCCTTTTTTTCAAATGGGTGGATGAAACCGAACAATCAGCGCATGGTATTTTGTGCCTACTAAAGAATGTTGAGACATTCTCCTTTCATTTGAAGACTTTAGCTGGAGTCATTGTTGAAGCCCCTAATGTATTTTCTTAAGATATATTTACTTTATTCTATGTTTTAGTTTCTTAAAGTGTGTGCAAAATATTATGTTTTCATGATTTTCAAAGTGTGTAAAGTTAATTTTTTAGGAATTGTTATCCTCGTTATCAACTATCGTTGGTCTTGTAACTATCGATGCAGTCTTATTTGTATATATATAGAGATTTTGAATAAGATGGACGGTAACATGGTTCTGTCCATCCCATATGTACTAATTCGATCTAGATGGATTTGAAGCCGGGACAAAGGGAACTTACGTTGAAGCTGTCAACTAACAAACCACCAGTTGTGCATGCACACACATACACACACCCATATATAACTGCACATAGATGGGGTTATTGTTGGGAAACAAAAAATGTTAGTGGTTAGTGGCAGAGGTAAGCGAGTGAAGGATGACATAATAGAGAGTGGCTATTTTACATCAGAATGTACTATTGCGTTTCTCATTAGAACTTCAAAATTGTAACATATGACATTAGTTAACTTATTCATGATTTTTTATATCGTCAACATGAGTCTTTATATTTCATATAAATATCTTCAAAATATATTACTTTGTATTCAAAGTTAAAGAACTATTGTCATTTTTTTTTTGTTTAGTATTTTAACAACATTGTGATGGATTTGTTGTGCCTCAAAATAATACTTTTGTTTCCATTTCCGAGTCTCTGGTATTACCTGATAAACTTCAGTCTTCCGCATTATTGTAAGCAGCTAGGTTCTTGTAACTGCTTTGGGAATTGTTCGAGCAATATTTTTATACTTTTTTATTTTTTTATTTTTTTTATTTTTGTTAGTATTGGATCAGATTCAACATTTACATACTTGTTGTTTACAAGTTATGTTGTTCCCTACTTTCCATTACTTTTTTGGGGATTCTTCTAGCAAAAAATAGATTTTTTTTTTTTTGGAGCATTGGATCAAATTCAATATTTGCATATTTGTTGTTTTGGAGTCATGTTGTTCCTTCCATTTTCCATTACTGCTTTGGAAATTCTTCCAACAAAGTATGAATTTTCTGGAAGTATTGAATCATATTCAACATTTGCATACTTGCTGTTTTAGAGTTAAGTTGTTCCTTACTTCCCATTTTCCATTACCGCTGTAGAAATTCTTTTAACAAGGTAAAATTTTTTTCAGAATTATTAGATCAGATTCAACATTTACATGCTGTTTTGGAGTTATATAGCTCCTTAAATTTCCATTACTTCTTTGGAAATTCTTCTAACAAAATATGGATTATCTGGATGTATTGGATTAAATTCGACATTTGCATACTTGTGTTTTGGAGTTATATTACTCCTTTTCCATTATTTCTTCAGAAATTCTTCTGACAAAATATGGTTTTCTTGAATTGTTGGATTAAATTCAACATTTGCATACCTGCTATTTTGGAGTTCTGTTGTTCCTTAAAGAGGAAATCCCTTATTTTGTAAACCTCTGTGAACCCCTGATCAGGACCTAAATCCTAAAGGGTTGGAGTCCTGATCTCCCATTGCTTTGGTTTTCCCCAATCTTCCTTGAAGAGGATGGGTTTGTTTGAATTTTGCAAAGTAAGAAAAATTTTGTAACTAGCTCACTTTGCAAAATCATTAGGGTTCTGAAATAAGATTTATAGCTAGCTCATTCCACAACATCGTGGAGAGTTTTCCTCTGGATACACAGAAGTGGAACTCCCCACACACCTCGCCAAAGCACGAGGTAGCTAGGCTACACATCCAAGTGCTAAACCTTAGGTGTCCTATGTGTGATCGTTAGTACGAGTACAACATTTTTCAAGCATGATCGTCTGCTTTGAATTGCGACATGTGTGTGACTTGCTTGAAGCATCTTGCACTTGAAAGTTGTCTCAACTAGCCGCCCTGGTCCGGTTGGCATCACTTTATGCCCCAACCGGTCGCCCCAGCCAGGTTGGCCCCACTTTGTGCCTCGACCGACTGCCTCGTCTTGGTCGGCATCTTTCAGCTCGACCGATCGCTCTGGCTTGATCGACATAGCAGCTTGGTTTGACTGACTGCCCTGGCCCTGTCATCTGATCACTTTGGTTTGACCGGCCGGTCCAGCCCGATTGACTGATCACTTTCATAGTGCATTTTCTAAATGTGCATTAGTGTATGATTGATTGTTTGCGAGGTGCACTATACCATGTATGTGTTTATCATTTGCATGTGTGTTTGGATGTTATTGGGATAAGGTGTAATTCTCCTCAGTGACATCATATACCCTAAGCGACCGAGCATGCTACTTCTTTTGTCATATGTCTTGTATAAAATCTTGCATAATCTTTATCACATGCTCGAGTTGTCATCTTACGTGTATGATTCTGCCCAGTGAGGATCATTACCATTTCTAGTCACTGTCTCCACGACAAGCCCATTTTTGGAGCCGCTGCCACCACGACACTTCTACCCTTTCGGGTCACTGCCTCCACGACACATCCACTCTTTTGGGTCACTGACTCCACAACACACCCACTCCTTCAGGCCACTATCTCCACGCACACCTATCATTCGGGCTGCTACCTCCACGACACGACCATCCTTTCGGGTCACTGTCTCAGCTGCACACCCATCTGTCGGGTCACTGCCTTCACTGCACGCTTACTCCTTCGGGTCACTGTCTCCAGGGCACAACCATCTTTCGGGTCGCTACCTCCACGGCACGCCCACCATTTCGGGTCACTGCCTCTACAGCACGCCCACCATTTCGAGTCACTGCCTCCACGGTACGCCCACCTTTTCGGTTCACCGCCTTCACGGCACGCCCACTCATTTGAGTCACTGCCTCCACGACAAGGGTCATTACCTCCATAGCACACCCATCCATCAAGCCACAGACTTCACGACACGACCACTTCCCCGGGCCACTGCCTCCATGACATGCCTATTGCTTCGAGTCACTGCCTCCACGACACACTCATCTGTCGGGCCACTGTCTCCACGGCACGCCCAACATTTCGGGTCACTACCTCCACGACACACCCATCTGTCAGGTCGCTCCCTCCACGATACATTCACCCTGTCAGGTTACTGTCTCCACAGCACATCGATCCGTCGGGCCGCTACCTCCACGACATACCCACTTCTTCGGGTCACTGTCTCCACAACACACCAACCATCGGGCCACTGCCTCCACGACATGCCCACCTTTATGAGTTACTGTCTGCACATCTCATAAGTTGGTTCAAGGGCTCTAAAATATATCTCACATCACATCATATGCGTAGTCACTTCAATTTTTTATTTATTATTATGAGATTTATGTGTGTATAATTACTTAATACTCTATCTTGTTTCCAAATTCTCATACAGATTTTCAGTGCGCCTTTACGAGGTAAACTCATTCGTGGTCGAGCATTAGAGTATCACAAAAGCTACCTAGAGCGGACGAAATGGACGACATCAAACCTCGCATCGGTGAGATCTATCTAAATCTACTCGACTTTTATTTTAATATCTTTCCTCACATTTCAATTCTTAATATAAATATTGAAACATTAAAATTTATAAAAAATCAAACCCAAATGATAATTAAGCAATAAAATAACAATAAAAAAAATAAAAAATGACATAATAATAATAATAATAATAATAATAATAATAATCCACGTTTTGGATTTATGAGGATTTCTTAGATGAGGTAACTCATGGTTGTTCTCCAGTCTAAACAAGTTTAACAACATCTTTAAAATAAGTAAATTCAAAACTAATAGTGGTGCGGGGACGAAGGAATCATGGGATCTTGATCGACGTCAATTAACATAAAATAAAATCCCCTTTTTAATCACTTTAATAATAATAATCATCAATTCGAGATACACTTCGTAAGATCACAACAAACAAAAACCTAGAATATGCCTTCCGAGGCATGGTTTTCTCTCCCAGAATTAGGTGCGGATGCGATTGAGTAACTGTCTACCTTCAAGGTGATCAAGAGAAGTCAAAACATAAAGCGAATGATGAACCTCAATTAAACTTTCTATAGACTTAGATCAACATAAAACTTTAGGATTTCAATGTCATTCATCTAGCACGACGTAAATCCTCAAATAATATTTTTAGCTTTCACATGATTGTATGTCGTGTGATATAAGTCCTAACTCTTTTTAGGATCTTAAGATCATTGTTAGATACAACATAAATCCTCCCATCTCCTTAGGTTGTTGCATGGGTGCATGCTGTGCAAATATAAGTCCTAAAAATTTAAATAAATTGCATGAGTAAAATATTAAATAACACCGCTTACAAAACCTAAAGTCAAACCATATGATAGCTTGGGAAGTTACTGAGATTTTCTCAGTATCTGTGACATCCCCTATCTTTCGTTTATTTGGATTCCAATAATAAAGGTTCCACGTTGAGTCTTTCCCAATTGATCCTATAAACAATTGTGAAAACTAAACTTTGAATTCTTGAAGACAACCCGATCTTAATCGAAAGTTTTCTTAAGTGATTTTAGTCTCCAAAATTATAATTAACTATAGGACGCTTATAGAAAAATTAGTAACCATTATAATATAAACTCTATTTAATCTTCAGATTAGGTAGAAAAATGATCTCTTGGATATTTTGCAAACTAAATATCATATATTTCTTATTTGAATAATTGAGACAATTATTGAGTGATATTATTGTCTTTCAAGATGAAGTATTACTTAAAATATTATGCTCAGTTATTTAAAACATTCAATATATAAGATATGATCGGTCTCATTTTTTTAAAATTAAAATCCTCTTTTTCAAAATTAAAATTAATATATATATATATATATATATATATATATATATATAATTTTAATTTTAAAAAATAAAACCAAACAGATCTCATATAATAAATGGTTTAAATAATCAACTACGATATTACAAGTAATACTTCATCTCGAAAAAAGAGAATATCACTCAATAACATTCTTAATTATTCAAACTAAGATTTATGCTGTTTATTTGGTCTGTGAAATTTTCAACAGATCATTTATCTATCTAATATGAGGATTAGATAGGGTTTAGATTATCTGGGTTACTAATTTTCTTACAAGCGCAAGCCCATATAGTTAATTATATATTGAGAGACTAAAATCACTTGAGAAAACTCTCGATTATGATTGGGCTTTTGTCTTCAAAAATTTAAAGTTTCGTTTTCACGATTTTTCATAAGAAAATCAATTGGGAAAGACTCAAAGAAGAACAATTATTTTGGAATTCAAATGAGCGAAAAGTAGGGGATGTTACAAATATTGAGAAGACCTCAGCGACTTTCCAAACTATCATAAGGCTTAACTTTACATTTTTGGAAGCCTGTTATTTAATATTTTAGTCCTGCAATTTATTTAAGATTTATGGCTTACATTTGCATAGCCTACAATCATGCAAATAGTCTAAGTTGGGAGGATTTACGTTGTATCTGACAATGACCTCAGGATCATAAAAAGCGTTTGGGCTTATATCGCACGACATACAATCATGTGACGACCTAAAAGATAGTATGAGGATTTACGTCATGATAGACGAACCACCTTAAAGTCCTAAGGGTTTATTGTTTTAATCTATGGAAAGTTTAGTTGAGGTTTGTCTTTTTCTTCATGTTTTGTCTTGACGGCCTCGAAGGTTGACAGCTGCTCGATCGCATCCCCACCTAATTCCATGAAAAGAAAAGGAAAGAGAAAATCATGCCTTAAGAGGCCTATCCCAGATTCTTGTTGTTTGTTTGTTGTGATCCTGTGAAGTGTATTTTGAATTGATGGTGATTATTATTAAAATGATTAAAAGGGAGGGATTTTATTTCATGTTAAACGACGTTGGTCAAGATCCCATGTTCTGTCATCCCGACACTCTGATAGTTTTGAATTTACTTAGTCTAAAGAAGTTGTTAAACTTCTTTAGACCAAAAAATTTTTGTTAGCAACTATAGGTTACCTCATCCAAGGAATCCTCGTAAATTCAAAGGGTGAATTATTATTACTATGTTATTTTTTTTTATTTTTTTCTTAATATTATTTCTTATTTATTATATTATATTCTATCTTGTTGCATGATTTTGGATTGATATCAACATGAAGTTTGATGTCGTCCATTTCATCTGCTCTTAAGTACCTTTTGAGATCATCCAATGCTTAGACCACAACCAGGTTTACCTCGCAAAGACGCAGAAAGAAATTTGTATGAGGATTTGAAAATAAGATAAGAGTGTTAAGTAATCATGCACACATAAATGACATAATAATACATAAAAAATGAAAGTGATTATGCATATCATGTGATATGAGATATATTTTAGAACTCATAACCCGACTCATGAGATGTGGAGACGGTGACTCAGAAAGGTGGGCCTGCTATGGAGGCAGTGCTTAGACGGATGGGTGTACCGTGGAGGTAGTGTCTCGAAGGAGTAAGCGTGTCATGAAGGTAGAGGCCCGGAAGATGGGTGTGTCGTGAAGGTAGTGATCTGAAGAGGTGGGTGTGCCGTGAATGCAACGGTCCGAAAGATGGGTTGTCGCGGAGGCACTGACTCGAAGGTGCGGGCGTGTCCTGAAGGCAGATGCCTGAAAGATGGGTGTGTCGTGCAGTCAATGACTCAAAGGGGTGGGTATGTCGTGGAGATAGATGCCCGAAAGATGGATATGTCATGGAGTCGGTGACCCAAAGGAGTGGATGTATCGTGGAGGCAGTGACACAAAGGAGTGGATGTGTCGTGGAGGCAGAGACCCGAAAGATGGGTGTGCCATGAAGGCATTGACCACAAAGGGTGACGATCCTCACTGAGAAGAATCATACAAGTGGGATGAGTGTATGAACAGACTCGAAATGCATCTCAGATAAGTGATAATGTCTATGCAAAATGTCATGGAAAACATATAGCAGGAGACGTCC
Organism: Papilionanthe hookeriana x Papilionanthe teres; assembly: GCA_022702705.1. Classification (NCBI taxonomy): domain Eukaryota; kingdom Viridiplantae; phylum Streptophyta; class Magnoliopsida; order Asparagales; family Orchidaceae; genus Papilionanthe; species Papilionanthe hookeriana x Papilionanthe teres. The sequence continues at coordinate 83,367,745 of CM040426.1, forward strand.
GTGCTCGGTCGCCAGGGTATAGGACACCGCTGGGGAGACTCACACCTTGCCCCAATAGGGACCAAACACACATGCAAATGACAAGCATATACAAGGTACATGCAACATTCAAGCATACAGTCAAATAATAATGCACATGCAAAATATACACCATGCAAGTGATCGGTCGACCGAGCCAGAGAGGCCGGTCGAGCCAAAAGTGGTGTCGACCGGGCCGGGGGGGCTGATCGAGGCAAAAGTGATGTCGATCGGGTCGGGACGACCGGTTGAGACAACGTGATGCCGACCAAGCCGGGCAGCCAGTTGAGGCAAAAGTGGTACTGACCGAGCTGGGGCGGTCGTTCGAGGCATATGGTACTGACCGAGCCAGGGATGTCGGTCGAGGCAGGAGTAATGCCAAAGAGCTGGGCCGGTCGGTCGAGGAGAAGTGATGTCGACCGGGCCGGGACGGTTGATCGAGGCAAGAGTACAAATGCAAGATGCTTCAAGCAAGGCACACATGCCGCAATTCAAGCAAATAATCATGCTCGATATACAAGTCATACTCGTATTAACGATCTCACATAGTACACCTAGGGTTTAGTACTTTGATGTGTGGCATAGCCACCTCTCACTTTGGAGAGCTGTCTGAGGAGTTTCACCTCCAAGTGTCCAGAAGGGAAACGTTCCACGATGTTGTGTAATAAGCTGGCTACAATTTTTTCCCATTTAACAACCGCTCATGATTTTGCAAAGTGAGCTAATGAAAAAGTTTTCTCACTTTGCAAAATCCAATCATCCAAACCTCTACAAGGAAGGTTGGGGAAAACCAAAGCAATGGTGATCTGGACTCCAACCCGCTAGAATTTAGGTCTAGGGTGGGAGACGCTCGGCTCCTTATAGAATTTGGCCACGCACAAGAAACATAACCTAGGGCTTTCTCTACAAAATCAACGACCAATCCAAGCGAGTGTGACCGCGCTGACTTACATCAGTTGGCACACTCACCCCGCATGGGCTATCGGACCTAACACACCCACCCTAAGTTAACCTAGGTCCTATAAGATGGTATAACACGTATCGAGTCCTCTGGCCAACATTGCGAAGGCGGGGAAGAAATGGCTAGGGCTATGAGGGTTTTGTGCGTGAGTTTTGTGAGGAGGGCTATTGTGAGATTTTATAAAGGAATTTATTTATTTTATTTTATCTATTTTATGATTATTTCATTTAAATGCATCAATTTACGTATAATTCGCTCCTGCTCGGAACCATGTCAATATGGGTGTCCTCCCTAGGTAAAATAGACGTTCTAGACGTGCTTGCGCGGTCTATTTCGTCATCTGGGGTCATCTGAAAAAATTCATCGCAGATCGAGTCAATTCAAGTCAGATCTATGCACGACGCGGCGAATGAGACACTTTGGTCCGATCAAAACCGTCGACAAGCAAAATGTCGACCGACCTTCACCTTAGTGAGAGGCGAAGTCCAGCAGAACAATTCTGATAGCGTGCCTCTCAACACACGCCGAAGAATCTCAAATAGATGTAAAAAATGAATCAAGTTTGTTTTTAAAATTTTGATTTGTGATTGATTTTCTTTTTTTAAGTGATTTTAGTTTTGATTCAATGGTGAAGTGTATGTAATTGTGAATGTGGGTGTGATGTGAATTGTGATGTTTCAAAATTTTAAATTACTAAGTCCAAAAGGTCTCCGTAGGGTATGGGAACTTATCTTGAGTTTCAATATGTTGGTCTCAATCGACTCGACTAAGAGTTGAGGATTCGAAACCACACATACGAGACTACAATGAGTCAATAAGTGGTTTGAATTTTCTAATTGGTGTGGGACCCGAACCTAGTTCTCGAGGAGAGACTATAGAGAAGTTCTATGGCTAGATCCTAGGCTCTAGAGAGTGAAACAGACCTCACAAAAAATGAGGTCAACATGATTCTCGTTTGATAAGATAATAAGTCAACCTCGATACCATTATAGAATTGAAAGAGACGACACTTGTTAACCAAGAAACAACTATAGAGTACGAATAATGAAAAAACTAAAAGCAAAGACTTTTATTAAATAAAATGAAATAGAGTACAAAGTTGAAGACATATAAATAAAAGGAAGAAAAAAGATAGAACACTCGTGGAAGACGAACCTGGAGATCTAGGAGCTACATCATAATCTTAGCGAGGATCTGATACTATAACACAGTAGCATGTAGCTCATTTATGGCCTATGTCAGGGCAGACTCATCATCCAGCATGGCTTCGTAGCAGATTTGGAATCAGTGATGCTCTCTCTCAAACACCCACATCAGTTTGGCACACGCCGCGTGAAGATTGGTTTTGCATGACATCATATTGCCAAGTTCCTTCGAGGGGTTCTTCATTCAACTAGGCAACAGGTAATCTTAGTAGAAGCAATCATAGAATACTGTCAAGACCTTTTGAAAGCCTCAAAACACCTTCTAATCCTTTCATGAAGTTCAGATAAAAATGCTTTGGTCGAAACAATTGTAAAAATCTGAGTCTACAAATTAAGAGTTTAGATTCCAAGGTAAAGTGGAAGTCTAAGGTGGTATTAACATCTGCTGAAATGATCCAAGGATTCGGTGGCTCTTGATCCAAACTAGAGATCAAGTTCCATTGAAATGCCAAGTGATACTCCTGCATATCCTTACGTCTGGATAAAAAAAAATAAAGGAAGCCAATAACAGATCTATGATTCATAATTTTCCCCTCCAAGACTATGCAAAAAAAAAGAAGAATGATAAGTATAAAAATATGATAATGAAGAGGCACAAATCCTAAAGGGAATGTTGAACCTATCTGGTGGAGGGCTTCTTGGAAGAGGTGTCTTGGAGCTGATGATCAGATCGAGAGTGGTCGGGACTGCACATGTATATCATGGATCTTTCTAGGCAATGATCTTACTCTGGATGACTCACCCAACCAAAATAAGGAAAAAATGAACTATGGGAAGAATGAATATAGAAAAGAAGCCCTATGTCAGCATTAATAGAGTTGATCATGTCTAGAGGTGATGGATCTCCTCCGAAATTCCTAAAAGGAGTTGATTTTATGTTTACAAACATCTTAACATTAGAAGGTTCCTCATCCGGTGTAAAGAGGCACCGCAAAATGGTGTTGACAGTTTAATCCATAGAAGGATAAGGAGGCTATCTATTTTGAGATCACACATTTCTTCATACTAACAAAGATACTCAGTGTGATGTAGAGATGCCTCTCTAGCCCGTACCCTGGCTGCCGGAGGAACAACTCCTTCCTCCATAATAAGCTCACTAACCTTTCTAACAAACCCATGAAAAATAAATAAAAAAAATTATCATTAAGGGCAGTTAAAATAATAAATATAAGAGTACAAAATAGACAGTTGCTCTAAAAGAAAAAAAGTGCCTTTCCTCCAGCATCGTTTGCTTCGTCTCTCGTACGCTGCGTGACCAACAGGTAGAAGATCCTGCAACAGCTTCCTCTCGTGGTGCCTTCTTCATCTCTCACACGCAGCATGACCAGCAGACAAAAGATTTCACACTCTACTGTAGCTTCGTCTCTCGCACGTAGAGTGTATGCTTCATCTTTGTGCAGCCGGATTTTATTTAGCAAGCAAATTGCAAGCGAATATTTTATATTTAATTGACTATTTCAATATTGCTACAATGAATTTACTGTAGTTGCAGTAATTTCATTATAGCTACAGCAAATTCACAACTTTGCATTGCTTTTGTTCTGCTTTGTTTTATTATTTTAATGTGTAAGAGTAGTTATTAAATTGTAATGGAAGGAGGGGATTTTGTGATTAGTAATAGTCTCACTAGCAATAAAGAGTTTGCATGGAAATATAAACAAGCACACCATATGAATATGTGTTTCAGATATATGTTTTACTATCAAGTGTGTAGTGAAACAATAAACAAAGCGAAACATCTTGCCGACACACACAATGGTATTAAATCAAGCACTAAAGCCCCCATTGAAGTTCAAAAGAAATTTAAGAAAGTACTAGAAGACGCAAAAGTCAAAGCATGACGTGGCAATGTATTAAGTAACATTAGAAGTGGTGTAACAAATGTTTGTGAAAGTCAAAATGTCACTGATTCATCGCTACTGAACTCATCTCTAAAGACACCTAGACTTAGAGATCCAATAGATTCTTTCACCGCAACACAAGTTAAGAAATTTACTCTAAATTTCACATGGAAAAAGGTGAAAGAAAAGAAGCATGTAGGATAATTGGTAGATTCTGCTACTCAGTCGGACTGATATTTACTGTTACCAATGCTCATATTATATATCTATGTTTGAAGCAAAAGCAAACTTTGGACCTAGATTTACTCCACTTATAATGCATGAATTAAGAACTTGGATAGTCAAAGATGAAGGTGCTATAATCAATGAGAAGTTAGAGGAGCATAAAAAGATATGAAGTAAATATAGGTCCTCGATTATGTCAGATAGTTGGACAAATGAAAAAAATATATAACTTTGATTAATTTTCTTGTTAAAAGTCCAATTGGGACTTTTTTCTTAAATTTGTGAATGCTTCTAATGTTATAAAGAGAGACGAGTTATTATTTACTTATTTGGATGATGTGATTAAAGTAGAATAAAAAAATTAGTGCAAATTATAACAGATGATGGGTCAAATTATGTGAATGTGGGCAAAAATATAATGAAAAAAGAACATATTTATTGGACATCATGTGCAACACATTATATTGACCTAATGTCAGAAGATATTGGAAAGTTAAAGATTCACGAAATCATATTTGTAAAAAAAATAGTTAAATTCATTTACGGGTACACATGAGTTCTTGGATTGATGAGATCTTTTTCAAATGAAACCGAGCTTGTTCGTCCAGTCATCACACGGTTTGCTACTACATATTTGGCCCTCCAAAGCACTTACAAATAGAAGCAACCACTTTAGGTAATGTTCTCCTCAGAAGCTTGGTTTTCTAGTCAATGGGTTAAGAAGGCATGAGGTATAAAAGCTCGATGTATTATGTTATTCGATCCATATTTTTGGGGTCATCTTGCTTACTGTATCAAAAGTGGTTTACCTCTTGTAAATGCTCTAAGAGAGGCTTACTCAAAAGAAAGGTCAGTCATCGGTTATATTTATGAGTTAATAAATTTAACAAAAGAAAAAATTGCTTTTAATTGTAGGCGTAGTTAAAAGAAGTATGGACATATTTGGAGGAAATTTAATGCAAGATGGGAAGCCTAACTTCATAAACCACTACATGCAGGTGGTTATTATTTAAACACTCAATTTGATTTGAAGATAATTACTCTAATGATGAAGAGGTGAAAAAAGAGTTAATTGCTTGTATGGAAATAATGTTGGATCAAGAAGATCGCTGTAGAGCTAATATTATAACTTTTAAGAAGAGATTTCGGGAGTAGATTTATTATAGACTCAAGAAAGTTTAGATCTTCCACTGATTGGTGGATGAGATTTGGTGGGAAAACCCCCAAATTAACGAATTTGGCTATTCGAGTTGTTAGCCTCATCGACAATTCATCAGGTTGTGAAAGAAATTGGAGCACTTTTAAATCAGTAATACTTTTTAATTTCTTAATTATTATTATTCTCTTTCATAATCACCTCTTAAAAATATTTTTTTATTATTATTTTAGATTCTTGCTAAAAAGAGGAATAGATTGGTGCAAAAGAGATTGAATGCTCTGATGCATGTAATATATAATACTAGATTGAGGGAGTGGTATAAGAAGAAAACAAATTTTCAATCCAATATTGATAAATGGCATAAACGCTGATGATGAGTGGATTGTTGATAAAGAAGAACCAATGATTCCATAATAAACTTAGTGTGAATGAAGAACAAGCATTTGATGTTGATGTAATCAAAAATGTGTCCATAACAAATGCAAATGAAGAATCACAAAATATTACACAATGAAGAAATGATATTTTTATAATAAACTCTCGTAGAAAAAGAAAGTTAAATGAAATAACATGTAGGTTCCATATTTACATTTACTTTTTACATATTTATGCATTCTTATAGAAAAAAGAACATAAATATTTAATGGATGTTATTTTGTTGTTTTTATAATTTAGGCAACAATGATAAGGAGAAACAAATTGAGAATGCATCTCAGATTGAGCATGGTGATGACTTTAGAAGTAGACAATGAATACAGACAATATGAAGAACCTGAATGTGATATAAACACATCTATTGGTGAAGAAGAATATTTTGAAAAAGAACTTAACGAATTAATAACATTCAAGGATTGAGATCGAATGAGCACAATTTAATTTTTATATATTTCTACTTTTTTTGTAGTGGATTTATGTTAATAACACCTGCATTAGCAGTTTCAGCATAAATAAGTTCGATACATCTCTTAAGACCAGAAAAACATGAATAAACTCATAAACCACCATCTCTTGCTCTATTTCAGCCATAAATATTTCAATATTTTACGGAATTCGAGTGATTTTGGTGTCGTTGGAAAACTAACAAAATTTCGTACTTCCTTGTTATTCATTTTATCACTTCTTACTATGTACGCTACAGTTTTTAACTTGGATAAAAAAGAATGTCAAATAAGGATTTAAAATGTTCACACAAAACTATCATCAAGGGGTTGTCGGAGGGGAATAAACTCAAAGGAATGCACCTGCTCTCATTGGCAAGCATAAAAACCATAGGATACACATTAATATTAGACTGATAGATTGAAAAATAGAAAATAAAATTACAAAAATGCATTTTTCTTCACTCCATGTAAAACTATGTCTACCAGCAAATCATGACATGCATTGCATGCAAACATCAAGCAGATCATAAACTAAATAATGTCATGGCAAAGAAAGCTTCTTATCCAACAAAATGGGCAAATTACACCACAAATGTGACTTAAAATGGCAAAAAAAAATTCCAAATTCTAAGTTAGCAAACAAAAAACAAAGCAGTTTCACAGAAGAAAAAACCAGCAGAAAGATTACAAGGACAATTTATGGATTTCAATAAGCATTAAATAACCCAAATTGTTATAAATTCCAAAAGAGCAAATCCTAGTAACCGACTCGACACATGGATAGCCAAATGATCCTAGCCAAAAAATGGAACTAGTTCAGCAATAGCTCCCATTTCCCAGTTTCATATACAGAGTAAATGTAAGAAAATTTAATATTTACAAGAAAGAACGTAACTTGGAAAAATATAACAGGAAAGTATATGTCTGAATCAAAAAGAAACTTCAATCATGAAGTTCCTCACAGCAGGAGCATACGCAGAGAAACTGCAGAAATAAACTCAAAGCAATAAATGGTCAATATATCTCAAAAGAAAGTAACTTCCAGCTGCAAGTATTCTACTCATAGGGAGTCTACAATCACGCTAAGTAAACAAATGAGTACAGACAGAAATGGTGCAAGTTGTACATCGAACAGGAAAGAGATAAATTTTCTAGCAGAAGATTCTCAAACAAGCTAGGGCAGAGCTACAATCAAGCATGCAAATCCCACTCCCTTTAAAAATGAAGGAATTCACCGGAATATTAAAGGCGAGGGAGAGAACCAAATGAAGAATTGCAATGCAGCAGCAAATGGGGGAGAGTCAAATGGAGGATTGTGAGGCAGCACAAACAATAGAGAAGGAACGTGCAAGGCAGCGAACGCACACTCAAAGCGAACGAAAGGAAGGACCTCAACGCAGCTGCGAATGAAGGAGAAGGCAAGCGAGGCAACCAACGAAAGGGAGACCTCTTTAGCAGAAAATCACGCGCAAGCAAAGGTGATGAGTAGCGTGGTAAATTGGATTTAGGCCGATTTCGGGCAATTTTTTAATGTTGTGTTATTTAACTGGTCTTACAATCTTTAATTCCCTGATATTTCTATTTAACTTTTAAATTATTAATTACAAAACAGTAAAAATTTAAAATTCCTGTATTTATTTTTACAGCCATTTTACATCAAAACAAACAACCCCTTAAATATTTCTCATTACATGTCATTTAGGATAAGCATGTCCATTTAAATGGCTGAACGAGTTTAACTAAACTATTATTGGTAACTAAAGCCCAAGCATGGAGTATTGATTATGTTATCAGCGCAGTTATTACGACTGTTCGCTCAATATTGTTATAAGTCAAGCCAATTCACTAAAAATTAAGTTACAAAAAGCTCACCGTACACAGCACTTGAATAGCTGGGCACAAAAGTCTATCTTCCATGGCTGATAACATTTAAAACTAACACAAGAATACAGGAAAAATTCGACTGAAACTTCACCCGTACAAAAAGATAAAGGAAAATCTTATTAATAAGAAAATGTTTACAAGAAAGATTAGATGAAATACATGGCCCGCGAAGTATTTTTACCACAAAAAGCTGAAAAGTGATCAACTGATTTTGGATGAATGGTATGGCTCATCATCCAGATTTTGCAGGCCAGGTTGCCTGAGAGGACATGATTATGCTCACGATCACTCCAAACAAACCAAGCGCGCTGCCAAAGATCTCAATCACCAAAATCTTCACAAAGAGTGAGGAATTTTGGGCATCGGAGAGGGCACAACTGCTCCCAATTATTCCCACGCAAAGCCTGTTTCAGAACCATCTTTTCAAGCTTGACAAGTCCACATTTAAATTTTGACAACTTAAATAATTATATTATGAAAAAGCGTGAAAATGGTCCCTTAACTTTTTGCAGCAAGTCTATGAAAGTGCTAAAGTCCCTGGACTCTTTTAAAATAGTCTTTTCTAGGGAATATTTCAATTCATATTAAGAGTATGGGTACTAAATTAGCACTTTGAAAGACTCTGGACTAAAATGGCTCCATGTAAGTAATCAGGGGACTATTTTGACACTTTAACTAGATTATTAACATCATAGCGGCCAGAAATTAGAACTAACCCACAAACAAGATTTGCAAAGCCGGCGATGATACCGGAAGCGAAGATGGCATAACCAGCTCTCAGAGACTCGGCTTCATATATTTGGGATGATGCTACACTTTCTAACTTGGTTTGCAAAATGATGGCAACAATGACACCATATATAGCAACAGCCTCACAAAAGATCACACTAGAAAAAAAAATAAACTACGAATTTAAGAAAGAGCCAAGGCCTTAGGAAGTGGAATATGAATGAGTTGTAACTTTCATTGTATGTCTTTTAAGCACAGTAAATTTCAAAACATACGTTACCCATAATTAAAGAGAATACTTCATAATTTATAATAGTAAAATACATAGCTAAATAAACTTTTACATATTATTTTGTATATATTTATATATCTGAATGTAAACATGTATATTTTTTTATATATATTAAGTGCTTGAAGAACAAAAAATGATTGAGCAGGCCCAAATTCATGCTAGGCTGGAAAATATTCTTCAAGCCCGTCTTGCTTTAAAAAGGAGCCAAAAACAAAACATTATCGAGTCAAACAGAACTGCTTCTAAAAATCAAGCTCTTTTGAAATCCCCTGCATGTAACAAGTAATAGAGAACAAAAAATGACCAACGAAGGATGATCATCTTATATAGCTCATAATGGCGAAAAACCATATTTCTTAACCAATTTTGTACTCAAATCAGAAAACCTTTCACCTTCAGTTTGATAATAGCACTTAATGGCAGCACTCGAGTATAAATAATGCATGTTCCTCCAATCACAAATTCTTTGATCAACGTTGCAAGATAGTTTTGCCGTGTCTGCCTCAAGTCTCATCATCTCTGCAATCTCCCAAATGTAAAATAGTCTGTTTTACTGCCTCACAAAATTGCCCCAAACATAACACCTAAGAATATCATAGAGCATCCTTCTACTAGTTCTTCTAAACAAAAAGCATGGCACTTAGCTGCTTAATTGCACTTTAAAGATTTGTCGGTGTACAGGATGGGTTTGCACTACCTGAATTTCAAATGTGATCTTAATGAGTATCATTTTTAATCGATTGCAAATGATACTCATCCAAAAAATGCAGTGGATCCTAGCATTATTCTACAGCTAGGTTAAAAAATAATAGAAAAAGGAACTACCTACCTACCTCTCGGCTGTTGACCAGTAATGAATAGACTATTTCTGACCAAAAGAATACAACAACAAAAGAATGCTAAATCACAATGAAAGGATTTTATAAATGTGACTCTTAACAATAGAGGATGAAACAAGATACCAATAAAAAATAAATCTACACTGCAAACTTTCTGCAAGGATGACTTCTGAGAGTTTCCTGATGCAAATACTCTTCAGCCACCTACTTATTGTTTTATAAAGAAGGCTGTGTAACCAAAAGCAGCTTTTGGCCATAATTAATGTTGATGTATTAACTAAGCCGGCCGCTTTTAGTATTTCATTTAAATTTTACAAGCTTAGTACATAAACCATTATTTCTACGTAAAGTCAACTAGTTTAAATTTTCCTCGTGTGAAAACTAGAATTTGATCAACTCGAGGTTCCAGGTATAAATGGTATGAGTTGCCATTCGATAAAGACCAAGTCAAACATCAGTTTCAGCACTGAATAAAACTGAACTACCATGCAATGTTTACTCATTTGAGCTGCCCATTTCTTGAGGTAGCATTCGAACTCAGAAAAACATCCTCATTAACGTTCTATCCAATTAGTTTTTCCCCCACTTTCAAATTGTGGCAGAACAATGAATAAGTAACTCCAATTCACCTTCCATTGAGAGCTGGTAACAGCAAAAAATCAAATCTCAGTGATATAGGAGAGTTACAGCTGCTGCACGGGCAGAGGTTTTTTCACTTCTTTGTCCCTTCCCCTTCAAATTAATTCCAAAACATTTTTTTGTTCAGCTAATTTCAAAACAGTGATTCCTATAGCTAGAAGTTTCATCACAGTTGAAAAAAATAGTAGACCTCCAGCAGTCAACTTTCACAGAAATACATAACAAATATGGCCTGCTGCTTAATGGCATCGTGCTCAATAGAAAACTCACGGTGCAGGCAAGGAGCGGAATTCTGGTGGCATGGGCAGCTGGTAGAATATGGATTACAGGGAAACCAGTTTTCACAGCATTGCAGCATTTGAAAGGTATGGCCTCGATTTCTTTCACTTGAAACTTTCTTTCCCTGCTTCTCTATGCACCTTACAATTAAGTTCTCACAAATTCCTGCTCCAAATGTTCTCATTTGTTTTGTTTAAGCATCGCTCTCTTCCCTTCTATGTTCTTTTGAATAGCTGGAGGTTTCCTGAAGCTATTTTTCATTTGACGAAATCAATTTGTAAGCCTTTTTTTTATTAAGCCGAGTATTTTTAATATCATTTATTTCTTGGGATCATGAGCCTTAATGAAGGTTGGATGGGGAAAATTGCACTCGATCTGAAGTAAAGAATCAGCATTTCTCAATTCGATCATCTAAAGGCATTTTGTTGTTCATTTTGTTGATATTGAGGTGAGTAAACTATATTTTTGCTATATTATTTATAAGATGCTACTGATGTCCCAGATAGTACTGCTTGTTATTTAGCATCATCTGTTTGCCCACACGTCTCAAACATTTAGATCATGGCTTACTATTCCTTTTCTGATTTAGGGAATTTTTTTATTATCCATGAGAGAATCGTAGACCATCCTTTTCACTTATTCTAGATTGTAGCATATTTTTTTGCAGAATTGAATCAATAAAATCTTCCATATATTTATACATGGCAATTTCCTTGGTTCTTCCATGTGATTTTCCTCCCATACAAGAAGTGCCTTCCCTCATGGGCGGAAGCAAAAGAGGCTTCAAGGTGACATCTAGCCTCCAAACTAAAACTTTTTAGCTTTTAGACATTTTTTTTAAGATCTGATCATTGCATCACTTTATTCAATTCTCCTTCAGTCTGTTTCTTTCTTTCTCATTACATGTATCTCTACCTTTATCGACTAAGTTTTAGTTCTAAAATGCTATATTGCATAAATTAGAAAAATATTGGTTCTATTTTATATGAATGATTGCATCTATTTCCCATCAGAACCACATATTTTTGTAGTATCTCCAACTAAATTTATCAGGTTTCAGGTGGTAGAATCTGCTCCATTAAGTATATGCTATATCCTTAATTTAAAGATATGGCATTATTTATTAATTTGTGCTCACTACCAAGCTCAACTAATTAAACCTCATAAATATAGGCCAGGTTAACTGTTTGAAAGTCAAATCAGAAAGCATGAAAGCCGATGGAGACCCACATAGCTTGATGCAAAAATGTTGCCAACATCTTAGAAGAACTCGCTAACTTCAACTACAACTTGTTTAGGTCCTCACTCGCAACCATCATGCAATACTTCGTGGAAATTAGAACTCACAGACAGCTATAAAAAACCATTTGGCCTCCATTTGGACCATGCAGACAACCAGCTAGGTCTCAAGAGAGGAAGTAGTAGGATGAAAGTAAGGTGAATAGCCGTGCCAAAGAACAATGATGGTGGGGTTTTATACATGTTTAACGTAAAACAGTTTTGAATGACAAACCTCATCCCATCAAAGCAAGCCTCATCAGGTTATAAAAATCTTATGTTGGCCCGACAAGACTTTGAGAGGCTTAGGACGCACTAGCTCATGTACCTGTTCAATCCTCGGCAGCCTCAAGTGTGTTTGCCATAGTCAAAATTCATCCACAGCCTAGAGTTCATGTCCATAGTCTCATTTTTGTGTTTTACAAACATAAGGACGTGGTTTAGCTCAAATAGAACTACATCTATTCCCAACACTTGGATATTAATATCCATCAATTTCTTAGTAAACATTAATTGGAAAGAACTTAATTCACAAAAACAATAAATGTTTAAGCAACCAATTTAGATAAGGAGCACAATCTGCAGCAACAGATACAAAGCAGGATTCAGAAAGAGATTGTAACCTTTTTTTGTCAAATCCTCTTCATCGATATGGAAAATAACTAGTACAAAATAATAATATAAATGGAGAAGAGGTCAGGATCCCAACCATTTGATGTAATGAGAATGAATCATGGCAATCCTTTGTAAGGCAAAGGCGCATTATTAACCATGCTAAATCATAATTAGTTAGCATAATTTAAGCTTCTGAAAGCATATCCCTTCAGAGAAAAAAGCATTTCATAGGACTCCCACACTCCCAAGGGGCAACTCTGGTGGGTTAATGAGAGTTGGCAACCCAAATTGAGCCTTAATCTTCATTCGTAATTAAGGACAACAATCACATATGTTTTTTGTTTTATATTAAGACATCACCGCATACAACTTGTTGATGTCCCCATCCATCGATTTAACACCACCGCAGTTGCATCATCATATGCTTAAATCAAAATTAGAAAATAAAATAATAGCAAAACACTCCGATAAATATTGCCTACGATTGAACATAGTACACGAGTATCATCTTATTCACATGAATTCTCATCACCAATAACTTTATCCCAACTATTTGGGATAGGTTGCATAAATTACATCTTTTTTTTTCCATTCCTATTGAGTGCTACATATATGATATGTTAACTCAAATTTACATAAATAATTTTGTTCCAAATTTTCAACCAAGTTACATTTGATAGGGCCCTTCTCTTTCCTTAATCTTTTCACGTTTATTATATCTTGTTGCTTGTCTTCCTAATATAACTTGTCATCTATTACATGTGCTTGAACTGCCTTAAGCTATTTCTCAAATTTTTACATTCAATATGTGTTAGTCCCACCATAAATTCGATAAAAAAAAAAACATCTCCCGCTATCCTTTTGGGTTTTATCAGCGTCCATCTTACACTCAAATCCATATAAGACTCTCAATTTAATTTTAGTTTTACAAACTCCAATTTAGTCTCACCGGCATCATTATCTAATAATACTTCTAAAGCACTTCTTCATTTTAATCAACAAAGTTTTATCCTAGAAGTTGTGTCAACGTATGCATCAAACTTTCTTATTTGATAGATCCCAGAAAAGTAAACATATTACACTAAGATATCACTTGGCATTCCAATAATATTGAATTACCGATTGATATATCAATTTCACATCTAACAAAATTATACATCATGTGACCAAAATTTGCATGCAATTTTCAAGCATTTCAAAAACTAACACAGCACATATACAAACACAATGTTGATACTCGGCGAAATAAGCTATTGTGATAAGAAACTTAAATGGTTTCCTTGCAACAACTACTCTCTAATCAATTATAAAACATTTCAATAATATAAACTCAACATACATTCAAAATGCAGTCCCCTAAGTACCCACCAATTTACATGGCAAAATAACCTTTTCATATTCAAGACACAAAGGCTATTGCCAATGTTCTCTGCTTGTGCATATATCATTTAATTGGTGCATAAAGACTTCGATTCTCCAACAACTAAATAATTTTCCTAAGCTAATGTTCTATAAACCTCAAAAGTAACTTCAATGTAATGACGGATAAGATTGATTTCCCATACTCACTACAATTTTGCAGATCCCCAGTTCTAACAGGAAGGAATCAAAATGAACATTGTCCAATAAGTTACACCTAGTTTCCAGTTTCAGTAAAGATATCTGAAATCAAACTATTATAATATCTCACAAACTCCCAAAATCTTTGTAAATATATATGACCTCAGACTATGAAATTTCTTCTATGAATTTCTTAGAAATCTGTAGTTTACCTTTAAGAAACTACACAATTTATCTTCTTGCAAACATATATTCTTTGAGGCTCATATTTAAATCTTCTAGGAAAAAAAAATATTAGCATGTTTATTAATATATTTATTATCAACTATAACCCAAATTCATTCATTTTTAACATACCCAACCTGACAGAAACCCCAAGAACATATTTGTTGTCCCACAGAAATTTTATATATTTCATATTCTCCTTCCTTTTTACCTAGCTTAATTTAAAAAACTTTAAGTTCCAAAACCTTGCTGAAAAAGGAGTTTCAATTGTATCAAATGATTATATTATCTGAACCATCAATCTCAATTTGATGAAAATAATTCCATCAATCTAGGGATCAAATTTAACCATTGTATGAATATAATAATAGCTAGCATAACAAATAAGAGGAAGACTATCTTTTAACCTATAGCTTTAATATATATATATATATATATATTTACTAGAGGTAGACTGATCTTTAACTTATAGCTTCAAAAAACAAAAAGGATTCCTTAGATTACAACAATTCAAAGATACAATAGCACAGCATTTGCCTAGTGAACAATATATTGGCACTAACGTGTAACAATGATTAGAAAAGCTAGATATAATTTACATATGAGGCTCATTACTTTTCTTAAAATTAGTTTAGTGATGAGTCTGGAGATAGCACACCTAGACTACTAATATTTGCAATCAATTTTTTGTACCTTATACGCTTGACAAATAATTAGTATTAAGTTTAGACCACGAGAAAAAATCATAAGTACCTAAAAGAAAAAGTTCATTGGTTTGTGTCATCTATAACAAAAGATTGAGAGATAGAAATTTAATTGAGGGTAAGGTTTGAATGACGATAAAAAATTCCTAATTAGTTCAATGTACAAATGACTTGTGGTAGACAAAAACAAAGTTACATTATCATATTTCTAAGAGGAAAATCTCAATATTAATATTTTTGATGGAGGGAAAAATAAGATTAGCACATGACAACAAGAAGGAAATAAAAAAGGTTACTATAAAAATTTATGCTGAAAATTTTGAAATTAACAATATAGTAATTATTCTGAAATTAAGTAATATGATTATTAATTTTGTAATGATAAAGAAAGAAAAAGATGATTGTAATTGAAGATGATAAAATTTCAAAAAATGTTGATGCAACAAATGATGAGAAATATGAAAAAATAATAACTACAATGACGATTCTAGTGAAAACCCTCTAAATAATGAGAGTATGAGCCATTTAAATACATAAATTAAGCTTATTAACTACTTGAATCAGGATTGAGAGAAATTCATTATGTAATGTTTGAAATAGTGTGACATTTTTTATCCTACTTTAACAGTTTATGATCTTACTTCGATACCTTAAATTGATATTAGTATGTTACTCGGTTTTTCAAAATTTTCATTAATTTAATAATTAAATTTAGAGGCACACAACTCAAAATGGCTTATGTGTCGCTCATCTCGCAAAAAGAAAATCCTAAATACCTAATTGTGCAATTTCAAATCTCGATCCCAATCAATTGTTTAGTATTACTGCACTCTCTTACTTTCACATGTAGTTCAAATCAAAACAATATGAATGTTCGCCACTTTGGCCAAAAGAAAGATGCAACAATAACAGTTAAAGCTGCCATCTAGACTGTCTTAATCTAAGTAAAACACCAAGCCAGATAATTAACCATATTAATAACATCAAAATTTACTAAAAATATCAGATAACCATGTAGCCTCTAAATATTTGATAGCATTCCAGGGTACCGCAAGCCAAGATTCATGCACAAGTGCTAATTTCATATAATTGATAGTTGAGCCAATTATAAATAAGAATTTACAGCTCTAACCGCCATAGTCAACATAAGGCAGAACTCAAATTCCATCAGCCAAACAATCAACAATTTAACATGCATGAGCGAAAATAAATTGGGCATTTGAGACACCTCACATACCTAATAAGATTCTTAGAGGTAATTCTCGGAGCCTTAATAGCAGCACCAATCAAACTACTCCCAGTGATGTAAATTCCCCTGAAACAGTTAATAAAGAAGAAGAAAACAGCATTATTACCGTCGCAAATTGCCATAGGAAAGGCAGCAGAACTCAAGAGAGACGGCAAGACAGCAAAAATTGTTACCAAGCGGCACCAAGCACTGAAACGCCGATGGATATGGCAATACCAATCGATGCAAACGTGTAAGGCGAGATCTGCGTCAAAGCCCGCGACCATGAGCTCGTCGACGTCATCTCCGGCGGAAGCGGATCGCTTCCTCGCGATCAACCAATTAGGGCTTTCCGGTCGAAGATAATAGAGGAAGAGAACTGACCAAGAAAAAAACGTGGACGAAGGAAGCACAAGATGGGTCGATCTATTCCTTACCCGGGATTTTGCATGAGATTAAAAATATCTTAAAATATTAAAACTTTTTGCAACTTAAAACTTAAATATTTTTAAAATTGTTCATTGAATCACCCTCTTTTGCCCCTTTCTTTTTTTTTCTCTCTCTCTCTCTTGGAAAATTTTTACATCAAGGCTCCGCATGTAGAGCTACGTGCAGAGTCCAGTAACATCGCGTCACGTGGCGCGTGTGGCAAAAAAATATCATTGGGCTAGAATAACACAGAGAATATTCCCTCCATGTTATTCATGTGTTATTATGTGTTATTCAGATGTTATTGTATGTTATTCATGTGTTATTATGCTCCTAGAATATTCCCGGTGTTATAATAACATAATGACACATGAATAATACATGAATAATACACAATAACACATGAAAGAGCATGAATAACACGAGAGAATATTCGCAGTATTCTTGTTTTTTCAGACACGCGCGCGTGGCGCGATGTTACTGGACTCCGCACGTAGCTCTACCTGCGAAGTCCTGATGTAAAAATTTTCCCTCTCTCTCTCTCAATTTTTAAGCTTTATTCATTGAGTGTGATTTCATGAACAGAACTTGATTCAACATATGTCGTTTGTTGTTAAATTTCTTAATGCTCATACTTGATTTGTACTTGTCTCATCTTTAATAATTGAACAAGCTAAAAAATCAAATGATTACATATTTTTTATATAAAAATAAAAATTTAATATGCACTTCATTTTCCATATAAAGATAGTAATAAACTAAGAAATTAAATAAGTGTTTGATTTTATATCAATAGTTATTAACAAATGATTTTACAAGTTTAGATAAATAATCAAATGAATAAATTTTAAATTAGCGCCTAACTAATTTATATGAAGTAAATAAAATAATGTATTGAGGTCAAATAAAATAAATAAGTAATAACAATTATGTTTATTAAAATAAAAGGATTAAAAAATGCATTTAAATTCATATGTATTGATATTAATGAATAATATTATATTATTAAATACATTATTAAACAAACTAGTTAATCAAAATTTATTTAAATAATAAATCACTTAAATATAGAGCTTTTAAAAAAGTTACTTGTTAAACACCCAAACAGTATATTCTTATATATTAATAAATAAGTTGCATTATGTTTAAATTTGGTTCATTTAACTTTATGGTGCCAAAAAATATTCAATTTGTTAATTTATTAATTTGAACAAACATGATTGAGTAATAATCGAGTTACGTTTAAGTTATTTATCAAGTGCTTTGGTTCATTTACAACCCTACTTGAGGTAAGCAAAATAATTTAAAAATATTTTTTTGTGAAATTAGTATTCGATTAATACTGAAAGAAAGCATTTAGGAAAATTGGAAGTCTCAATTTAAACCCAAAATACAACTAACACAAAAGATAGCCTATACGAACACACTACCTTAAGAAGATAAAAACAATACATTGATCTAATACTCTGAAAGACCAAAAAACACGATGAACAAAATCAGCAGAAGTAAATAAAGAATAGTTAAGGGCAAAAAGGTGGGGGCAAATCTGACAAAGCTAGATATTATAACGTAGAAATGCAAGTATTCTTCAATCATCAGTTAGAGGGAGAGAAGTCATGCCAAGTAGAATCCATATATTGATTGAAACAAGGGAAATACACATATCTTGGAAGAGGTCTTACATAGAAAATCTGGGAAAAACAGACCAAAAGCATCCCCAATGGTCAAAAAAATAGAACTAACATGCATAACAAAGTGAAAATAATAGTACAATTCTCAAAGTAAATATAAAAGTGATACAAAAAAGACAATAAAGAGATACATAGAATCAGTTGATATCCCAAGGAAGATATATTACAAAGACAACAAACAAAACAATCATAAAAGAGATAAAATACATCTACCAATAAAATAAAGGCAACAAAAACAGTAATAAAGTGTTAGATATAATCCCTAAAAAATATGAGAGAGATATTATGTAATTAAAAGAACCATAAAGGGCCAGGAAATAGTCGATTCAGGAAACATAAGTATTATAAAAGTCATAAAGAAGCATTGGGCAGCAGCTAACAACAAGTGAGCACAGCACGAGGCAACAACACACCCATAACCTATAAGCAAAAGCTAACCGTAAAATAAATATTTGGGCTACCAACCAATCTATACAAAGAAGGCAACAAATAAGTCTAATGGTCAGGAGATTCCAGTTAATGAGTTTAGGGTTCAAGAAATAACTTGAAAGACTGTATCAAAACAACTTGCATTAAAAATAATCACATATTCATATATTGAATGAAAAATTATTACCATTCTTAGAACCAAATAACCTCCAATCCCTCCGTTGAGAACATTCAAAAAATATATAATGGAGATAACATAAATTAAACAAGCAATTCATGACCAATAAAAAATAAAAAAATCTAACAAAGGAAATCTTAAGGAGGTTTCTTAATGTAAGGAAGCCCCATTTTATGAAGAATAATAAGCCCTCTAAGTTCTTCAAGGCAAACATCATTAGAAAATGCAATTATAGAAGGAGCTTTACCACCCAACTCGCTTAACCATTCTGCACATATATTGCCTTAATGATGTATATGAGAGATTTATTGTTACAATTATGAAGAAGAGTAGTGATCTCTATGGGAAAAATAAGCTAGAACTGGAAGCACCATAAAGACTATAAGTTGAAATAATATGAATAACAATAACATCATCCATTTCAATCCATGATTTATATAGAAATGCTAGTAGCAAAACATAAATCATATTTATGAGCATATAATCCAAAATAGAGTATTTTGGATAGGGTCCTTAGTAGCTCTATAAAAAAATCATTATTATCCTTAATATAATAACCAAAACAACAATAATTTTTAGTAACAGAGTTATAAGTGTTAATTTTATTCTAACCAACCTGACGCTTATCCCAAGAAATAAGTATATTAATACAAGTATTATGGTGAGTCATGTGAATATCAAAATACATAGCCATAGAAGGACATTTACTGAAAATTTTCCAATCAGTTAACTTAGCTTTGAAAAAAAAGAGTTTGAGTCTCTCATTTTTACTCCAAACTATCTGAGGAAAGTTTATTTTAAGCTTTCATATTTATATCATTTCTTCTCCTCAAATAAACAAAAAAATAAAAGTGATAAGAATAATACTAATGTGATTATTTTTCACTCCAAGAAAAGCATATAACAAGTTAGTAACCAAAGTTTTTAATAGTGATGAAGGTTAAAAATGTTAGTTTAACAAAGGTTATCAAGCCAGTTCCATAACTTGGTAGCAATAGAACCATTAACAAAAAGATGATTAACACTTTCTATATGATAACAACAATAGCATTGAGAGGGAAGGTAAAAACCTTTCTCTCTAATGTCCTTTAGATATATATATATATATATATATATATATATATATATATATATATATATATATATATATATATATATATATATATATATTGAAATGATTCCAAACATCCTTCAAAGAGAAGTTCCCATCATTAGAATTCTAAAAAGGAATGTGGTTCATGTGTAATAACCAAAAAATATAAATAAAATAAAAAATAAAATATAATCGGCAAGTCGATCTGAATTGACCTTTTCGGTGATTTCATAAGAGGGAAGAAAATAATATCTTCTCACTTGAAACAAAGAAGAGAGAAAGTTACAAAGAGCAATAAAGAGTATTGAACTCCTGAAAGAGAATGAGTAGAACGAGAGGTAGATCAGAGAGTAAGTGAGAAGTAAGAAGAAGGAGAAGAAGCACATAGCGTCGTGCATGCATGAGAGGTTAACTATGAATAGTAACATGTGATTTTTCTTCTTAAGAGGAAACGTCAGTTCATGCCAAAGCCCTGTGTGAACTCGACTAAACAAGCAGGCAGTTTTGGAAGATTAAAATTTAGACATAGGATGCATTTAGTGATAATATTGTAAGGGATGTGGTATATTATTTTTAAAAGTTATTTTAATTGCTTGGTTAAAATTATTACTAAGTAATATTAAACATTAAGAATTAATATCAATGATTAATTGGGCAAGCAACTGTGAGACATCAAGATCAGTATTTGTGCAAAAGAGAAAGACAGAATGATGTAAAGGTAAGGGTTTAGGTTTTATGTATTAATTATTTAAATTATTTTAATTAAAAAAATAAGAATCAAACCAATGAATTCAACAAGTTTTAATAAAGTATGCTAGGGTTATTTAAATTAAATTTCTTTCAGAAAAGAAAAAACTTTTTAAAATATTATTTTGAGGTAATGTTAATTTGGAGTTATGTTAAATAAAGTCAGCGATCCTAGAAGAAAAAACAATTGGATTTGAAAGTATTATTTCATAAGGCAAAATCAAGGTGAGTATTAAACTTTATGTTATAGTAAATTTTGTTGCTCCTTCTAAACTAACTGCTTAATTAGTTATTTATATTCATTTAATTCATTTGTAAAGCAGTCTTTCGATTCATCTGCTCTTCAATTTTTTGGTCATATAGATATGAATGTTCCGGGTATTTAATACGAGAATTTTATGTATTATCCATAAAATATGAAAAATTGAATGATGTAACACAATGAATGATATAGATTTTATGGAGTGATTGTATGTATCTCATTGGTTTAAGTGTTGGGCGGTACTCATGTAACGATTGTATATAAAATCATATAGATATGAATATGATATAGTATGACATAATAAATATTTTAAAATATCTTGATCAATCATTTTCATAAACATAAATTTTCAAATGCCCCGCATATTGATTTATTAAAAGTTTTATTGTTATACATATTATTTTCTTTTCTATTGTGATATTATAGTTTAGAAGTATGAGTAGCTTTTGCAGCTCATTTTATTTTAAATTAACCTTTTATGTTTAAAAGAAACTTATTATAGAAGAAAATATTTATAGAAGGCATTGACAACATGACATAAGATAGATTTATAACTGTTCTAATTTAAATTTGTTTATATAGTGACTCTTTTATTTACTTATTGGATCATCAACTAATAGTGATAGAAAATATGAAATAAAAATAAATTAGATTTCATAGTCTCACCTTCTGTTTCAAACATAGAAATTTTAAGCTTTGGGTCAGGTTATGACATTAACACTGCCGTTGCCGGTCCCAAGCCCGGATGTGAAAAGTGGAGGGTTGCGTTAGGTAGTCGACAGCCAGCGTAAAACTTGTCGAAAAAAAAATCATGACATGAATCCTTTTGATCATTGTGTAAGTGCTAGGGCGTCCCCCAGAGCGACGCGCTATATGGCTCGAATACGGTGGAAAGTGTGCGAGGCCGCTACACGCGACGCCGGGTGTAGTGTCGAAGTAAGCGAGGGTTCCCGCATTACGGACGGATGCGGGTAAAGAAGTTAGTCGCATGATACTTAGTATTAGGATAGGATCTGGAATATAGGTACTCTCGATGGTAAACTAATGGAATTGGTTGATATTATGATCCATAGAAAGATAAATATCCTATGTATTCAGAAACTAAATGGGTTGGAGAAAAAGCTAAGGAGATTGATAACTTAGGTTTTAAACTATGGTATTCGGTAAGAGTCGTACTTAGAAATGGTGTAGGTGTAATTATAAATAAGAGTTCGAAAGATAATGTTGTCAAAATTAATAGAGTTGAAGATAGAATTATAGCACTTAAGATTATTATTGATACTAAGATTTTTAATATTATAAGTGCTTATGCTCCTCAAGTTGGTTTAGATATAGGCTCTAAAGATAAATTATGGAATAATTTAGAAGAATTAATACACTTGATACCCCTTGAAGAAAAATTTTTATTGGAGGAGATTTAAATGGACATGTCGGTAGAGTGGTAGAAGATTTCAGAAATATTCATGGTAGCTACGGTTATGGAGCGATTAATGAAGAAGGTAGAGCGATTTTAGATTTTGCTTTAGCGTATGATATGATTATTACTAATACTTTATTCAAGAAAAGAGATGAGCATCTTATTACTTATAAGAATGGATCTAATAAAACACAAATTGATTATTTTCTTATGAGAATAAGAGATCGTCGAGATTGTAAGGATTGTAAGGTTATTCCTAGTGAGCAATTAAGTAGCCAACATCGTTTATTAGTTCTAGATTTTAAGATGAAGAGTTGTAAAATAAAGAATACTAGGATTCAACATCGTAGAATAAGATTGGGGCATCTAAAAGGCACAAATAAAATTATTTTTATGAGTAAAATTCAAGATTTTTGGGATGTTCATAAAGACGCGAATGTTATGTGGGATAAATTAACTCATGCTTATTAAACAGTGGCTAAAGATGTACTTGGAGAATCGAAAGAAAAAGTTTACATAAATAAAAATAGTTGGTGGTGGAATAATAATGTGCGAGAAAAGATAAAATATAAGAAGTTATGTTATAAAAATTGGTTTAAATGTAAAAGCGTAGAGAGCGGGAAAAATATAAAACGGCCGCGAGGAGTGTAAAAGAATAATCTGTGACGCTAAAAATTACACTTTTAGTGATGCTTTATAACGTGTTAGATACTTAAGGAAGGTGAAAAATATATGTATAAACTAGCCAAACAAAGAGAAAAGAAAAATAAAGATTTAACTCAAGTCGAGTGTATTAAAGATGAAAATCAAAAAGTGATTTTCTTAGAAAAAGATATTCGACATAGGTGGGTGAGTTATTTTGATAAACTTTTTAATGATGATCTTGAAAGTACGATTGACCTTAGTGATCTTAATATCGTTAATAATAATAAAACTTTTCATTTTTACCGTCGCATTAGTAAAAAGAAGTTGATGAGGCTTTAAAGAAAACCAGAGGGAAAGTACGTAGGACACGATGATATCCCGATTGAAGTGTGGAAATGTTTAGGTGATTTGGGGGTTTCTGGCTTACTAAACTTTTTAATATTATTTTAAAAACTAAAAGGATGCCTGAGGAGTGGAGAAAGAGCATTATGGTCCCCATTTTTAAGAATAAAGGAGACGCACGAGAGTGTGCAAATTATAGAGGAATTAAATTGATGTGTCATACTTTAAAATTATGGGAGAGGGTAATTGAACATAGGTTAAGACGTATTACGAAGATTTCTCATAATCAATTTGGATTTATGCCGGGCAGGTCTACCATGGAAGCTATACATTTATTGAGAGGTTTGATGGAGAAGTACAAAGATAATAAGGAGGATCTACATTTGATTTTTATTGATTTAGAAAAAGCTTACGATAAGGTTTCTAGAGATGTTCTTTGGAGAGTCCTTGAGAAGAAAGGTGTTGATATGACTTATATTCAAGTCATTAAAGATATGTATGCTAGAGCTGTTACATGTGTTCGAACTGAAGGAGGATTGACCAAGTATTTTACTATTTCAGTTTGTTTACATCAGGGAACGGCTTTAAGAACATATCTTTTTGCTTTATTTATGGATCGTCTTCTCGGGCATTTACAAGAGGATGTACCTTGGTGTATGCTTTTTGCTGATGATATCCTCCTTGTGGATAAGACAAGAGAAAAAGTTCAGGAAAAACTTGAATTATGGAGGTCTACATTGGAGTGCTAAAGGTCTTCGTTTGAGTAGAACTAAAGCTGAATACATGGAATGTAATTTTAGTAATAGTAGGTCTAGTGACAGCGAGTGTAAATTTGGGTGATCAAATTATTAAAAGGTGTGAACGATTTAGATATCTCGGGTCCATTGTTCAAAGCGATGGTGATATAGATGGGGATGTTAATAGTAGAATTCAGGTTGGTTGGTTGAAGTGGAGGAATGCGTACGGCCTATTGTGTGATAGAAAAGTACCGCTTAGGCTGAAAGGAAAATTTTATAAGTTGGTGGTGAGACCTTCAATGCTCTATGGTGCTGAATGTTGGCTTTTAAAAGAGAAGCATAATGTTAAATTAAGTGTTGCCGAGATGAGAATGATTAGGTGGATGAGTGGCTTTACACTTAGAGACAAAATGCGAAATGAATATATCCGTAAAAGGGTTGGAGTTGCACCGGTGACGGATAAAATTAGAGAGAGCCGCCTTAGATGGTTTGGTCATATTAAACGTCGACCACCTGATGATCCGATTAGGAGAGTAGATGTTTTAAATACAACTTATGTTAAGAAAGGCGAGAGGCGAGACCTAGGAAAACTTGGGCTTATTGCATAAAAAATGATCTTAATTTATTAGAATTAAACGAAAATTTGACACTAAATAGGACGCAATGGAGAAAAAGGATTCATGTAGCCGACCCCACTTAGTGGGATTAAGGCTTTGTTGTTGTTGTTGTTGGGTCAGGTTATGACATTAAGTTCTAAGAATCAATAGAAATACTGATGATATCCTCAAAAATATGGAATGAAATCTTTCAATTTAGGAATATCTCATTAATCCTGAGATATAATTTGGTTACCTCAGTAGAGGAAGTAGATCAAGTATTAAAAAGGGAATCAATAGGTGTTTTACCAATCCAGTTTTCATGCCAAAAGAAGATATTAACTTTTTTTAGGACCTTAAGGATAAGTGGTTCAACAGTCCATTTGATTCCACAAAGACTTTTCCCAAATAGGATAGTCACCCATGTGAAAAAAAACAAGTAGAAGGGTGGTTGTCTTTATAAGATTTAAGGTTTATAAACTTAGCCCAAAAAATAGAACAATTTCTAAAAGCCCACCATATTTTGATAGAAAAAGCTTCGACCATATTAAGAAAAGTTTTGCAATCAAAGCCACATTCAGATAAAGGAAAACAAACTTTATGCCAAGAAGACTACATGATAAATCTCTATCGGTTTTATTTTTTGATATGGGGTTTTGAATACCATACGATTCAAAGATTTAATTATTAGAATAATTAAACACTTCATCAAAAGTAATATACCATCTTGAATGATAGAAATACCACTTTGCGTTGGGCTCGATTATTTAAATTAAGAAAATTTAGATATTTGCAATGGTCCACGATTAAACTGACAAATTTTTCCCCTATCTAATCTGAAGACTAAATAAAGTTTAGATTAAATCTGGTGTCTTAAACTTCTTACAAAGGCGAGCCCCTATAGTTAATTATATTTTAAGCAGTCAAATTTATTTAAGAAACTCTCGATTAAGACTGTGGTTTTGTCTTCAAATAATTTTTAAGTTTAGGTTTTCACGATGGTCATCAAAATTCCATATGGGAAAGATTAAAAAATGGAACAATTATTAATGGAACTCAAAGGAAGAAAATGTAGGTGATATCGAAAATACTAAGAGACCCATAGATACAAACTTTAAACTCATTTTAAAAAATTGATTTCTTAAAAAAAAATAATTTTTCTCTCTCATTTTTTTATAAGAATTTCTTTATAAATATTAAAGAGAGATGTTTGTTTATACATATTAAGATAAAATTTATCCCACAAAATTTTCACCTATAAAAATAATCTGAATCATTTATTCTGCACCTAACAAATCTATCATATACACAGATGTCTTGTCTATCATTTTTTACAACTCTTTAAAAAAAAATTTACTATAACATTACTATTAAAATCATAATGCATTTTTTGGCTTTGCATTACTTTCAACAACTTGATATTTGTTGAGCTAAACTTTATAATTATCACTAAAATAGATGAAAACTATCTAATAAGCTAAAAATGTGAATTAAGTAAGTGAAAACCGACAAGGCGCATGTAGCAGACAATTTTTTCCCATTCGAGAACACTAGAGGATAAAAATTATTTATGGGAAGTTTTTGTAATGCATATATAACTACAAAAATTATTTCTTCCTACCCATTAATTTCTTGACATTTTTGATTAATTGGCAAAAAAAAAAATGTTTTTCATTGGAGCATCTTTGTCAATTCTAATAGCTCCAATGATGATCCAAATAATATTTTATTGAGTTGGTTGTTAATAAAGTAAATGTAATGTTAAGGAGATAATAGAGATGGAGGAATGACTTTTATAATTAAATTAGCCAGTCAAACTTATTATAATTAATTACAATTATGTCATAGCTTTGAGGACAACTTCAAGGTTTAGATTTTCAATGAAATAAAGCATAATTAAATATTTCATGTATCATAGAGCCAGATATCAGAAATAGCTATGAGAAACTACACTAACAATCAGATCAAAATTTTAATGTTGAGGTGCTAACTAAAACCCATAGAGCGAGCTTGATTCATCTTAAGTATTAATCTTTGAATTTTTTATGTTAAAAAGGATTAACATAATGATTATCATTTTGAGGGCAAATGAAAAAGAGGCATTTATATTGATTTACATATAATATTATTATTATTTAAATTATTCAATGTAGAATTTACCAAAGTAGAGTTATTAATTTTTTTAGGGCTTAACTTCTCTTGGATTATAATCTGTAAAAATTTGAATGTTATGACCAAGAAAATCATATACTAAAATAGCCCTAATTTGTTAGGTTTGTTAGAAACTAAGAATGTAATTTTATGAGCAATCTATATTGTTATAGACTACTTGTAAATCAAAAGGATTTCCTGTGCTATTTTTTTTCGGAATTTTCTAAGCACAGATCTCATAATTCAAAAAGTCTTTGCCTCTAATTTCATGTAGAAAAAGCGATCACTTTTAGTTGTAATCTTCATATTGATCAAAATGCCCTTATTGAACCTTCATTTAAGGGGTTGTTTGACAACTTTTGATTACAAGGAGTTAGTAGATTCTGTAAATTCAAATTTAGTAAATTTTGAGATGCATGATTAGATCCCAAAAAATTGTTTGGCCTTTTAAAGATTTAAAAATTTATTAGGCTTGTTGGAATATAAGAATGTAATTAAATTCTTATTGATTAGTATATTAAATAATTTTTGGATTATTATTTATTATAAAGTCTAGTAAAATAAAATTAAAATTTTATTCCTAAATATGTTAATTAAATGTTAAGTATTCACTAAACTAATTGATCATTAATTTAAAAAATTTAAATCCTTTATTTATTAAGCAAAAAACTTAATATTTATCAATTAATAATTAGTTATTTAGTATTTATCTTATTAATAATTATTTAGAGTTTTATTAAATAAGTTAATTTTTTTGGCATAATTTTCATTACACTAGAATACATAATTTTTATATATTCCCCTTTTTTCTTTTAAGAAAAGGTAATTATTATATATATATATATATATATATATATATATATATATATATATATATATATATATATATTTGTTTTTTATGTTTTTATTTTTAATATAAAGAGGCTTATAATATATTTTCAAGTTTCATCTGTGAAACACTGCCGTTGCCGATCCCAAGCCCGGATGTGAAAAGTGGAGGGTTGCTTTAGGTAGTCAATAGCCAACGTAAAACTTGTTAAAAAAATCATGGCATGAATCCTTTTGATCATTGTGTAAGACACTAAATAGGACGCAATGGAGAAAAATGATTTATGTAGCCGACCCCACTTAGTGGGATTAAGGCTTTGTTGTTGTTGTTGTATAATATATTTTCAAGTAATCAACTTAAAAAACTCACTCAAAACAAGAATGTGATAAATAACGAATGATATAATGCTATAATGCATTGAAACTAAATAAATTTCATAATTATTATGATGCCCAAAATTATGTTTTAATGTGAGAAAATAGAATTATTTAATTAAAAATTACAATATTCAAACTATATTACTTCTTGAAATACACGAATGTATGACAGATTGTCGAAACGCTAAAATAGCAAATGATAATAAACTTTGCAAGTGATTTTTGAGCTATCTTCATAATCTTACTGATATTGTAACTAGATGCTTAATTTCTACGTAAAATAGTCAATTATAAATATTTATAGAAAAATATATTTTGACAAGTTGAATATTTAATTTAAATATTGTAGAATATTTTTATGACTCAGAATATAAAGAAACTGATATGATTAGATAAATATAGTTATAACGGTATATAAGTCATTTTATTTTACTAAAATTAAAATTAGTTTCATAAACTTTAAAGCTTAATTTGTATTATTATTATTATTATTATTATTATTATTATTATTATTATTTCTGTAAAATGACTTCCTTAAACCCTATTGGTCCTGGAAGCAAGTCCAGTACATATGTTGGCGTTTGATTGCGCGTTCAGCAGAAGGTTCATTGGCATTGTAGGACATCCTGCATTGTACTGGTTTGTTTGACAAGGACTCATCCAATAAACGTTGTTTGATAATTTTTAGCAATTAAAAGGTTTTGTTTGAAACAGTTTTGTCATTCGGAGAAATTCTTATAAAAGTCACGTGAAGGAACGGCATTATCATCTCCGTTCTAAAATGACAAAAAAGCTTTATTATATCAAAATAATCTTAGGAGACATAGAGAAGCGCTATTTTATCAAATAAAATATAAATTTTTGCGTTGACCTTCATGAAACGAAAAAAAGCATGACCGTGTTCTCAAACGAAGCCTAAATTCTACAATATTGATAAATCTCATTTCAGCCTAATTATTGTGTAAATCTAAAATTCATTAAATGACTCATGGCGCGTTTGGGGAGGTTGTTGTCTGAAAGCTGTTGTTGGAAAAACAGGAGTTTGTTTGGATAATCTGGTGTGCTGAAACTGTTTCGGATAAAAATGAAGCTTTGCTATTATATATGTTTATATCATAATAGCTGCAAAATAATTACATGAGGATAATAGAATCTGGTCCAAGTACACAAAAACTCTAGTGCAGTTGAAAATTCTCTAATACTTAAAAAGTGACTAGTCATTTCATGCATGTATCTACAATAAGAAGGACCACCAAACTAACAACAAGCCTAAAATGACATTCGTTTTTATGTCTCGATGATCAATTCTTCGGGACAATCTCCTCTCCAAAGTAGCATCTCTCCTCACCTAATTACTGCCTAGCACGAACTTTTCTGTGTCATCAGTCTAACGAAAATACTTTCAATCTTTAGGTGTCTTGTTTTTGGACAAGAGTAAAATCTCCTCTCGTAGCTGTATTTCCTTCTTGATTGGTACTCAACACACGTCTCTCCATAGTGGAAGCACGAAGCTCTTTCAGTACCTAATAATCTTAAACTCATGTTTCATGCGATTAAAATAAGTGATGGTTTCCATTTGACAAAAAATCATAGATATGCAACAGAACCATTAATAAAATTAAAATGTATTACATCTCTAAATCTTGACGCCTAAAGGAAGACGAAGAGTCGGACATTCTCAGAGAGGTACACTCCGGAGAATGCAGGACTCACTCTAGAGGAAAAACTCTAGCTTATCAAGTACAGCGACAAGGCTACTTCTTGCCCAAACTTCTCAAGAATGCTGAAGAATTTTTCTTGAAATGTGAGTAGTGTCAGTAATACACGCCTCTATATTATCAGTATGCTCACAAGCTTGCTTCAACCAATTTCAAGCCTCTGGCCATTCCCCACTTAGGGATTGGATATCCTAGGTCCTTTTCCTCTGTCTAAAGGTTTTTCCCCTGTCTAAAGGCTAGTGCAATTTCTCTTGGTAGCGATCGACTACTTTTCCAAGTGAATCGAAGCTGAAGTACTCGCGTGGATCACCGCTGAAGTGGTGTGAAACTTCATCTGGTTAGACCTCATCTACAGATACAGACTGCCAATGGTTATCATCACAGATAATGGGACAAAGTTTTCGGATTAGTGTGTGAAAGACTTCTGTGAGAGTCAGGGATTGATTTTAATTTTGCTTCAGTCCATTAACCCCAGATGAATGAGCGGACTGAAGCAGCTGACCAGGTTATCATGAATCTATTGAGCAAAAAGGTCGAAGGAGCCAAGAGAAGTTGGGCAGACCTACTTTCATTTGTTCTTTGGGCGATTTAGATGGCGCTGTCTTCAGCGACCGGTCAAACGCCATTCATGTTATCTCATGGAATGGAAACAGTGTTATCGGTCGAGTACAACCAACATAGTCAAAGGGTCGTCACAACTGCATTGTCACTGAGGAGAGCCTAAACAAATTGCAAGAATTGAACATCCAAGGTGCAATGTTGGCGCTCTATCTGGCAAAAGAAAGGCAAACCAACTTTAACCTTCTGCAGGAAGAGGTCAAAGGGCAAACGACTCGATTCTTCAACACACATTCGAGAAAAAGTATTTTCCCTAAAGACTTAGTTCTAAAGAAGTTGATCAGGCCACTTGAGGATAGCAAATTAGACCAAACATGGAGCAAACCATATATAATCAGACAACGAGTCTCTCCAGGCGCTTACAGGCTCAAGACAAGCATAGAATGAACTCCCTCGGACGTGGAGTGGAGATGACTCAAATAAGTTTTTCCTTAAATATTTTTATAAAAGGGAGTGTCATTATCAATGTGTAAGTTCAATCGATATAATAAAAATCATGATTAATTAATTCTACTCGAATAATGCGTTGGTCGTGCCGACACTCGGAGAACTTCTCTCAGTCATATCGTGATTAATTTTTGTTTGGAACTATGTGTTCCAACCAAATCGCGGTTGGATGGTCATCCAATTAACACCTATTACATTTGAATCACCTGAAAGAGAAAAGGAGAATGACACAATGCAAACTAATCGATCATACAACGATTCTCCTAGCCCTTGATGAAGCGAGGAAAGTATCGAAGAAAGGGAGTATTGTGATGTGTAGATAAGAATGATAATATTTACTTATGATTTATACATTTTATGCATGATATTACACTTTAAAAAAATGTATTTTTTCTGCTTTTCTTGCAGGTACAACACGTGATGGAAGTGTGGCAATGTGGAGGAGACTTAAAGCAAAAGAGCATTTAGAGGACTGGCACCTAGCCGCCACTCTTAAACCTAGATAACCTGAGAGGATGGCGCCTAATTTCCAACCACTTGACTCCTAGGCGACGCCATACTGGTGCCTCGGCACAGCACTGATGGGCGGTGCTAGTGTTATTCCTTGCATATAGTGAGCCTGACGCCTATGAGCCATCCCCTGAGCACCTAGACACCAGTAATTGCCCGAAGCAGTTTTGATAGTTCGAGAAGCCTATTGTGCGGAGTTGCAGATGTGGCTAAGTGGGACTTTATGCAATGTATTAAAGGCATATATGATGTATATGATTGGATAATTGGTGAGACATAAAGAGGTTGTTGTATGGTGGATGGATTGACGAGAGTTAGTGAGATTTGGGGCATGGCTTGTTGTAGATCTCCTTATTCTTCTACTAGTGCTGAGATTAGGGAGAGTCTTCAGAAGGGTTGACCTCAATTTTGGTGAGGTCTAGTCTTCACTTTAGGATTCTAAGATCCAGCCATAGCACTTTTCTGTTGACTATCCTAGATGACTAGTGATGAAGCCCACCTCCCTAAGAATTTCAAACCTTTTTTTACTCTTTTTGAAAATTCATATGTATGGTTGTGACCTCTAACACTTAGAAGGTTAAAACCAACATGAAGGAGCTGAGAGAAAGCCCCCATAGGATTGTCAGGTCATAGGGCAACCCCGCGTGGCTCGGGGATTGGCCTCACTCACATACACACCTAAACCCACCAAATTCACACCCCAAACCCTAAAGTCACATACATCTAAACCTACCTCCTGACTCTTTTGGAAACTCATGTGGATGGTCCCAAGCCCTTAGCCTTTAGTTAGGATGTCTAGGATCAACTCGTGGAAGATCCAAATTGAGTTGTTTTATGGACAATGTGTCTTGGAGATATCTTCATGGCTTGCATAATCATCCTACTCAAATCAACTCCACAATTACTCAATTTCTTTTAATCTTCACCAAAATTACTAAAACACCCCATAAATTCCCAAAAACCCTAAGATTATCCAAAAAACACAAATTTTCACCAAAAATAATTTTAAACCTCTATAAATTTCCCAGTTACTCCAAAATAACAAAAATTCCAAAATGCCCCTAATGTTCAATTCCCTCCAAAATTCCCAACTTCCACCAAATTCACTCTAAATCCACTAAATTTGAAATTCAAATCTAATTCTACTCAATTCCCAAACCTAAATTCAAAATTATCCAAACCCAAATTTATGTCAACTCAAGTCAACTCCAAACCCAATTTTCACTGAACTTACACCCATAAGTCAAATCAAATTTCATTAAGCCTATTCCCCAAATTTTTTCATGACAATTTTCAAATTATATCAAACTTGTCATTAAATAATTTTAAAAATTCAAAATCAATTCCCTCACATCAATTTTTAAAAGCTCGTTTAAAGCTTACCATGATTAAATTTTAAAATCACACTTTACCCAACCTTAAAACCCCAAAACTTTAATTAAATTTAAAATCCCAAGCCCGCATGATAAGCCTTCACCTCATCATCCATTTAATTGAATCAAACTTTATGCTGCCATACATTATAATTGAAATCTTCTATATTAAGCCTCATGACAATTCCTCAAAAAATCATCCAAAATTCTAAAATTCTTTCTCATGTAAATTGACAAAGCCATGGACAAGCCATTGGTGGCATCTAGAGTAGCCGAGATTTTCTTGTGTTGATGTCAATATCATTGTTTGGAGTCGCCACTCTGTTTATCTCTCTATCGCCCTAATCTTCTTATTTCTTCGGATCACGTACATGATCCTCATATATTAAGAAATTTGAAGAAAATAAAGATCGATAAAATAGAAAATAGTAGAATAAGAAATATCAGAGATAATCCTTACACAAGGAGCATCACATGTGAAATTTTGCTTAACCAGAGATTTATAGGTGTGGTAGCTATTCTGAGTTCTTAAATCTCCTATAGAGCAAGTTCTTATAGTTAATTACATCTTAGATAATTAAGTTTATAAAAGAAAACTTCTGATTAATGTTAACACTTATTTTCTAAGAGATTCCAAGGAAAGAAACGTCAAAGATCAATCCTATGGGTAATATTTTTTACCCTAAGGTTTGATTTTGTCAATGTCATTTGTTTATGTTAGTTTTTATTTTTTTTGTTTTGTTGTTTGTATTGATTATATCATTTTAGTTTAGTTTTTAATGTCATTTATGTCATTTTTATTTCTTTTGTTATTTGTCCCCTCTTCAGAATGTCGCCTTGCAAAACAGAGTTAGCACACCCTAATAACATGCAAAGTAAATTTAAAGTGAAATTTGTCTTCAATTGCAAGAAAATAGTGTCAGAGTGATTTAAAATAAATAATATGAATTTTATTTCTTAAATTGTTGATTTAGTTGATTTTGGATTAAATCTAATATGAATTAAATATAAATATTAAGATCTTTTGAATTTAAAGATATTTAGATCAAGTCAAATATAAATTAGACTTAAAGATAAAATCTAACATAAGTTAGATTTTAAGATTTTTTAGATTCAATGACTTTTAAATCTAAAGATGTTTGTATTAAGTCTAATATAAATTAGACTTAAAGATAAAATCTAACATAAGTTAGATTTTAAAATTTTTTAGATTCGATGTCATTTGAATCTAAAGCTGATTGTATAAGTCTTACCACATTTATAATTTGATAAGATCTTAGATTCAACGTCATTTGAATCTAAATGTGTTCAAGTTAAATTTTAGATTCAACGTCATTTGCTAAAGATTTTAACTTAGGCGTATTGAACCTAAGTGAGATTTGAGTTAGGTTTAATGTTAGTTGAACCTATTTTAAGTTTGAATCAAGTTTAATGTAGATTAAACCTGAGTTAATTTTGAGTTAAGTTCAATGTAGGTTGAACCTAAGTTTGAATTAGGTTCAATGTAGGTTGAACTTAAAAGTTTGATTTAAGTTAGGTCCAATATAGGTTGAACCTAAGTTTAGATTAAATTAGGTTCCATATAGATTGGACCTAAGCTAATTTTGAATTAGGTCCAATGCTCATTAAACCTAATGATTTGAGTTTGACTTGGGTTGAGTTAGGTCAATTTGGGTTGAACCTGAGATATAGATTGAGTTAGGTTCAATATGGGTTGAATCTAAGGTTGAGGTTAAGTTAGATTCAATTTGGGTTGAATCTAAATGATATGTTGAGTTAGATTCAATTTGGGTTGAATCAAAAGTTCTGGTTAACTTGGGTTTAATTTAGGCTCAACCTAAGTTATCAGTTTGATTTAGGTTCAATGTATGTTGAACCTAAAGTTTCTTTAACTTGGGTTCAAGTTAGATTGAGCCTAATTTAAGTTAAGATTAGGTTCATTGTATGTTGAGCTTAAAATGTTTAAACTTGACTTAGGTTTAATCTGGGTTGAACCTAAGTATAAGTTAAGATTAGGTTCAATGTATGTTGAACCTAAAAGGTTTGAATTTGACTTAGGATCAAGTTGGGTTGAACCTAAGTACAGGTTAAGGTTATATTCAATGTATGTTAAACCTAAAAAGTTTTTAAGTTTAACTTAGGTTCAAGTTGGGTTAAACTTAAGTATAGATTATGGTTAGGTTCAATGTATGTTGAACTTAAAAGGTTTGAGTTTGACTTAGGTTCAAGTTAGGTTGAACCTGAGTTAGTTTAAGGTTAACTAATCTTATTTAGGTAAGATTAAGTCTAATTTGGTCAAGTTTAATTAAACCTTATTTAGGTAAGGTTTAATTGATTAATTAGACTTAATTAGTGGTTAATTCTAATTGGGTTAAGGTTAATTAAACCTTATTTAGGTAAGATTTAATTGATTAATTAGACTTAATTAGTGGTTAAGTCTAATTGGGTGATTAAACCTTATTCAGGTAAGCTTTAATTGATTAATTAGACTTAAAAATGGTTAATTCTAATTAGTTTAAGGTTAATTAAACCTTATCTAGGTAAGGCTTAACTGATTAATTAAACTTAATTAGTGGTTAAATTAGGTTAAGGTTAATTAAACCTTATTTAGGTAAGGTTTAACTGATTCATTAGACTTAATTAGTGGTTAAGTCTAACTGGGTTAAGGTTAATTAAACCTTATTCGCGTAAGATTTAATTGATTAATTAAACTTAAGTAGTGGTTATCTCTAACTGAGTTAAGGTTAATTAAACCTTATTTGGGTAAGGTTTAATTGATTCATTAAACTTAATTACTAGTTAAGTATAATTGGGTTAAAGTTAATTAAACATTATTTAGGTAAGGTTTAATTGATTAATTAGACTTAATAGTGGTTATGTATATTTGTTTTAAGGTTAATTAAACCTTATTTAGGTAAGGTTTAATTAATTAACTAGATTTAATTAGTGGTTAAGTCTAATTGGGTTAAGGTTAATTAAACCTTATTTAGGTAAGGTTTAATCGATTAGTTAGACTTAATTAGTGGTTAAGTCTAATTGGGTTAAGGTTAATTAAACCTTATTTAGGTAAGGTTTAATCAATTAATTAGACATAATTAGTGGTTAAGTCTAATTGGGTTAAAGTTAATTAAACCTTATTTGGGTAAGGTTTAATTGATTAAGTAGACTTAATTAGTGGTTAAGTCTAATTGGGTTAAGGTTAATTAAACCTTATTTAGGTAAGGTTTAATTGATTAATTAGACTTAATTAGTGGATAAGTCTAATTGGGTTATGGTTAATTAAATCTTATTTATGTAAGGTTTAATTGATTAATTAGACTTAATAGTGGTTAAGCTAATTAAGTTAAGGTTAATTAGGTATAAGCAAGGGTTAGACCTAATTAAGGTTTATTAAGTTAAACCTGATGTGATTAAGGTTTAACTTGGTTTAATTAGGTCTAAATAGTGTTTTAGGTCTAAATAGTGTATTGGACCTAATTAGAGTTTATTAAGTCAAACCTAATGTGATTAAGGTCTAACTTGGTTTAGTTAAGTCTAATTGATGTTTTAGACTTAATTAGGGTTTATTAAGTTAAACCTAATGTAATTAAAGTCTAACTTGGTTTAATTAGATCTAATTGGTGTCACTTAATTGGGGTTTATTAAGTTAAACCTAATGTAATTAAGATCTACCATGGTTTAATTAGGTATAATTGGTGTTTTAGACCTAATTGGGTTTTATTAAGTTAAACCTAATGTGATTCAAGTCTAACTTGGTTTAATTATGTCTAATTGATGTTTTATACCTAATTGGGTTTTGGTTTGAGTCCAGTTGAAGTTAGACTCAAAAGTGACTTGACCAAATGTCAAAATGGGCTAAGTTTAGTAAAAATTTGGGTCTTAAAAGATTTTTTGGGTTTTAAATATTAATTCATAATTAATAATTCTAACCCTAAATAAAAATATCATTTTAAATTTTCAAATGGCTAAGATTTGTCATTTTAGGGTTGGTGTCTATCTCCCGAAATTTCTTAACTAATGTTAAATTTAATTACCTTAATTTTTTCTTTTTATAATTATTGTTAAAAATAATTACAAAGTTTAATAGAAATTAGGAATTGTTATTTTAGAGAATTTTTCTAGCCATGGAAAAATCAGAGCATGTTCCTAAGGACTTAAAGATTAATCCCCAAAATTTTCATATTTTTTCTGATTTATAAATAAATTTTAATAATTAAAATACTCCAAAAGTAATTAATTAAGTTAAAACTAAATATAAGTCCTTAATTTCAAATTTTGTTTTCACATTATCCTCCTCACTGTCCTGAGTTTAGAGGTTTTTTTTTTTTGTTTTTCTGATTTTTCTATGCAAAGATATGGATTTTTGATGTTGAATAGGATTTTCTGTATTTAATTAAATTCTACTTAAAGGAAATTCCATGCGGCACTGACTGGATCATCGGATCCGTCGACACACCATCGGGCGCCATTTTATTGGCGGGATCTTTGTTGCGGGAGAGCTAATCCATTGTTCTCCCCTCCACAAGGAGTTTGTCCGCGGTAATCTTGGTTGTCCATTTCCAATACACGGAAATGGACGACATCCATGCATCTCCCCCAACCTGGTGTATCCTGTGAACATTCCATGTTCAAACCTTAAGATCTCACTCAAATCTCAACAAATTGTCATGAAATTTATTTCTAAAGCTTCATCTCGAAGAGACAAACATATACATATGGTGATGTGCGTGTTGTGAAATGGTTTGTTTCACAAAAGACCAGACCCGAGCCTAGACTAGGTCAAAGAGGCCATACCTGAGCTTGATGAAGTGAAGCTTCAATCATGTTTGTTTGGAACGATCGCTAAGTCCCTGCGAAGCTCCTGGTATGCTTAATTTGGGATGAAATTGGGTGGAAGCGTGAACTCACCAAAATGGGTTCACGACTTGATGGAGAACTAGGTTAGACCTCACGGGAAGACCCAATTTTGATTGGGCTCTTCTTCGTACACCTCAAGGAAGGTGTAGGAATGAATAATTTGAAGATTGGGAGAGGTTTGTTTTGGACCTAAAATATGTCCTGTTTTGGGGTATTTTGGGGTGGCTAAATTGAAAGAGGACAATGAGTTTGAAGGCTTGATTGGGTGGGGGATCAGTTGCTTAGATCCTTGGAAGAACTTTGATGTTCAATGTTTTCAAAATTATGCAGTGGAAATGGGTCTTCTCCTCTTGGTGAAGCTCTCGGGTTTAGCTCTTCTATATCCATTGAAGGCCATAAGTGAGCTTGAGCTTGCCTAGGGGAGGTGATAACATATTCATTATGTTTTGGAGATAAGGTTTTAGCTTGGTGGCAACCATGTTTGAGCATCCCTAAGCTGATTCATAATGAGTTCACTTATTTTGAAGGATTGGTTTCATGTCTTGGCTTGCCTTCATTGGCTTCTTCTTGAGGTGGATAAGGCTTGATAAACCTTGCTGAAATTACCTCCCCTACATAAGCTCTATGAATTATTCAATTTATTGAGGAAAGAATGACACTTAAGCCTAATCTTTTATCATTGTCATGCCTTGATTATGATGGGTTTTAACCATGGTGAAAGTTTGGCTTCATGTCTTAGACTCCCTTCATTGGAAGGATGTGGAGGTGAGTAGTGACCTCTCATTATCCTTATTTTAAATATTCATGAGGGAATGACACCTCATCATTCCTGTCATGATGGCCTTATGATAGTGTTTAACCATGGGTAAGGATGATTTAAGCCATGCTCTTTTTTTCATTGGGTGGCTTGTAAGGTGAATAATGACACATCCATATCTTCCTTAAGCAATTCATAAAGGGGTGACTCCTCTTTGACCCCTTCATGATGGTGTCATGATTAAACTTAATGACTAATGGTTTGGGTAATGTGCTATTTATGTCACG
This sequence comes from Papilionanthe hookeriana x Papilionanthe teres, assembly GCA_022702705.1. Lineage (NCBI taxonomy): Eukaryota > Viridiplantae > Streptophyta > Magnoliopsida > Asparagales > Orchidaceae > Papilionanthe > Papilionanthe hookeriana x Papilionanthe teres. The sequence continues at coordinate 83,406,797 of CM040426.1, forward strand.
ATGGGTGATTCTCCTTGAATTGAATTTAATGTTAAAAATCAATTATGGATTTTTGATGTCATGGGTGATGTCATAATTTCAAATTCAATTTAGGGTTTATTAATCATAATTCCATTTTTAATTAATTATGAAATTAATTAAAAATGTAGAAATTTATAATATTAACCCATAAATTAATCAAAATGATTTTGAAGGTTAATCATTTGATTAATTTTATTAATTTGGTTCAAAATTGAATATTTTGACCAAATTTGAGTAAAATTAACCATGGTTGACCAGAGTTGACCATGGTTGACCTAACCAAGTCTAGGGTTGACCCAGGTGATTTACTTAACCTTGTCATAGTTAATTCAATCACAGGGTCATTGATTTTGGTAATGGGACCTAGGTTTGACTAGGGTTAATCAAATGATTAAACTTAATCATTTTAATGTCTCAAATTTATCAAATGAGTCAAATTTAACTAATTTTGTGTCTAGTTTGACTTGGTGGTCAATAGGGTGGTCATTGGGTCAAGGATTGAACATTTTGACCTAGTTTGACCATTTAGGTCAAAGGTTGACTAGTTCGATCAATTAGTGGTTATTGGGTCATGGACTGACCATTTTGACCTAGTTTGACCATTTGGGTCAAGGGTTGACCAGTTTGATCATTTTTAGGATGTCATTAAGATTTAGGTTAAAAGGGCTTCATTAGATTTTACCCTAGACATTAGGGTTTAGTGACCATTGGTAAGATTTAGGAGGTCAATATTGGTAGACTTCCTTTCTCAAAATGATTTATAAATGATCCTCACAAAAAGTGAGATCAACAGCCATCTCCAAGCCACTTTTAAACAATGTGAGTCATGCTAATGTCACCAAGCTTTAAATGGCAAAAGGAGGAGACTCTTTAATGGTCCTCTCAAATGTGATTAACCACTCTCACGACACACTTAAACTTGTGATTAACACTAATCCACTTGGATGGGGACTTCACTATGTTAATCAAGTTGGTCCCTTATCATCCTAAGCTACGTTGGTGAGTGAACCCAACCCAAACAAATAACTTGACCCAAGTCTCCCCCAAAATCAATTCAAACCCATTCCATATACATCTAGCCCATTTCACATTGCACCAACTAATTCACTTCACCAAAACCAAGTCTTGACCTTCTTGAGCAAGATGGTGACCACCCCTTGGCCAACCAGCCACCTTAGCTGTCGGAAAACACCATGGATGAGAAAACCACCATGGAGAAAAAACACAATTGAGCCCATCCAAGTTGGCCCAACCTAATTGGTCAGTTTCCATCTTCTTCTCTCCACCCAAGCAGTCCTTTGCACCCACTGGCCAGCCCAATTGAGCCCTCCTTCCTCTTTTATAAATAAGCCACCACCCTACCGTCAAGTAGGGGGACATACAAAATCTTTAGTGAAATCCTGCCAAATTTCTTCAAGAACTTCCCACAGCCTTGAGAAGATTATCCTCACCATTTCCAACCTCCATTCTCCCTGCATTGCCCTAATTTTGAAGCTCAAATACATGGAGTTTCATAGCCATCCCACCTAACCTCAAAAAACCTCAATTTGATTGTTCAAGAAGCTTCACGACACTTCAAAACCATCTCCCCAATCAAAAGCCCCCATTCTCGAGCCCTCTAACTTAGCTCAATACCACACTTGATCCACCTTTTGATTGAAATCCTAAATAGACCCAACAACAGATAAAATTAAAGCTTGGAGGACGTTTGTGGGATCAAGACGAAGCTTAAGAACTAACTATATTGAGGCCTCATCTCTTGGGCAAAGGTATAGGTCAAAATTTTCCATTTGTGCCTCGTTTTAGAAATTTATGACCTACGTGAGGCAGGAAAAAATGTGAAAACACAGACGGATGGCTCGATAACCTAAAGAAAGCTAGCGAGTGTTATGGCACATCGTCATCTGGTGCAAGCCTCTTCCTTGCAGAAAGGTTGGGCTCAACATGAGCCGTCGTAGCAAGAGCAGCTCTGTGAGCACTAATCCCCCTTCTAGTGGGAGGGCAAAAAGCAACAGCTTCAGAAGAAGGATTTCCCAAGGTAATCCGGCAGGGTGCTCGAATGAACCAAAGATTATGGTACCCCCGAGAGCAAGGAATATACTAGGGAAAAGGAGACAGAACTCTCCCCAATAGTAGTGATCATGATGACTCTCTCGCTCACCATGTCTGCAAGAAAAATGAGATAATTATCAACAAGAGGGAAAGGTCGAGAGAAACCAATCACTTATACAGTACAAACCCACCAATGCATGTGAATATGTTGAATATGCAGCAATCAGATGTGCTGAGGGTGAGAAAACGAGACATAATACGTCGCGTTGCTACCCTTAGCAACTAAATCTCACAAAAACCTCAACTAGTGACTCGATGAAAAGATACCCCAAGTCATAATAATATGAGCAAAACCTCTATTATGGAGAGATAGAGGCTATAATGCCATAACAAAAGCAAAACTCCTAGTATGGAGAGAGAGAAACTCATCCCTAGTGGAGTCACCATTTTATTTTTCTTAGTTCTTTCTAACACTCAGAGTTGTCAGCTTATCTATTTATGTGTCATCATATAATTACTTTATTCAAATAAATCACCCTCATGAATCATATAAATGATTTGAAGAATAGAGAAATTGAATAGAAAATGGATATATGACAACAATTAGACAAACACATAAAACAGAAAAGAGACAGAAGGCTTATGTCTGGGTAATCCTCGTGCGATGGGACAAGATTATACATCCAAAGAAGATAAAATCAAAAAATCTTGTAACACAACATCCATGAAAAGAGTCATTTCATATAACCAAAGAACCAAAAAGAATATTTTTATCTTGGGGTCTAGAGTCTCCCAAGGGCATGTATCCTACTTAGTCAATTATATCCCATGGGATAAACATATATAATTTCGATTAAAGGGTTTTTGCTTTTATTATGATAAACCTAGCGAAATAGGAGAATAAAGGAAGGTTATTCCATGTGTGAATGCTTTGATGGCTTCAAATCTCTAGCTAAGCCATTGGACGGAGTGAGCCTCTCATGCTTAAATGGGTAGCAGCTCGTCGGTAGACGGAGCCCACAGAATAACCAACATCATATTGCCAGGGATATCCCAATATGTCAAAGCACGTTCGGGCCATAAGGGCAGAGTACAAATCATTGTATCCAAAAGGGGTGGCAGCTCATCGACATCGGGTTGCCAAAATAATTTCAAAAGAAGCAACATGGCTCAACATAGGTAGCAAAGGAAGAGAGGAATAGTCCTAAAAGGTACAGGTAGCTGGGTCAGGGTACCACAGACCCACCCAAGCTAGTAGGACCTTAAGTCTACCCGATCACGAAGGTAGTCAACCCAACACAACTAGAGATCTCTGATCAGAAACCCTGTGAATTTTTGTTGACCTCATTTTTGATGAGGTCTTCTCTTCCCTCTTTAGTGTTTAGGATCTAGCCTTAGGCTTTTCCTTTGACTATCTTAAAGGACTAGAATTGGTACCCATCCCTTAGAAATTTGAACCACTTCTTGCCTCCCTGCAAACCTCACAAGCTTGATTGTAGACCCCTAATTACCTAGAGGGTTGAGATCAAAAGTGAAGGTTTAAAGGATGAGTTCCCTATAGGACTCTTTGGCACTCAGGACCACCACAGGTGGCTTGATGCAGTGAGGGTTGACTTACACACTCACTACACTCATACTCTACACTCTCACACACACAATCCAAATCCTAAAACCACACCCTTACCCCAACTTGACTCCCTGACTCATGTAGGTAATTCATATGGATGGACCTTAACCCCTAAGCCCCTAGCTAAGAGGGTTAGAAACAACATAGTGAATGCCTCCAATGAGTCCTCTCATGGCTCACATAGGCTTAATATGACTTCATGGCTCAACCAAAGTGATTCCATTTCACTCATATTTGATCAATCTTCATTCTTCCAAAATTTCAATTTTTGACCCCGGGGACCCTACACCCATCAAACCTACCAAAAGCCCTTGAAATTGCCCAAGTCCTCCAAAATCTCCTAATCACCCAAAAGTCCTCAGAATCAATCCTAAACATTTCCCCCCACTCAAATTGACCATCTCCAGCCAAAAATCCCAAAATTTCTAAAAATACCCCCAATACCCTCCAAATTACCAAAATGCCCCTCTTGACCCAAAAATCCAAAAATTTAGAAAATTCCCAGAAAATTCCAGAAAATCCCAAATATTCCCAATTTCATTTTTTCCAACTACACTATGGGCTAATTTTGTCAATTTACCCCACTTTTACCAAAACACCCAATTTAGCCCATTCTCAACCCAAGTGAACCCAATGTCAAACCAAACCTACCCAATTGACCCCAATTTTGGTCCAATTCAATTCTAAACTCCAATTAAATATCCAAAATATCAATCTAGACCAAATCCAAGTCCAATTTGATTGACATTTGGGTCCAATTTCACTTTTGACCTTAAAGCCCAATTTGGACCCATGACCCAAACTTAGCCCAAACCAAACCAATTCAACTACAATTGACCCCAAACCTTTTCTAAACCTTCCCTAACATCCCCACAAACAAAAAAATAACATAATTTGTCCAAGATTTGGACCCAAACCCCACTCAAATTCAACCCAAAACCAAAAAGCCCAATTTTGACCTAAACCCAAACCTAACCCAAATAAGCCCAAGTCCCAAAACCAAAACCCAACCAAAGTTGAAACCTCTTTGAAACACTCCCATAAAAATTTCCAAACATTAATTTTACATTAATTTCAATTCTAGCCCAACATTGGCCCAAATTAGCCCAATTTGACCTACATTGGCCCATGTACCAAATTACCCAAATCACCTCAAATTTATTTCAAATCACTCATGACACATCCCTAAACCAAACCCAACAATTATTTGGCCCAATCCTTCACAAAATTCCCATCCATAAATTTATTTTCAAACCTAAGGCCCACTTCCTTAAGCCTTCCTAAAAAAAGCCCATCCAAAATGATTTCAAAAAGCCCAAAATCCATCTTAAAGCCCACATGACAATCCTCTATCATCATCCCTTTGATTTAAAACACTTCCTAAGTTCTAAAATCCATCACCAAATAAACCCAAATCAAGACTTATGACAATTCTCCTTAAATCCATGAAGAATTCCAACACCCTTTTTCATGAAGTTGACTTAGCTTTTCCCAAGCCAAAGGTGAGCCATGAAGCCATGCATGAGCCACATGGGAGCCATGAAAGCCTTGGACACCTCACCATACCCAAGATGGCAAGAGGAGGAGGCCCTTTCCATATTCCCTTAAGGGGATTAACCACTTCCATGACTCCACTAAACCTTGCTTAAACTTAATTGTACTTGGATGGTGACCCTTCCCCACTAATTAAGCCGACCTAAACCACTTTATCTTCGACCCAAACTAGCCATGGGAAGGTGCACCTAGCCAAATCCATACATTTGACCAAACTTAGCCAAAATACACCCTTACCCCATTCTACTTTGATTCAAACACTTTACACATGGCAAAGCTCGATTGCTCGCACAAACCTCCAACCACGACCCACTCTGAACTTGAGGGTGACCCATGCCTGCCGGCCAGCCGCACTGGATCGCCGGAAAACACCAAGGCCGAGACCTTGGGAGGGGCCAAACTTTTCAGTTCTGCCTTGCTGAAGTGTCCCGACCAATTGAACACCATGGCCGTTCTTCTCTTGCATGGAGCAGACTGATCCCAAGCCTTAAACCCCCCGGGAGGCCCTCCACCCTCTCCTATTTAAACACCACCTCCTCTCGGCCATGAGAGGTGCTGAACAAAAACTTACTGAAACCCTACCAAAATCATCCCAGATCACTCTCTACACATAGAGAACTTGATCCCCACTGAAATCCCCCTGCCATTTCCTCTATGTGAGCTCAATTTCAGAGTTGAAATTCAAGCCCAAACCGGGACACTTCACCACGGTGAGCCAATCTCCAAATTGATTGGTCCTACACCTTCACCGGACCAAGAGGAGAAGTTTCCCGGCAAAAGCCCCCTCACCGGAGCCAGCCATTGCTCCCGGCCTCCAAGCTTTGTGATCGGCTGTGGTCGAAATCATACCTAGACATTTCACCAGAGCCAAGGACTTCATCCGGAGCTTGCTTGGACCCGATCGAACGTGACACAACTCTCGGATTGAAGCTTCACTTCTGCGAGCAAAGGTATGGACTCACTCTTCTTCCCGAGCTTACAGAGATTCTCCATTTAATTTGAATCAATTTCAATGCATGTTTACCGTATGGATGTGTTCGTCTCTTCAAGACGAATCCATAGAGCATAAGAACTCAAAAATCTGTTGAGAATCGAGTGAGAAATTAGGGTTAGAAGGTTGACGGTCACGGGTTCACACCAGTCGTAGACGATGACTGGGAACCGTTGGATCACGCGTGTATCGAGTGGACGGCCAGGATCGCGCCGGACGAAGCAATGGGACATGAACCGCGTGCAAAAAATTCCCTTGGTCATCTTATTAAATTTTTCTTGGAAATCTTTATTTTCTACAAAAAATAATTATATAAATAAATTAAATACAGAAAAATCACATTTTCTCCTCTAATGTCTTAATTGACATGTGAGTGAAGCCACATAAAAATTTCAAATTCATTTAAGCTCAATTTAGTGAGTTATGGAATTATTAAGCTTGAAGGGCAAAATAGTAATTAAAATTTTAACCCTTAATTAAAACTTTAGGCTTAATAAAATGAAAGAGTAAAATATTTGATTCTAATCTGATTTGGATGATTGAAATTTAAATAATTAAAGGGTAGAAACTCATCAATCATTTTTAAGAATAAACCTTAATCATTTAATTAATGAAATTTGGAAGATTAATAAAAATTGAAATTATTAAAATAGGGATATTATTTAGAAGACATTTATTCTTTAATTTAAGAGTCCCGAAATTAATCACCTTAATAATACTTAATTCCTAATTAAAATGATAATTCAAACTCAAAATTTAAAATACTAAAAGACTTAATCATTAAATTAAATTAAAATTAAAATATTTAAATTAAATCCTTCCAAAATTTCAATTAAATTAATACTTTAACAATTAAACTAAATCATCTTCAAAACATAAAAAATAAAATATTAAATTAAAATTAAAATTAAATTAAAATTAAAATTAAAATAAATTAAATTAAATTAAAACATATTAAATTAAATTAAATTAAATTAAAAAAATAAAAAAAAATAAAATCAAATTAAAATAAAGTCTAAATTAAATTAAAATTTAAAAAAATTAAATCAAATTAAAATTAAAACTAAACCAAATTAAATTAAATAATATTAAATTAAATTAAATTAAATATAACATCACCTAAGACATAAATAATTCAAAATAGATCTAAAACAACTTGAACACTATTCCAAACTTAAATCCATTAATTAAAATTAAATTAAATCACAAAAATATCAATTTGCCCTTAAAAGCTCTTGTTATCATAACTCCTAAATGGAGTATTAAGTGAAGTGTTACTTCACTTATAAGGATATTCGAATGTCACAATTCACTGAGCAAGATAACAAAACTTAAACTCCTGGATGATTAATTCACTTGTATAATTAAATTCTCTTGGACTTAAAACAATCCTAAAGGTGTTGAAAAGATGTTTAAGATTCGTCTGTTGACCTCATTTTTTATGAGGTCTTCTCTTCTTCTTTTTAGTACTTAGGATCTAGCCTTAAGCTTTTCCTTTGACTATCCTAGAGGATTAGAATTGGGACCCACCACTTAGAAATTCAAACCACTTCTTAACTCCTGCAAACTCCACAAACTTGATTGTAGACCCCTAATCACCTAGAGGGTTGAAATCAAATGTGGAAGTTTAAAGGATGAGTTCCTATAGGACTCTTTGGCGCTTAGGCCGCTCGCAGGTGGCCTGGTCCAGTGAGTGGCTGACTTACACACACACTACACTTATACACTACACTTTCACACACCTCCTAAAACCACACCTATACCCAACTTGACCTCCGACTCATGAAGGTGATTCGAATGGATGGTCCTTAACCTTAAGCCCTTGGTAAGAGGGTTAGGAACAACATAGTGAATGCGCTCGAATGAGTCACTTCATGGCTCATGTAGGCTTGATATGGCTTCATGGCTCAACCAAAATGATTTCATTCCACTTACATTCACCCAATCTTCAATTTTCCAAATTTTCGATTTTTGACCCGCGGACCCGAGACACTTCTACCCTAAAAACACTCGAAATTACCCAAATTTTTCAAAATTCTCCAAAATCTCTCAAATTCCTCAAAATCAATCCTAAAAATTCTCCCACCACTAAAATTGACCATTTTTACCCAAAATACCAAAAATTCCAAAAATACCCCTCAATACCCTCCAAATTACCAAAATGCCCCTCTTGACCCAAAAATCCAAAAATTCAGAAAATTCCCAGAAAATTACAAAAAATCCCAAATATTCTCAGTTTTATTTTGTTCAACTACACCATGGGCCAATTTTGTCAATTTACCCCACTTTTGTCAAAATCCCCAATTTGACCCATTTTTAACCCAAAGTGAACCCAATGTCAAACCAAACCTACCCAATTGACCCAAATTCTGGTCCAATTCAATTCTAAACTTCAATTCAACATCCCCAGCACCAATCTAGACCAAATCCAAGCCCAATTTGATTGGCATTTGAATCCAATTTCACTTTTGAACTTAAAGCCCAATTTGGACCCATGACCCAAACTTAGCCCAAACCAAACCAATTCAACTCCAATTGACCCCAAACCTTTTCTAAACCTTCCCTAACATCCCCATAAACAAAAAACTAACATAATTTGCCCAAAATTTGGACCCAAACCCCACTCAAATTTAACCCAAAACCAAAAAGCCCAATTTTGACCTAAACCCAAACTTAACCCAAATAGACCCAAACCCCAAAATCCAACCCCAACAAAAGTTGAAACCTCTTTGAAACACTCCCATAAACATTTCCCAATAATAATTTTACATCAATTTCAACCCTAGCCCAACATTGGCCCAAATTAGCCCAATTTGACCTACATTGGCCCTTTACCAAAGAAGCCCAAATTCAACCCAATTTAAACCCAAATCACTCCAAACTTGTTTCAAATCAATCATGACACATCCTTAGACAAAACTCAACATTTATTTGGCATGGCCCATTGCAAATTTTTCTATTCAAAAGCCCATTTTCAAACCTAAAGACCCACTTCCTTAAACCACTTTAAAAGCCCACCAAGACCATTTCAAAAGCCCAAGTTTTCAATCCAAATGCTAAAGCCCATATGACATTCTTTTCATCACCCAATTAATTGATATCATCCTAAGTCCTAAATCAATCATCAAATAATCCTAAATTAGGCCTCATGCCAAAATCACCCATAAGTCCGAAAATTCAAAACCTTCTTTCATGTAAAACGCATCAGCTTTGTCCCAAGCCACATGGAGCCATGAGCAAGCCATTTACAAGCCATATGAAGCCAAGGTTTCCGATGTGACCAAGCCATTAATGGCAAAAGGAGGGCCCCCTTTACTAATCCTTCATTAAGCCTTTTTAACCATAACCATGTCACACACTAAACCAAGTTTAGCCACCTCACCATGGACGGGAGACTTCACCACTCCATGACAGTTGACTCAACTGGATCCCGGCCCAAAATCGACCATGGGAAGGTGAACAAAGCCCAAATACGGGTTGACCAAATTGAACCCAAAATGAGCCTCTCCCCATTCCATTTCAATTCAGCCTCTTTACACATGTCAAACTCCACCGATCGCACCATTGTCAACCTCGACCCCACCGGCCGCATGGTGACCAAGTACCGGCTCTGCCACCATCAGCCGCCAGAAAACACCATGGACGCAGAGCTCCATGAGCTTAAAAATTCAATTTCGTCGACTCGTCTCAACCCAAATGGACAACATAACTCTTCTTCTCCTCACTCAGAAAGTACCGATCCCACGCATCAAACCCCCCGGAAGCTCCTTAGCCATGCCTATTTAAACACCACTCCTCTCGGCCATGAGGCGTCGAACCAAACCTTACCGAAACCCCGCCAAAATCATCCCGTACCACTCTCTACACATTAAGAACTTGATCCCCACCGAAATCCCCCGCCATTTCCTCTCCGTGAGCCCACCCCCGCAGTCAAATCAAGCCCAAAACCAGGACACTTCACTACGTGAGCCAATCTTCAAATTGGATTGACTCTACACTCACCAAACCAAGAGGAGAAGTTTCCCAAAGAAAGCCCTCACTAAAGCCAACATTGCTTCCAGCTCTCCAAGCTTTGTGGACGGCCGTGGTCGAAATCATACCTAGACAATTCACTGTGTCAAGGTACTTCATTCGGAGCTTTCTGACCCAATCGAACGTGACACAACCCTCGCATTAAAGCTTCACTTCTCCGAGCAAAGGTATGGACTTACTCTTCTTCCCCGAGCTTTCCAGAGATTCTCCATTTAGTTTCAGTCAATTTCAATGCATGTTCACCGTATTCGATGTGTTCGTCTCTTCAAGACGAATCCATGGGGAGCATAAGAACATGAAAATCCGTTGAGATTCGAGTGAGAAATTAGTGGCTAGAAGGTCGACGGTCACGGCTCCACCCGCCGAGACGACGATCGAACCGTCGGACAGCGTGTGTATCGGATTGGACGGCTCGTGACGCGTCGGGATCGAAGATGTTACGGGAAAGGCGGGTCCCGGGATCGCGCCCGAGCCGATGGCGGCACCGAATCAGAGACGCATGCGTGAGCGGAGACACCGAGGTTGAGCCGCCGCGTGGATAACTAGATAAATAGGCTATTTTTCTATTTATTTAATTACGTAACTTCAAAAAATCCATAACTTTGTGTGAAAATCCTAAAATAAAATAAAATACCCTCTTACTCAAAGGGACCGCAGGAGAATAATGTGGAAAAGAAATCAAGTAATTTCATTAAGTATTTTATTTTTAATAATTTATTTACTCTCTGCATTGTTTTAATTCTCCATGCATATAGGAAATTCACCATGACATGAGACCATAGCGTTTTTGAAGCCTCTCGAACTTGAAATATTCCCCGAATTTTCCAAGGTCGAGGCCATCCCTATGAGAAGTTATTGATTTTTCTCAAGTTCATAAGCACGTTTTGAGTATTTTAATTCCAATAATTATCATGTTGAGAAATAAATTCTAGAAAAATTTGGTGATGTTTTCTATGACTAGAGGAGCCTAGGAAAATAATTTTGAGTTATCTGACGGAATTAACCTAATCGGGGCCTAAATACCCAAAATTGAACAAACATTAATTAATTAGAGTTAAACATTCATCAAATTAACTTAAAAATACTCCTCCACCTATCCTCTAGGGGTAGGAGAACACAATATAAAAATTTGAAACTAATTGACTTGGTTAACCCCACCAAATTTGGCCGATTAAGCCTCTTAAGCAAAAATGAGTAACATTAAACTTTAAAAATTCATAACTCACAAAATACTTTTTCAAAAATTCACAAAAATGGTTTTGGAGCTTCTCTGGATATTAGAGGAACTTAGAAAAATTAAAATTGTAATTTTCTAAAAAGTTGATTTTTATCATTATTTTAATATTTTTAATAATTAAAAAATAATAAAAATAATAAAAATATTAAAAATCACCAAAATGTCACATTTTGAATTTTAATCATTTAGGAACAAACCAAACATTTTTATTAAGTCCCTAGGATAAGATATTGAATTTTAAAGGCTTAATGTAAATTTTAATATTAAAAATGTATTTTCCAACCTTTTCACTTCAAAATAATTCTAATAAATTAAAGAAAAATAAGAAAATATAAAATTTATTTCTATGACTCTTGAGGTTAGAGATTTAAGAAAATATAAAATCCATTTTTCAACTTTAATTTTATTTCAAAATTAATTAATACTCCAAAATTTAAAATAATTCTTAATAAATAAAATATAATTCTAAAAATCACCAAAATTGGTTCAAAATGGTTCTCTAGTCATTAGGAATATCCCATAATTCTTCTAAGGACAGAAACATTTCCTTGGTCATGTTATTGAATTTTCTTGGAAATCCCTATTTTCTTCAAAAATAATGATATAAATAAATTAAATAAAGAAAATCATATTTTCTCCTCTAATGTCTTAATCGACATGTGACCGGCTATTAAAAGTTTCAAATTCATTTAAGCTCAATTTAGTGAGTTATGGAATTATTAAGCTTGGAAGGGCAAATTGGTAATTAAAATTTTAACCCTTAATTAAAACTTTAGGCTTAATAAAATGAGAGAGTAAAATATTTGATCCTAATCGATTTGGATGATTGAAATTTAAATAATTAAAGGATAGAGACCCATCAACCATTTTTAAGATTAATTAGAGTAAACTTTAATCATTTAATTAATGAAATTTGAAGATTAATAAAAATTGAAATTATTAAAATAGGGATATTATTAAGAAGACATTTATTCTTTAATTTAAGAATCCCTAAATTAATCACTTCAATAATATTTAATTCCCAATTAAAATTATAATCCAAACTCAAGATTTAAAATACTAAAAGACTTAATCATTAAATTAAATTAAAATTAAAGCATTTAAATTAAATCCTTCCAAAATTTCACTAAATTAATACTTTAACAATTAAATTAAATCATCTTTAAAACATAAAGAAATAAAATATTAAATTCAAAATTAAAATAAAATATTAAATTAAAATTAAAAAATAAAATAAAATAAAATAAAATTAAAATTAAAACATATTAAATTAAATTAAATTAAATTAAATTAAATAAAAAATAAATCAAATTAAAATTAAATTTAAATTAAATTAAAAATAAAATAAGATTAAATTAAAATTAAAACTAAAACTAAATTAAATTAAATTAAATTAAACTAAATTAAATTAAATTAAATATAACATCACCTAAGACATAAAGAATTCAAAATAGCCTAAAAAAACAACTCGAACACTATTCCAAACTTAAACCCATTAATTAAAATTAAATTAAATCACAAATCACTTAAACATCAAGTTGCCCTCAAAAGTTTGTTAAGTAACTCCAAACTGAGTATTAAGTGAAGTGTTACTTCACTTATGATATTCAAATGTCCTAGTTCAATCGAGCAAAAGAACAAAACTTAATTAAACCTCGCCGCATGATTAATTCAATTCGATTAATTAAATCCGTTTGGACTTAAATAATTCCAGCAATATTGAAAAGATGTTTAAGTTTCTGTCTTAAGCACTTCCTCAATATGACTAGGTGTTTTATAAGAACAATTGAACTTAATTATTCTTTATGCGTAAAATCATCCATAAACAAAATGAACCTAGACGTCATAAAAGAATGACTAGCTATAAGACTAGGATCTTGCTAGAAAACTTAAACTTTGCCCTTAGCTTTACCTAGGTAATTGCTATAAATACTTAAAATGCTTCTAACATGTGTTTCAAGTGCATCTTGGGATGATCTGAAGACCTCCAAAACGCCTTTTATTTTATCGCAATTTACCTTTCTCGCAATTTAATTAATCGTATCAAATTTTCTTGCATGATAAACAACCGTTGCATGAAAACCAAAACCTTTAGGATAGTTCCGAACCGAAACTAAAACTAAATTAAAAGTCATTACAAGATAAAATCTACCGCCACAACATTTCAAATATAAAACAACTCAAAATTTAATCACAAATGCAATAAACTACAATTGCAACTAAATTAAACGTCTCGTTGAATGATCGGAATACCTTCGATGATGTAACCCACGTGTTGCTAACGGATTTCCCACGATCTAAAATGAAAGTGTGGAACTCATTCAAAGGAGTCAGCAAATTCATCCGGACTAAGTGAATTCAATGAAAATAACTGTACAGATGACTCGAACCGTGATCTTAATCGGTTATGTTTAATCAACTAAGATTTGTTTTAATTAAAATATTAAAAACACTTGGATTTTAAAGATTTTCTCTAAAAACCAAAACACTTCTCTCATCTCCCGATTTATGAATTATAAAACTAAACCCCGTAACAACAAGGAGCCGAGCATGCAGGCGCATGCACCACTACACGCAAAACTCCGAGTCTACTTCAAAGAAACCATTCTTAGAATTAAATAACCAATCCATAGGATTTCGAGGTAGTTTGCCTAGTGCAACATAAATCCTCAACTCTTCGTTAGACATTTGTTTGATCATATCATAAATTAAGCCCTAACCGGCCTGGGGATCGAGGTGATCGCTTCCGCAAGACATAAACCCTCACATCTTCAAGGTCATTGTATGATTGTGTCATACGAATATAAGTCCTAATTAATTAAAATTGCAAGATTGAAATATCGATAATATTAGGATTTTCAAATATAAACCAAACAATTAGATAGTTTGGGAAGTTGCCAAGCTGGATCCCCGCTCCTACTTCTCCTTTGGATTCTCAAAAATAAATTGTTCCAAATTTTGAGTCATTCCCGTTTGAATTTCGAAAAATCTAATCCTTTGAAAACCTTAAACTTCAAAATTCTCGAGAGCAAACCACTGATCATTATCGAGAGTTTTCTTATGATTCCCGTCATTTAAGATGTAATTAACTATAGGGGCTTGCCCTATAGGGAACTTTAAGAACCTGTGTAATATAAACCTCGCTTAATTCATTTATATTAAGGGAACTTGCCTGCTTATAAAATTGTTTCGTACCAAATCAGATGCCACAAATCTTCTAGCTTATTTAACCGGTTCTATCATCAAGTAAAGGTGTCTACCTTCCGGGATAGATATGCAAATAGGTGCAAGTGCTCGTTTATATAAACTATTCTAGATGTGAGATCGCTTGATTTCATATCTTAAAATCTTCAAATTTAAAATTATTTTTCAAAATCAAATACTACTTTTCAAATTATTTATTTAAATTAAATCAAAAAATCACACAATTTCGTAGGCGACCCCTTTTCAAAACACATAACCTAAAAATATGCCGACAAGTAAGACCCATCCTCTATCTCTCACATTACCAGAGGAGAGAACATTTTCTAGATTACAACAATGCTACCACCGCCATCTCTTCAATATGGATAAGGTGGAAAGAGGGAAAGGTCCACGCCTCTCACCGCAGTTCACTCAGCTTCGAGAGATTGGCTCGAAGAGACCGGCTCTGCGATAGCACCGAATATGGAAGAAGTAATTTTGAAAGAAGATAAGTCCGCTCACTACTCAAAGCCGAAGAAAGCATTACCATCCCGTTGCATTTGCCAAGCCTAGAGATCGAGTAAATACCAATGCCATCACAATGTCAACACCATAAAGTGTAGATCGTATAAGTTACAATTGGGATCAATAATATTGATCGTTACTTCACATGAAGAGGCTGTGATGACAATCATTGTTAAGTGATTGTTAGCTAGTGTATTTGACTCTGAAGATACCCAAAGATGCTCGTAATATCACCGCATGGTTAGCGACCATTTCAAATAGGAGACCTGACAGAGGAGACAAGGGAAGGGTCTCACCATGTTGGATTGAATGAATAAAGAGTTTATTATTTTAAGGATGAAGATGTGTACATGATGTTCCATAACTTAGTAAAAAAAGTCGAGTTCATATCGTCGAACCGTTACGTTACGAAGTTGATAAGAAGGATCATCCCATGTATTATACATATTACGTATTACTGGGCATACCATATATGATTGTTTCAACTTCAATGATCGACTTTGAGAAGAATTTCAAGAATGGAGCATAATAATCCCAAAGCAATATTTGAAGGAACCTCAAAGAATTTCTTTCAACATGATCTCGATCGATCCATTAGTCCATACACAACGTATGATGGGTGTGAGTACGTCCGGACCAGGTCTTCCAAAAGATATTGTGACTCGCATCCGTGATGCTTCAAGACAAGCCTCTATTCAGAATCCGAAACCTGCAAAGTTGGTGTTATTGATTATGCCAAAAAATTCGAGTAGCACATGAAGAAGAAGGAAATTTTTATAGAGGAAAAGACCATAAATGCCAATTGTGGACTAGTGGTTGAGTATTCTTAATTGGTTGTTTCATATTTATAGGAGAAATCCCTCAATCCGTTGACTCGTATGATTTATTTATGTTCCTCCGAAAGATTTTAATGAGAATATATCTCGTTTTTGGCTATTTTTTTTTTGTCTCTAGTGATTACATAACTAAGAAAAATCTAATTCAAATTTTGATTCTCGTGATAATCCCCAAATCATACAAGTGTTTAATGAACCTTTCAACATGGTTAATAAGGATGCTAATGAAATGAGCTATGATACTTTGGGAGGTGAAGCACCTATCTACAAATTTTAAGGAACTCCATTTAGAATAGAAATGAAACTCTTAGTTTTAGAAACACCTTTCAAGAGCATGTTAGCACATCGAAGAGAAGTCTACATGACAAGTTCAGGAGGTACAGTGTAAAAGAAGTAAATTTAAGAAGCAAAGAAAGTTTTGTCCCTAAGAATAACTTAAAGGATAAGGTGACAAAATAGCCATGCAAAAAGAATCGATTCCACCAATTGAAGAGGAAACTACTCAAGAGTAAATTAGAAAGATGACACCAAATTGGAATAAAACACACTAGCTCATCTTTCGGAAGTTGCTAGTCAAACTATGAATTTACGATGCTCGAATTCGGTCAAAGTAGATGAGAGAAGCAAGGACAATGCCTATCATCTGTAGATTTTTTTTGCTCAATTGGCTAGTAATTGATGAGGTTTGTTCATTAAAGGACCGGTTTGGTGTCACTACGATGTCGACTTGTTGCATGGTGTAGCTAATCACAATCGACCTCCGTAAATCCTTACCACCATCGCAGAATTCATTATCTCCAGATGCTACTGGATCCAAGAGTGTTAATCAACCTGATGAACCTATGAACACTAGGATATTTGGTAATTGATGCTTGTGAACTTCGAGGTAGATAAGATGTTTCTAAATGATTTAACTAGAAATAAGAAAGAGCTAAATCAATAACACTGCCACGTAAGAATGGCGATCTAGTAAGCAATTAACCGCAAAATTCCATGTCATCG
This sequence comes from Papilionanthe hookeriana x Papilionanthe teres, assembly GCA_022702705.1. Classification (NCBI taxonomy): domain Eukaryota; kingdom Viridiplantae; phylum Streptophyta; class Magnoliopsida; order Asparagales; family Orchidaceae; genus Papilionanthe; species Papilionanthe hookeriana x Papilionanthe teres. The sequence continues at coordinate 83,423,857 of CM040426.1, forward strand.
ATTCCGAAATGTCAGTTAATGCCTTACTCGCCGACCTTGGATCCTTGAGTAGTTGGTCTCTTCATCTCTACTCCTAGTGTATAAAGTATTACGACAAAGGATAGAAACAATGCATCAAGGAGACCTACAACTATTTTCAATACATGAGGTTGGTATTCATGAAGATGAATCTTACTATGCCTTCGAAGAAAACCATTTTCTCCAGACATCATGCCAAAAGATCGTAGATACAAAAATATAATAGAAGTAAGACGTATCGGCTCCGATTCAATGGTCTTCCGTAACCCCTTCGCAACAAGATGGCAAAAACTCTTTTAGCCCTTGCATCTAAGATCAAGGCTAAGGATGATCAAGGAGAAGTTAGCAAATATATCAAATTGCCAACATCGATTTCAAAGATAGCTCCGAAAAGGACAAGACAAAGATTGCGATGAAGATAATTTCGAAGAAGCTACGTATGGATATCTCTTTGGAGGAAGAAAAGAGGAGGAATAAAATCAATGTATGATAAGATCAACAACTATGTACAAGCTATGACCTTAACCCCAATTTTTTCTCATAAAGTTGAGGATTTGGATGTCAAGAAAGTACTTGGTGTTGGTATGAACCCAATAAAGTCTTATCGTGGTTCTTCCTTTTCAAATCCCGAAATTAATATGAATTTAGAAGAGTGAAACTTCAAATGAATTAAAGGAAATACCTTTGGCAACTACTCTTCATATGTTCAAAAACTTGTTCAACTTAGTTTTGTACCTGGTCACTTGACAAAGGAAATTGACATACCTAAGATGCTTTATATCTAATCTATCAAAAGTGTTAGCCCTATTCTCATCAATAAAATATGTCACCATATTTGTCTGGGATGACGAATGCCGTTGGTCCTTCAAAGATATTAAACAATATCTAATAACACCTCCTATGTTAGCAACCCCGCCCGGGTAGACCCCGCATACTTCATACTACGACTTTGTTCGACCGCATTGAAGCCCTATTAGCTCTCGTGTCAATGACGCAGGGTAAATAAAATGCTCCACGTTACCTTATTCGTCATCTAATCCCGATGGAGGCAAATTATCCTCACATTGTGAAGTGCTGTCTAACTTTAATCTTCACCGCCCAAAAGCTTAGAAATTACATGCTCTCTCATAATGTCAACCTAATCTTGAAATTTTATCGATTGCAATATTTGATGACATGTCCAAATACTTCGTAAATGTTAGAAAAGTGGTTGATAATTTTATTGCAATTCAATATAATATTTAAAATTCACTTTGCACCATAAAGAAACATATATATATTCTCATTTGCATCCTTTCATTGCCTGATTTGCCTCCTCAACGACAATATACTAAATGAACAAGTAATGAATGTAGAGCGTCACAATGCTCAAATTTAAGGAAATGTATTTACTTTCAGAGCTTCGTCTCGCATAAAAGGTAAGGATTCACAGATTGATATGGCACACCTACCACTTAACAAGAGCTATGTAAAAATAATGAAGTAGAATAAGAAGCTCTAATTACAGGACTAGATTTAGTAATATCAATGGAAATTATAGACATCGACATCTATGGTGACTCACAAAATTTCATTTTTTTCCAAGTGGCTTGAAAATGCATAATTTCCGAAGCCAAAGTTGAAACAATACTTTCATTATATGATGAAGCCGTTGAGCAACTCAACGTAATGATAAATCAAATACCTAGAAAGGATAATGCTCATGTAGATGCTTTAGCCAAGCTCACCAAAGAGTTAGCATGTCCGCTAGAAGATTTGATTGATATCACAAGACAAGGATGACAATTTTGTCTCAAATCGACTTGAAAACTCTATAGGAACTTAGAAAAAGAGAGGCAAGAGGTAATATAGGCCGAAGATACAAGATTAGCACGCCTTTTTTAGGTACTTGCAAAATGGGAAATTCTTGAGGACAAGTCAATATCTCGAAAGATAAAGAAGAGAGTGTTGTCGTATGCCTTAATGGACAACATTTTATATAGAAGATTCTTCGATCGACATGGCTGGGATGTTTATGCAAGAAAGAAACACAAAAGATCATTAAGGAAGTACATGCGTAACCGTGCGGTGCTCACCAACAGTCCAAAATGAAGAGGAAATTAAGAGAATGGGATACTACCGACCGACAATGGATAGTCGAGCACATGGAAATTGCCGTAAGCTATCACCAATATGAGATACATGGAGTGGTTCTACATTAACCTTTGAATGTGCTACACATACAATAACATAGTGTTCATTCGAGTGTTAGCATAGACATAATGGGTACCATGGACTCTTAGTCGTCATATGGGCACAAATTTATTCCATCGCAATAAATTACTTCTCAAAGTGGGTAGAATCGCACCATTAAGAGAATTCACAACACATCATCATTTCATTAATACTTACATAGTCCACCATTTCGACATTACAAGCAAAATTATTATCTTAGATAACAATTTAGCCTTCAAGGGTACGTATCAAAATTTACTTAAGTGAAACGGATAGATCGAGATAATCTACCATCTACTCATTTCAAAGCAAACAGATTGGTAGAAGCTTTCAACAAGATCCTTGTACAAATTTTGAAGAGGACATTGGATGATAATAAAAGAGGATGGCACGAGCGTTGTCGGAAGCCTTGTGAGCATACCGAAGATTGTCGTAACTCCAACCTGTGCTACATTATATGTACTTGTTTATGGGTCATAGGTCGTGCTTCCTTTAGTTGCAGAAGTTACTTTCTCGAATTGTAGTAGCCAACAAGATCATGAAAAGAATAAAATGCCAAACTCGATTGGAAGAGTTAGAAGCTCAATAAGAACAATCGTCGAATAGCGTAACATGAAGCTCTACAAAGCGTAATGATGCATGCCTACGATAAACTAGTCGCCCCAAGGAAGTTCAAAGTTAGCAACTTTGCACTCGTTCTCATAAGAAATATTCTCTACAATGCAAGATAAAGATGAAAATTTGAGCAAATTGGGAGGGATCGTACGCGGTTGAGAAAGTCTCGTTTGTGAGAATCCTACCAACCGGTCTATTTTCAGGCGAATGACATATGCTTTCGATTAATAAAAGATACTTAAAAATTATTACATGTCGAGAAATTTCGAGGGACTTGGTTGGGAGCCCGAGAAATGCCGATGCGATACTACGTTGACTCGGGTCCACGTAAAGAAATTTGTAATAAATTTGATGAAATGAAATGCATTTTCATAAACAATAACTAACCTTTAAATCAAATTTCAACTTTCAGAAAATCAATTAGAATAAAACATGTATAATAAAAAAATCACATAATTAATAATAAAAAGTTATTGTTCCTATTCATTTGACTTTCAACATGCCGGTGTTTCTCTTGTCTATTGCATGAAAATGTCAAGCAAGAGACCGATTTTCACTTTCAAAATCGGCATAAATGTCGCTCTAGATGAGGAGAAATTTGTAGAGGGAGCCATCACTAACATTGACTTTGACTTTGAACAAGTCAAGCTAGAATATGAAGAACCACTCGTACAAAGTGGTCAAAGGCCAATGTGGAGTGGAAGCGAAAGTTGATACTGATTAAGAAAGAAATAGAATGTAATAGGAGAAAGAGAAAGTCAGAAGAAAGCAAAGATGAATCCTACCAAGGGAAGCTCCTAATAGACAGTCCATGGCCGGAGAGCATTAGTTCTCTATTGGAAAGGGCTCCATTGAAATCCATCGAGGAAGGTTCTCTTAACTCACTCCTAGTGAAAGAATATGAATTTTCATAAACACAAACGAATGCTTGATCATCCGGAGAGGGAGGAGCCAAGGAAGAAGTTTCTAAGAATGTTTCAAACTTGCCCAAGATAAAAAAGAAGTTCCCAAGAGACAAGTTGGAGACGCTTTTCCCGCTTACGTAGGATGAGTTGATAGGAGCCGCTTATGGGAGTCTAGTCTCCAGAGTACACACTAGCTCACCCTTGTGAAGGATGTGTGAATTGTGACACTACCCGTGAGGAGTGTCACCCTTCCAAAGGATAATAAGAAATGTAGAGCATCCGGATGTAGAGTCATACATTCCACAAGCTCATCCAACCAAAGGAGTTGCGCATTATTTATGAAGATGAATTACAAAGATTTCAATGGATCTCGAAAAACTAAATTTTGAACGTTTTGAAAGAATCAAGGAAAATACATCAACATCATAGAAGGATTGAAATTTCAAACAAATTTATTCTCCAAGAATGAATAGAGGAAAATATTGGATCGCATATTTGATCTAAGAGATAGAGGTAGAGTGTGCATATTGAGAAAGAGGACTTACGAAACCCCCAAAAGTGGATGGGGGAAAGGCAAGATCACGATTCAAAGGTAGGTGTTGTTACAACTTTGCCACTGACAAAGGAAAGGAACCCTCCCGCATCATCGACATGATGAATGACCGCCGTCGCGTGTTGTAAAAAGGATTATAAATGCAATGGTGGAGGGCATGTACACTGCATCGCGTACCGAACAAATATAATAATCAACTTTACGAAGAAGGAAATTGGATATCACTCCATTACTTCGACCATCATGACTTCTTAAGGCCATTCAATACAATTTTCTTCATTAGTGAATGCAACATAATGTTTGGGAAGGAACTACTAAGAGTGGGCCCGGGTGAGTTCCGAGGGACTAGTCGAGATCCTTTGTCTATTGGATCGTTGTTGCTCCAAAGAAAACAAGGAAAATGGCATAACATTGCATCCACGGAGTTCTAAGGAGAAGAGTTTTAGCTTACTTTCATGAAAGGATGATACAAAGTACCGTTTGAATGCTAGCCCGATCCTTTAACTTGATGGATCGCAGCTTTGGAGTTATAAGACAAGCTCGCCTCAAAGCTGCAGTTTTTCTAGGAATTTTTTCCCTATATACATTAGGAGGGTCATTCTTTACATAACCTGTGTAGCGAAGAAAATAAATGGGATCAAATACTATAGTTTATCTTTTATCGAGATCCATTTTGATTAGGTTTTATCTTTGATGTATCATCTATTCGGAGATCATCAAGGTTTGTTTCGAAGTTTCCACATTGTGCAATTGATTTAAAGTCATTGGGCTGAGCTTCAATTTGGTTTTGCAATGAACAAGAATGATACAAAATGAAATAAGAAACATCTTAAGATAAGAAATTTAGCAAACTATGACAAACAAAAGAAAAGGAATAGAAAGCCAAACAACTCAAAATTAAAATTGAATTAAATTAAGTTAAAATTAAAAATTAATTAAAAATAAAAATCAAATTAAGTCAAGTGTGGTATTAAAATAAACTATAGTCAAAATTAGAATTCCAAACTTCAACTCCAACCCAGTGTGGTTGAATCTCTTCACCTAGCACCAACCTCACTTCTTCGACCAAGTTTCCTTCCACAGGAACTCTAGGTCCTCCTTCTCATGAAGAAGAGGCTATATGGTCCTATTTGCATAGAACTACGCTCCGTTTTACTCCTATAAAGTCTTACAAATCTCACCAACTTTCATAACCATTACAAAGCTTCACAAGTTTCTACAAATTTCATAAATCTCCCAAATTTGCAGTTTCGAGGATTCTTTTCATTTGATACCGCATTGCCATCGGATCTCTTCCTATCACCTCTTTGAAATTCTACATAAATCTCGAGTCGGTCTCCTCTTTGAAATTTATTTAATATTGTGGCCGTCGCTCCCTGAAGGTTCGGCGTAAATCCCGTGTTGGTCATCTCTTTCAAATTGGGCGTATAACCCATGCCGCCTCTCTTCCCATGAAATTTAACTTAAATTGCGTATCAGCCTTCCCTTGAAATTCAGTGTAAATCCCATGTCGGTCGCCTCATTTAAAATCTCGCAAATCGGTCACCTCCTTAAAATTCAAAGATAAATCCCATGTGGGTCACCTCTTGAAAAGTTGGCATAAAATGATGTGCCAGTCACCTCCTCACCGCATAACCCCACGTCGGTTACCTCCGAAACTCAGAGTAACCCCGTGTTGTTCGCCTCCATTTTGGTGTAAATCCTTCCGTTGGCCACCCCTTTAAAATTTAGCGTAACTTCCGTGTCGTTGTCCTCCCTTGAAATTCAACATAAATACCGTGTCAGTCTCCTCATAAATTCCATGTCATTCACCCCAATTCCCTCAAATTCAAAACTTCCTCCGATCAGCTCTTAAGTTAGATATTAGGCCGCTAGTTTCTCTTCTCAATCTAATCTTTCCTTCATTTAAATTCTATTTTTTTTCAAAAATCCACAAAATTAGTTGAAACAAAATAAAATTACAAGTCAAATGAATATTCAAATTTAAAAACATAAATTCACAACCTCAAATTTGAATATACACCTGCTAAATACCCAGCGAAAACTTCCTAATGCGTCTTGAATTTGAGCCGTATTGCTCAACTCTCAAATCCATTCAAATCTTTTGCACCGTTCTTAGTGTGAGGGCTTGGATCATTATGTTGGATTTTTTTGATCAATTTCATCAAAACCAATAATGCTCGCATGCTTGTTCGCCAGAACACCACACTTATTGGGAGTCCATTTGTTAACCACCTTATTGATGAGAACCAATCTTTTCATCCATAGAATCCTAGGATCTAGCCAAAATTCACAAAATTAGTTGAAACAAAAATACAAGTCAAATGAATATTCAAATTTGAAACATAAATTCACAAATCAAGCAATTTGAAAATACACCTATTGAATACCCAGCTAAAACTTCCTACATATCAATTTGAGCCTGGCCATACCAACTTGAAATCTCGTTCGATTCTTTGCACCGTTCTAAGTGTGAGGGTTTGGACGATTGTGTTGGATTTTTTGGATCATTTTGATCCAAACAAATATGTGTGGCATGCTTGTTGCTGCACTGGGCCACACCTATCGAGGGTCCATTTGTTGACCACTTTATTGATGAGAACCAAGCCTTTTCATCCATAGAAGCCTGGGATCTCATCATAAGACTTTTCTATCAATTATCCTAGAATACTAGTGATGGAACCTCCCCATATAGAAATTCTAAATATTTTTTGACACTTCTTTAAAATTCATATGGATGGTCCAAGCCCATAGCCTTGGCGAAGATGGCTAGGAACAAATGTGAAGGCTCAAGATTGAGTTCCTATATGATCAATGAAGCCTTAGGATGGCCCCGGGCGGGTCATGGCTCTCACACACATACACTTGAACCTATCATAATTCCCCACACACCCAAAACCCTAAATCACTCACACTCGACTCACTCCTAACTCCCTTCGAAACTTATGAGGGTGTTCCCATGCCACAGCTTTGACTAATATGGCCAGGACCAATGTGTAGAGGATCTATAATAAGTTCTCCTATGGATTTCATGGCTTTAGGAGGCTTTAAGTCTTCAGACACTGCATAATTCATACCTAAATTTCTACAAAATTACCAAAATGCCCTTGGAACACTAAAAATCACAAAAACTCTCAAACTTCCCAAATTTTCTACCAAAAGTCATTCTAAATCTTCTCAAATTATTAAAAATTTCCAAATTCTGGCTTCAAAATTTCAAATTAAATTTTAAAATCTAAAAAATTCTCAAATTGCCTTATGGCCCCAAAATTTTCATTTCTTCACCAAAATCATTTAAACCCTACAAATTACCCAATTGATCAAAATACTCCAAACCCCTTCGAAATTAATCAAATTCCTCTAAATTTCAAAAAATTACCAAAATAACCTAATTACATCAAATTCCTAAATTGCTCCCGACCCGATTCGCAATTACACAATTTATTTAACTTCTCAAATATGCCAATTACTTGTCCCAATTTATATTTAACAAACTAGTGTGCAAAATAAATATGATATAAATTTGTTTAAAGGATTACGTACCAGTTACTATGCAAGTATATGTTTCATTTCTGTAATATAAGTTTTTCCAATAAAACCTAGTACCGAATCCCCTCGGTGGAAGGAGAAAATGTGGATTAACTTAGAAAATGTTTCTACTCAAACTGTGAAACAAAATTCTGGGAGTAGAATGATATTGTATCTCTTGCAAATTGGTTGTAAACTTAAGTTTACTACTTCTAAACAAGTGAAAAGTAAATGTAAATTTTATAAAGTGTTAAAGAAGTACGATTACATATGAGTTGTCTTTTCCCTTGCAAATAGAATGTGATTAATGGTGGAATCAAATGTTTAAAGATAAAAATAAGGTTTTGTGACAAATTGGAGCATACATATTCTTTACCATCTCCCGAGTGCATAAAGAACATCACAATCTAAAGCACTTTTCCGATCGATACATGGGTGCCGAGTAACCAGGCCTCTCACTTCCACAATATCCACTAGCTCCCTCTTTTATTAGGTCCTACGATACTTCAAGCTCCTAACCGAAGACCAAATTAAATAATCTAGCATATAAAAACAATAATTATATGACCATCAAAACTTATGTCCCTATCTATTTGCACTCCCCTTGATTTGTCTTCCTCTTCCTCCAAAGTGAAGTGTGACACTCACTAGTTGGGTGAAATCATAACCCTCCCGATCATTATGTTTCGCAACTTATTGTAACCTCGTAAATGGCCAATTTTGTGCAAGAAATGAAGAACCGATGAAATACCCAATCACAAATTTTGAAATAAAAAACTCTTTAAAATATTCTCACCCCGCACATGATCACTTCTTAATTGTAAGGAGAAAGAAAAAAATACTACTCGAATTCATGGGGATAAGTAAAAAACATGATATATATTACAACTAAGTTTACACAACAAAACTCATTCTTAATGTGGAATTTGTTTCTTTTATATAAAGCATCAAAAATCACTAAGAAGCGTTTTAAGCGTATCTTTTCAAAATTTATCCAAATTCATCGAATATAAGTTTAACCATATTTTGGCGTCTAGGCACTCATCCCGTGGCGCCAGCCCTAACCGTGGCGTCTAGGCGTCGACTTATAAAAGGAAAATTTAATCACTTCCCTACGCTTAGGTGCTTGTGCAAATTTTTCTTTTAGCTATTCTCGATCAATTTTTTCCTCCATTTTTTCTTTTTTTTCTTAAACTATATTTATTGTATTGAAATCAAAATTACATAAAATACCATTCATTAAAGATAATATCCTTACAAATGTGCATAAAATACATACATAAAAATGAGTAATTTTAAGACGTGTAAATTCTCCCAAACTTAAAGTTTACTCGTACACGAAATAACATACAAGAGTAGCTATCACTTATAGAATTTTATAGCTTTGTCCCATAAATGTGGTTGTGAAAATTTCTTCAAAAGTTTTAATAACTCAAAGTTAAAATTAGGGTGTAAGATTTTCCAATAATCAAGTCTAAGAATTTTGATTTTCTATTCATTTTTAAATATAATTGTATTTTGTCACACTCGGCTATCTTTAGATGAATTAGAAGAAAAGATAAATATGAGGAACTTACTATAAAAACACTAATACTTTTTAACAAAATAATAAGTTTAAAAATGTAAATAAGACTTTTACATTAGGATAATTCCAAGTAGCTAAAATTTTTAATTGCATTGCTTCTCCCCCAAAACATTTCATTGTTCATTCATATTTTTTAAATATTATTATGTGAAGATTACTATATCTGAAAAGCCTTTAATGATTTTTAACTTCATTATTCTCTTCCTAAATTTAAAAACTTCTCACATATCTTTACTTGATAATGTGTATTAGTATAATAATAATTGTTCATAGTCTCTCAATTCTTTCTAAGGTATAAATTTAAAAATCCTTAGCATTTCAAAAATACATATTTTTCCTATTTTGAATAGTAAAAGCATATTACTAAAATATCTTAACTTTAGAATTATCCTTTATAATCAAAAATTTTATTTAATCCAATTATAACATTTATAAAATAAAATATACTTATCAAAAAGTTAACATACAAACTACGCTATGCTAAAATAATTTTGAAAATATATAATTTATTGAGGATAAATAGTTTAGTTTTAAAAAGTTTTCCTCCCTCTCCCAAACTTGAATTTATTAAAGAGTATAAAACATGAAAGTACTTAATAAGTGTGAAGTGATAAAATGTTAAAAATTTTGCTTATATGAGGTTCTAAACATGAAAGTGTTATCGTTGCAAGTAGTAAAAAACAGGTGCTAAGTCGTAGTATGTCTAAAATCAACACATATAATAGTAAAAATGGTAAAGTAAAAGACTACTCTACACAGACAATATAAAATAGAGCAATAGTAAACAAAAATGTAATAAAATACAAAGATTCAGCACATTAGTCCAACATAAGCATACATTTGGAATAAATTATCAAACAATAAATCAAAGAATTAAAAAAAATATTCTAATCATCCTCCCCTCCTTATCATCATTTTTATCCATCATCTGTTTATGCTCTTAAGTAAGATTGGTAGTGAGGATAATCAGAAACTGGACGTTGTGATCACCATGTAGGAAACTCGCCAAGGAAGCATCATAGCTTTCTCTCAAAGTCACTTTTCCACTTATGGTACTGATCAATGTGATGCACCCGTCCTATATATCTTGCAATCTAAACTGCATCATAAATATCTCAGATATATCGATCTCTTAATCTCTTCCCTAACACTAGGACATGGGGGAGTAGTACTGGAAATAGAAGGTCTAGAAGTAGAAGCAGGTCAAGCATCAGTAGTTCTAATTTGAGGTCTTCCATAAAAGTTCATATTAGCCTTACTATTAGGCTTTTAATGGCTTTAATCAATCCTCCCAAGTATCATACTTTGCTTCAGAATCTTTGCAAATAGTAAATATCAGAGAATGGAAACCTAAACCATCAGAAGTACTAGTTTTGGAAGCATTGTAAATGCCCTTGAATATGAGAGAACAAAAAATCTATGGGTTTTATCAACTGAATACAATAGCTCCAAATGGCTATCTCTAAAGTAACTTCACTCAAATTGTTTGATGGCAGTAATCTAGCAGAAATGAAATAGTCTCACGCCTTTGATAATGGATTAAGCATAGAAGATGAAACATTTACCTTATGATCATTTTGAATCTTCCAGGCTGCATGTCCATCAGTGTGAGGTAAGATATAATCTCGTCTAGCTCTACCTTAAATGACTCAAACCTAGAATATAAATAGTCTACAGCTGGTGGCGAACCATATAAGACATTGATCGGTTCTGAGGTAAACTCCTAACTCCACTCTTCATACGAATACCTGTCCTCTGGTGCTTCAAGTAGATTGGAGTAGAGTTCCCGTACCATAGAAATAACTGCTTCGACAGTGAAGTAGCAGTATCCCCCCCACTACCATGCAGAAATAAAGCTCTGCACCTTAATGCCGAGACTAACAAAACCGCACTCTGCTATAAATTTACTCGACGTTAGAAAATCATTGTAATGATCCAGAGCTTTCAAATTTAAATATTTTGTATTATTGAAAGTTTTTTTACCTTTCCCTGCTTCATCATAGGAGCCATATAAAAATTAAAAATAAATTCCAATAAATTCTAAAATAAGCTCCAAGGACTCTAAGAAGCATTTTCCAAACAAATAAATTTTTAACCATGAATTTTTCATATGCATTTCTATATTTTTCTGAATTTTAGCCACACAACAAATGTAGAAGAAATATAATGTCAAATCAAGAAATTTCTATAATATATATATATATATATATATATATATATATATATATATATATATATATATATATATATATATATATATATAACTGGAAGAAGATGAAATTAGGTGGTTTTAAGGTCAAAAACTTGAAGATTAGAGAGCTTAGAAAGCCTTAGAGGATGCTTTTTGCAAAATAGAGGTGGAAGAAAATGTTTTGAGGGTAAAATAGTGATGGGCCAGCTTCAATTCACGATTTTAGGCATTATTGGTCGGGGCTCACCTGGTCCGGTGCCTAGGCGTGGGTTTCAAGACCTAGGCGCCCCGTCGTGCCTAGTCTTCGTTTCTGCCGCCAATTTAACGCCTAGTGCCAAGCCAAATTTTTTTTAAATTTTTTTTATTTAAAGTGGTAGCTACGTAAACTCGAGCACTCGTACCAAAATTATATCAATTTTAACAAAATTCCATTAACTAATTATCTTCCCAACATCTTCCAACTTCAAATTGCTTAATTCTCTTTCATATCAATTCATTCCAATCATACAAACATATTAAATTTCACACAAACTTAACAAAATTATCGTTAAAACCAACAAGGTATCAGTACAACAAGACATACGAGGCAACAATCAGGAAAACTATAACACAAAAACTATAACCTCGTAGTATCGATTACAAATGAATTTCTAAGGTTGAGACAACCATATTGAATATAACCATATAGTCTTAAAATAAAATAAATTTTAGATAACTAGTAATTTTTGCACAATTATTCTCAACCTTCTCACCCGTAAATAGTTATGATCGAACAAGTGGTAAAAAATAGTACAGTTGAAATTCTTGAGCCACTTTATCAACAATCCACTTGTTATTGCTATACATACTTACTTGATAATTGTGAAAGCATGCCATATGGTTGATTTGGAGTTTCATATGCCACTCCAAGTGCTCATACTGATGACACAAGTTACATAAATTGTTGTGCGTAATGGCGAACTCTTCTTCAATCATCCCTAATTTGTCGCAATCAAGACCAAACTCATTGCTAGGAATCCATTGAAATACCTGGGCATCCTTATGCACAAAATTATTCTTAATTAAAATCTCTTCACTACTTTTACTCTCCATATGAAACAAGAAAATGAGACTCAGCACTCAAACCTCTCCAAATCTAGTTCTTAAGTCAAAATATGAAGTGTCAGGCTCCATGAATGGAAATGTGAGTAGTTTTATAGCAAGAAATGGGTTAAAACTATTGTAGCGGTTTTACCTATGTACAATAACCTGTGGCACCTAGGCACCTGCTATTAGTTCTCCTTAGGCACCGAGCTCATCGGATTCCGGCACTTAAGCGCTGTGTTCGTGGTCTATGCGCTAGTGCCCAAATAAGCACATTTTCACTCGTGTCAAATTTTTTCATGTCCTAATCTCGTTTCATTCATCAAATTTAATTTTGGGCCTCCTTTGATCATATAGGTCTCAATACCACATAATATATTCTCAACGAAAATCAATCCACAAGAGAAATATGGGTTGCCTTCCACAAATCACTGTTTAAAATCATTAAACAACATATCCAATACCAATGATCGACTTTAGGTGATTCAACAATAGAATTTCTTCGAAAAGGGCTTGTTTCCACTAATGTAAGGTTTCAATTGTTGTCCTTTTAATTTTAATTATTCGATTAGTTTTCGATTTCTAACATCCACATCACCAAAAGGATAGACTTTTATTATAATAAATGGGCCTAACAACCTAAACTTAAGTGTTCAAAGAAATAATTTCAATTTAGTTTTGTATTATAAAACTTCTTGTCCAATCTCAATATCTTTTCTTAAAATATTCGATCAACCAATCTTTCAACTTTTCTTTATAAATTATCGCATTCTCATAAAGATTCATTTCTAATTACCTTAAGTTATTTTAATTGTAATATTCATTTCTTAAAGATTTTTCAAATTATAATTAAATTCTTTTTAGCACCCAATAAATTTTATGTTCTAATTCACTCGGCAAGTGCAAGCCTTCCTAAATATGAGCCTATGTGCGTATTCCCATGTAACTTTTATAAGCAAATATATGCCTCATAAAAGTTATAATCAAGTAAAGCCGACCAATCATTCATATTAGATTATAAACTTTTCCAATATTCTCTTAATTTCATGATTGATACTTCGTTTATACCACTCGGTTTAAGGGTGATACATAAGGCACTTCAATGTTTAATTTTATATTTCCTCATTAATTTTTGATTCAATAGTTCTTAAAGTGACTTCCCCATCTGTAATGATCACTCTATGCATTCTATATCCGGTAAAAATATTTTCTTTTAAGAGTTTTTCAACACTCAAAGGATCACAAAAAGGCTTAAGCAATAGCTTTAATCCAAACTTTAAAAATAATCACCAACAATTAAAATATATATATTTCTAGGATGGTATAAATGGTCTCATAAATTCTAAACCCTAAACATAAAAAAATTTCAACTTCCAAGGTAAAATTCCTAGGGTCATTTCATTTCTTGTAGAAATATTTCCTACTCTTTTGACATCATCACATGTTTTTATATAAGTGTTTTAATGTCCGTAAAGAAAGTACATTAATAAAATCTAGAAAGTAAAATTTTATATGCAAAATATTATCTACTTAAAAATGTCCAATAAAAATGGATTTGTGATACTTTTTAATAATTTTAAGGGGTTTCTTCGCCTGATACACATCTTCGGATAACTATGCCCTTACATTTTCTATAAATATGGTCGTCCTAAAAGTAAAATCTCCTGTATCGCTGAATGAACCTCTTCTTTTCGATGGATTTCTAATCCATAGGATAAAATATTACTAACTAAATATTTAACTATATCTCGCATACCAAGGAATACACTACACTAATAACATAGTATAATTGTTCATCAAAAATTTTAATTTATGTCATCATCAAAATTACCATAAAAGATTCATGTTCTAACCGATAAATGATCAATGATTTGATTATCAATACCCTTTCCCATTCATTACTTTGAAATCAACTTCCACCATTAGAAGGAAAACCACCTAATTAATCTTTGTTTTACATCTTACAGAAAAGAATCAAGATGCTACTAACGATTTTGCTCCAACGAGATGGGGTCTAAATTTATCAAAATCATATGCTATTGCATTTAATTCTTCTTAAGAGGAGGTATAATGAATTTGAGCTTCAAGTAAGAGAGTTTTACCTAAGAAAGTATATAACCTTAAAATATTTATCATATTTTTTCCCTAATACAACCCCAATAGCATAATCATCTACATTGCATATTAATTCAAATGGTTTTTTTCTAGGTAGGTGAAACAAGATTGGAAAGAGTGATTAACTTTTGTCTTAATGAATGGAAGGCATTTAGACATTCCTCATTAAATTCAAAGGTTTCTTTTTCTAATCAATATTATAAAGACTTGAAACTTTTTAAAAAGTCTTTAATATAATGCCCGTAAACTCCAACATGCCTTAGAAAACTTCGACACACCTTTTCAGCCGTATCAGCTGAGATGGTAATTCAGAATAACTTAAGCTTTTGTCAGATGTACTACCATGCCATTTTTAAAATTTTTGTAAGGTTCCAAAACAATTCCTTCGCAACCAAAAATTGATATTTTTTCCAATTAAGAACTAAATTTGTTTCTTCATGTAGAACCTTGTTAATCGATCTAAACATGAATCAAATGAGGTCCCAAAAATCGAGAAATCTTCCATAAATATTTCAATTCCTTTATCAATTAAGTATCGTAAAATAGATATCAGCGATCGTTAAAAGCGTGTGCATTACACAACTATGTCACTTAAAAGCAAAAGTTTTCATATGGACTCGTGAAGGTCATCTTTATTTCGATCTTCAAGAGCAATAGGTATTTGATGATATCCAAAATATTCATCCCGTAAAGCATTAACAATGATGTCCATCTCGGTCTATCCAACATTTGATCTAGAAAGGTTGAGGAATGTGGTCATTCCTAGTAACGAGGTTTAATTTTCTATAATCAATACAAATTCGCCACCCGCAGAATTATCTTGCCGGAATTAATTCATTCATTTCATTTAAAAATTACAATCACTCCACCTTTCTTAGGAACACATTGTGGCTGAATTACCCAAGAACAAGCGTAAATAAGATAAATGATTTCAGCATCCAACCATTTTGAAATTTCATTAATGACAACTTTCATTATATGGTTCAATCTCCTTCGAGGGCTTCATCCCTAATCTTTGGTCATCTTCCATTAAATTTTGTATACATATTGAAGTGCTAATTCATTTAATATCACTAACATCCATCCAAAAGCTTTTATATGATTTTTTAATGTATCCATCAATTTCTCTTCCCGTTCTTCGCTAAATCTAAGGATATTATAACAAGTAATGTTTGGCGAGTTCCCTAAAAATGTATACTTCAATGTGTGGGGAGCACCTTCTTTCCTCGGTGTCTGCATTTTTTAATTGAAGAAATCGGAGGTTTAGTATTTTCAAAGTATCCATATTTCATAAATTTCGAATATAATTTGAATCCTCTTATTTTTATCTTAGTAGATTTATTTAATAGTAAATTTCATCCAATTCTCGTTGATTTATCGTGACTTCATATCTTCGATCTTAATTAAATAATCAATCGTACCCATTCGTAAAATTTACTCATTCTTTCCTTTAGTCAGATACTCCACGGATTTTAGAAAATTATAGTAACTCCGATCATTAACTCTCATGGTTAATTTTTTCGCACATCAATCATCGATCGACCAAAAGAGCAAGAAAAGTTTCCCCCAAAATGATAGAAATTTCTTTAACTTCCTTCATATCTAAAACAATGATATCCACATGAAATTCAAATTTATCCACTTTAACTAAAGACATCTTCTATAACCCTTCAGATAAGTTATTACATCGATCAACCAACTGCAAGGTTATAGTAATGGGACAAATTAATTCTAAGTCTAACCTATGAATATAGATATCGGCATGAGGTTAATGCAAGCTCCTAAATCACATGCGAACTTTTCAACGACATGTATCTCCAATCGCACAAGGTGTAGTAAAGCTACTAGGGTCCTTATGTTTTTTAGGAAGTATTTTCTAAATTATTGCACTAGATTCTTCACTAAATACAATAGCCTCATAATCTCCAAATTTCTTTTTGGTTAAAATTTTATTATAAATTTGGCATAACTTAAAGCATTTGTTCAAAAGCTTCAACAAAAGAAATATTAATTGTAAGCTTTCTAGTCAAGTTAAAAAATTAAAAATTGTTTATCCAACTTTTGTGTTTATATCTTTGAGTAATTGAGGTGATCTTTTAATTGATTTTAGTTGAGAGTGGTTTTTCTACATCCTTAGAATATTTCAAAATTTTCAATTTTTCACTTACTCCTCAACTTCAATCTCAATTTGAATTCCAAGATTAATTCATTTTCACTTCGAGTCAACAACTTTAACTTACTCTTGATCTTTATTCTTATCTTTTTAGATTTATTTCAACACATTAGAAGTGTTTCGAGGCCTATTACATATGCGTTAGCAATTTATCCAAGTCGATTCTTAATATTCCTAATCGCATCACCTTGACTTTGTAATTGATTTCATTCAGAATGCCACTTTTCTATAAACAACTTATTCTCCTTAATTATTACATTACTAAATTTCGAGTGATAAGGTCTCCAAATAACTACATTTTACAGAAATTCCTAATGGGTTAGCTTCGATTGTTCCCATTCCCGATTCCGCCCACTAGACATATTATTCAAGTTAAAGTTAGTAGTTTTTCTAACCCGGGTTGTAATAGTTTGAATATGGATATATTATTATATGTGGTTAAAGTCTATAATGATTGCTCGAGAATCAATGATTCGTCATAATGAATTTTCTTCAATCCCTAGAGGTGTTTGAGAAAAGTTCATCCAAATCTGATCTACCTTCCTGCCTATCACAACAACTCGAGTGCCGCATAGAAATTGCATCATTATCATGAACACTACTTTTAGATTTACACTTTCAGATGGCCATTAAAAATTGTTCATAGCCAATTCTTTAATGAATGCGAAAGCTTCATCAAATGGTTTTGACATTAATGAACTCGTAGTAGCAAGATTAATAATAGATCTAAGGATCATACTAACCCATTATAAAATGTTTGAATGATTAATCATTCGGCAAGGCATGATTTCCGACACTTTCTAAGAAGTTCCTTAAATCACTCCTGCCAAGCTCAGAGACACTCACCTTCATATCGAGTAAAAGAAGTAATATCATTTCTAAGTTTAGCAAACATTTCCGAATGAAGAAAAACTTACCTAAGAATTTCGTGCTAAATTTCCTCAAGTTCTAATAGATATAGTTGCTAACAAATTTAACCACATCTTAGCTCTATCTCTTAAGGAAAAAAGGAAGAAATCTAAGTCTATCAAAGGTTGTTTGATACACCATCATATTTAAATGTCCACACAAATATATCAAAACTTGCATGGTGTAAATTTGGATCCTCATTGGTGTTCCCCTAGTTTTGTATCATTTGGATTATAGAAGGTTTAAGTTCAAACGATTTAACCGGCTACGAAGGGGTTTGTATACTTAAATGAATTTCATCTATTGCGTGGTCTCTGGATAATCCCTTAATAGTCTTTGCATTCGATGATGTCTCAAGTACGCTTGATTTTCTAAATTATTTTGTGATGTATTTCTTACTTAAAAATTGTGAAATGCTTTTTGTTTTTGAATTTTCCTAATGGTCCTTTCAAATTTAAAATCGTAAGGCACTAAACCTTCAGATCCCGAACTATGCATGCAAATGATAAGAATTTAAAGAAAAATACTCTTAAAAATTACTTTTTATTTTCATTTTTCATAATTGGTAATTTTTGAATTTTTTTTTATATGTTAGAATTTTAGAAAATTAAAGATACATAAAGAAAGCTAAAATGCAGCTCTTTTTAAAATAAATTTATAATTCAAATAAAATTTCCAAGTTGAATAAAATATTTTATAGTGTTCCCTAGTATTGGCACCAAAAGCTTAGCTCGACTGAGAACTACGTAATTTATTTAACTTATTAAATTTGTCAGTAACTTGACTCATATTGTATTTTAGCATCTAGCGTTCAAAATAAATATGGTATAACATTGTTTAAAAGCTTATACACTAGTACTATTAGTATATGGTCAAGCTAAAGCATTATAAAGCTTTCTTTAAAAACTCCAATATAGAACCCATTGGGAAGGAGGAAAATGTTTAGATTAACTTAGAAATATTTCTACTAAACCGTAAAAAAATTTGCGTGATAATGATATCGAATCATTTGCAAATTGGTTGTAAACTAAAGTTTACAACTTCTATATTAAAGCGAAAAGTAAATGTAAATTTTTTAAGTATTAAAGAAGTACGATTATAATTAAAAGCCCCTTACAATGTGACTAAGATTAGTACAGGAATCAAATGCGTAAAGATAAAAATGAGTTTTTTGTGACGAATAAGAGTATAATTATTCTTTATCCTCTCCCGAGTGCATAAATAACATTGCCTAATATAAAGCTAAGGCTTCGATTGATATGATAATGCCGAGTAGATTCTAGCCTCTCACTTCCAGAGTACCCACCGACTCCTCTATTAGGACCTACAAGGCCTTAAGCTCCTAACTAAATAAAAAATTGCTTAATGTAGCATGTCACCATTGAAACATCAATTCTAATCCCATAAAAACTTATCTACATATCTATTCGCACTCGCCCTTTGGATTTACTTGCCTTTCCTTCAAAGTGAAGTGTGACACCCACTAGTTGGGTGAAATCATAGCTCCCTCCCCGGGTCATTATGTTTCACGTTCGATTTTGACCTCATAAATGGCTAGTTTGTAAAGTAAATGAAGAACTGAGGAAAATACCATCACAATTTTTGGAAATAGACGAATTCTTTAAAACATTCTCACCCCACACATGATCACTTGTTAATTGTAAGGAGAAAGAAAAGAATACTACAAAAATTCATGGGGATAACAAAACAAAGCCAAGTTTACACAACATAACATAATTATAAATACAAATACTTTTCTCAAACTCTTGCTCGAGTAATCTTTTGAGGTTCTCTGAACATCCTTGACTCCACAACACTCTCACATGACTCAATAAACACCCACAATCTTAGAACTCACCAAACACTCACTATGGTGACTGCACACCTCTATAGTGGTCTAACTCACTAGAAATGACCCAAAGGCTCTTTTTCTTTGTGTGAAATTTGTTCCTTTATATAAAGAACTGAAAATCACCAAGGTTTGCTTCAGGAACATTTTCAAAATTCATCCAAATTCAACGAATATAAGTCCAACCTTTTATGGCGCCTAGGCAACAGGCTTCTAGAAGGAAATTTAACTTGGTGCTTGGGCGCCGTACTTGCAGCTGGCGCCGCATCAATTTTTCTTTAGCTCTTTTGGACCCATTTTTGCTTCATTTTTTTACTTCTTTTGATCCTCCATTTCCTGTACCTGAAATAAAAAAAATACACAAAATACCCTTCATTAAAGCATAATATCTTAATAATGACATTAAAATACACACATAAAAACAAGTAATTTTAAGGTGCGTCAGCCTTAAATGCCAACCTAAACCTTTTCAAACTCTATTCATTACATTTAAGCCCAAAATAAGTTCTCTTTCATGAACATTCTTCATCAAGCTCACCATGATTAAATTTAAAAGCTCACTTTAAAAGCCTTTCCTAAATAATTTTAAAAGCCCATGAACCCAAGCCCAAGTTTTTAATTCCTTTTAACAATCCAAATGCCCGCATGTCAAGCTTCCTCTTCATCATCCATTTAATAAATTTGAGCTTATTGCCATATCATCCATGATCAAATTATTCCCAAAACAAGCCTTATGACAAAACAATCAAAAAGACCAAAATTTTTTATAATCCCTTTTCATGCAACTTTGTCAAGCCAAAGGCAAGCCATGAAGCCGCCCCAAGTCACCATACCCAAAGTGGAAAAAGGAGGACCCCTTTAATGATTCCTTTAAAATTAATTAACCTCTCTCATGATTCCCTAAACCCATGATTAGTCCTAATAAATTTGGATGGGGACTTGACTCCACTAATCTAGCTGGTCCACCTGACCTTGGTCAGCCATGGGAAGCCACCCAATCCATTTCAATGGACCTAACCCATGGTTTACCCAAACCTAGCCTATAACCCTTTCCATTTCAATTAACTACAATTACCCAAAGCAAGACACAATTTAATTCACCAACATTAAGCCCTGACCTCCCTGAGCAAGATGGTGACCTTTCTCTGGCCAGCAGACCACCTTCGCTACTGAAAAACCCAAACTCGAGGGGAGCCATCTCGGTCAACACTTAAAATTCAGCTCATCCAAGGTAGCTCACTCTAACTGTCCAATAACACTCTTCTTCCCTTCGCATAAGCCGCCCTTTGAACCTACTGACTTGGCCAATTAAGCCCTCCTTCCTCCTCTATAATTATGACACAATTTCACGGTCATAGGAGGATGATGCAGAAGCCCTAAGAAAACTTTGCCAAAATTGCTCCAAACCTTAATTTCGGTGATCCTAAGCTCATTCCCATCAATTTTAACCTCCCCACCCCACTATTCCGCCCTAATTTCGAGTTAACACCCCCCCCCACTATTCCGCCCTAATTTCGAGCTAAAAATGAGGCATTTCACCTCCATACCATCAAGTTTATCAAAATCCCAAATTGAGCCACCCTTAAGCTTCACAAGAGCCTAAGATCACTCTGCCACACCCCAACCCCCCTCCCCCACACACCAAACAAACATTAGACCTTCCTCGAGCACTCTAGCATAAACTAAGACCAAGGTTGAGCCACCTCTTGATTGAAGTCAAGCACAGACCCCATTCCAGAGCAAGGTGACACATCGAGGACTTTTGTGGGACTCCAATAAAGCTTGTGCAACCATCCGATTGTGGCCACATCTCTCGGACCAAGGTATGGATAAAAAAATATCATTTTTGCTTTAGTTTGGACCTTTGTGAAGAAAGTTCACAATTCATATGCATCTAGCCGTATGGATAGGTTCGTCTCCCCTAGATGGAGGTGTAGGAATAAATCACGAGTGATTTGGTTGAGTATTGAGTGAGATATTACGTTTAGAACATAGACGGTACTTGTGTTAGGACAATTGGGGACGATGAACAGCTTGCGGTTTTGGTGGCCTCAAATGTACTGATATTTTGTTAAAGAGATGTTTATTGTTTCTTAACAGTTTTCTTCTTTATAATTCTCACATCAAATTAACTTCTTTACAATTCTCACATCAAATTGACTGAGGCAACCCTTCTTATCTCTCTCAGCACCACGGTCTGAGAGAGGCTCCCGTGGACCAAAAGAGAATATTTATCATATTAGGATGGAAAGAAATAACATAAAATTTTGCTCATTATGCCTCCATTTCTACCTGTATTTTTAATATTAAAGCTGACATGTGTGCCGTAATAGATGGAAGCAATTTGCATCAAACGTCACCATTAGTCTAGAGTCCTGTTTTTCACTCGTCTTTTTGGAGCATTTTCCTTGGCTCGGTTAGGGAACCACCATGTTTTCTAATTTGATGCCACATTTTGTTCTTTAGAGATTTTACATACCACACAATTGTAATGTACTTACATACCTAACACCTAAAGTTAATATTTACACTTAGAAGATCTCGGTCTCATAAAACTATTCATGTAAAAGATATATTTTACTTGCAAAAAATAAGGATTTAAGACATTTTCGATGCGATTACAAAGATTTGTGGTAGATATGATTGTTCAAGTGATAGATATGTAACTAAATTATGATATTCCAATCAACGTTTGATTACCATAAATATAGAAGAACTGTAAAAATACATACTTTTGGGATAACTGCAATATAGAATTTGAATGTTTATGAGAATATTATACTCATCCAAAAATAAGTTAACGATTTTGAACATCATGATCAGGTTCTACTCAAGATATCTGATTTTACTCTCTTCTCCCAAATATGCTGCACTAAAAAAATATGGATACAGATTGACATTAGAGCTAGCAATGCAAATTTCAATTATATTTCAATATTTATTTAAATAGTTAATGGCTATCTTTTCAAACGAGAACTCATAAAACATAATTTTAGCAAGAAAATTAATGTTTGAAAATAGCAATTTGAAATGCACAGTCGAAGACGGATGCTGACATTGTAAATTTAAGTTGCCAGTCAAAATTAATTTTTCTATAAATTAAAGGTTTTATTAAATATTAAACTTCTTTGGGAACATATGCTTTGTAATCATATGTGTAATAAAACAGGAATCCATAACAAAAATCAATTCGAGAAATTGTTCAACGAATTTTTCTTGAAGATTTCATATAATTAAAACAAATGACATTTTGAACCATAAAACATATTTCAATAATGTATACAACATGAATCTAGATGAAATCTATCTAGTCAAAAGAGGTGTGGTCAAATACGACCCACTAAGAATTAAGTAAACAACAAGTGAGCCGGAAAGGTTCATCGGCTCGCCTCTCGGGGAAGAGATCTAATGTCGATCGATAGACTACGTAAGCCGCAGCTACGAGACCGACTAAAGAACAAGGCCGACTCCGCAAAGATTTTGTCGATCGAAAGATAATTTCAATTAACCGACTACCTAAACCTACCGTAGCTCGTTGCGGACTCGCCAACCTATGGACTCGTCAACCTAAGGATTACTAGCCTCGGCGACCGATTGATAGGAAGAGCTTGTTTCAAGACTTATTTATTTCTTCATTTATTTACATTTGTTTTTAAATTTTTATTTATTTAATTTTGACTAAATTACCCCGTAACACTTCTTACTAAAATAAGGGCAAGGCAATTATACTTCTTATACCTCCTTTACCTAGCAACACGGATAGTTTTGCGTAAATGGCTAATGAATTGGTAATAAAACCTCTATAAGCTTTAACCAACCGTGTGAACCTCTATCTTTATCTTTCTGCTATGCTCTATCCGTGGGTGTGATGCACAACAATATCTTGAATTCAACATTTTAAAAGATGTGGCACAAAGGAGAAGAAATCCAAATACAGAGACCTAACCGGTATGGAGTGCATTAGAGAAATTAAGAGACCAATTGATGGAATAGCTAGCAAACACGATTCGAGAAGCATTAGCCCGAGGAGAGGAGAAGAATCTCCGAGAGAAAGCACCGTGAGAGTCGAAGAGAAGAACTATAACTCAACGACCAAAGAGAAACCCAAGCTTTGGAAGAATGAGGAGACTCTGCAAGCACCAAAATCGTGTTGGATCCGAAATATTAGATAGACACCACATCGAGCACAAGGAGGCCTCCCACCAGCCAAAGATTGTATTCAAGGAAGGATCTCTCGTTGTTGAACCCCGAGGGAAGTTCAAAATTATGTTGCTCGACCCTTACAATGGTCGCCCTTAAACGGACATACTAAATCACACCATTCAATTCTGAGCTGCTTATCCGCCAGGATTATCGACATGCTGAAGTATTATCTTATCTTCACCACATAGAGGGAATTGGCCCTCTGTGTGGTTCAACTCGTCTCGAGATCGAAGGCACCCCACGAGGGTTGGAACACTTTCTTGGGACATTAAGAAAGCTGCAATCACTAATCGATATTGTGGTCGTGACAATGAGGAATGCGTAAACCTTGAAACTTTTTGGAGGAATTGATAATAGCGGAAGCTCAAAGAGTTGCGCCTATAATGGTGATACGTAGGCATGGGAAGGCTCCATTAAAATTAATATTGGTTGAGTCCACATAAAAATGCCATATTATTGGATTTTCAGGTCATTCCCTTCCGGAGGAGTCTCGAGAACCCTCTTGGCAAGCCAACCAAAAGAGGGTTGTGATTAGTGAGTTTCATGCAAAAGAGTTTTCACACCAAAGCACAATTCTCATTCACGCATAAATTTCATAGAAAAGATCTACCCTCGAACATGAATCCTTAAAATAATGTCATTCATGTGACGATGATAATTTTTGGTCAATACTTGTTCTTCCTAAACATTCTATTTAAGTCGCTGTTCGACTAACTAAACCCGAAATTAGATCGACTAGTAGCTCTGATTTTACCCATGCTATTGATTTTTTGCAATCGGAAAGAGTATTAGGAATGATCGTGCAACTAGTTTCTTGGGGCTAAGGTGAAGAAAATGTTTCATGCATGGAGTATTTTTTTATGGTGGACTCTTCACCGACTTACAATGCAATCTTTGGTCACCCATTATTGAATGCTTACAAGGTTGTGATTTTTACCTACCACACCACCATAATTTTTTTTGGAGATGGTGAAATCACACGTTTGTGGAAATTTGGAGTGTATCTCGTACTTGATATTTCTCCGAGCAGTTGGCATCATGGAGTAGGAGCCACTGATTTCCGATACCAAAGGGAACGATGTCTTAAGATTAACAAGACCATCCCCAACTACAAGCACCGAAGGAGCCCGGTAAGTGTTTCCTAATAAGTGAAACTTTTAATTTGGGCACAAGGACTGTTGATTCGATCTCTCCAAAGACATCTTGATGTCTCACCTTATCAATGTTGAAGATGCCTAGATATCTCTTAATATTGTCTCGCCACTACCGAAAGTTCATCCATCTACTTAACTAATGAAGTAGAAGATTAGGTCATCGCCTATGAAACTAAAACGCCGATTTGGAAAGAGGTGTTGAAGCTTAAGGAATTTGGCCACACCTAAGAGGTACAATACTCTTTCCGGATCAACATGCATACATGGTGCCGATGGCTAATGATAAGTGGTGGATCGGCATCAACATCACCAATCTAAATGGTTTATTTCCAAGGACAACTACCCTTTCCAAGGATTGACACACTCGGTGAATTCAATAGTTAGCACTCAATGATGAGCTGATAGTTTCTCCACTATCACTGGGACATTAAGATGCATCCAATAAACATGTAGAGAAGATAGTTTTTATTACTAGTGACGACATAGCCCCGTTAGAATGTAATGCCTTCTATGCTTAAGAATATCAAGGTTACATACCAGCGTCTCATGAATGTATTTTCTTTAGGCTAAAGAAGTAAAAATATTAAAGTTTACATGGATGATGTGCTAGTAAAGAGTTGGTTAGCCAAAAAACACATAACTTACTTAAATAAACATTCCAAACCCTTAGAAAATTTATAAGGAGATTAAACCCACTTCAATGTACCTTCAAAATCTCAATAGTCAGATTTCTTAAGACATCTTAACCCTAGAGGAATCAAAGCCATTCCCGAGAAAGTGTAGGTGTCGCTAATCTTATCTTCTCCTTGAAACATTAAAAATAACCATAAATAAAATTTATGGATTTTTAGTGTGTAGCCACCAATGTTGTAAATTCCAAACTATATGAAGAGTTTTCTCTAACTTAGAGCTAAGCCCAAGGCCATCATTTATGCTCTCGATTTGTATGGAGTTAGGGAAATAGTTCTCGTGCCATTAAACCGAAGTGTTCTCTAGGATGTTAAACTCAAGTACTTCGATTATGAAGAAGGTAACATTTTCTTTCAAGGTCACTCACTGGGGCTCTAACCATACTTCCAAATGCATCTCATCTGCTAGCCATTAACCATCCGTCGATGTATCCCCTCACTCGGCCAAAGTAACTTACTTGGATATTTAAATGGCAAGGAACCGAGTACGTTTTACTTACCTAAATGTCCAACATAAACTCTCAAACCGAAAGAAGCAGTGGAGTTCCTCGCGTGCTCTCTAAAATCTGCATGTTGACCGAAGGGACTAGTGCTGACCGAATGACATGGACCATTTACTTGAAAGGAGCCTCTAATCAGAGTGAGAAAATCTCTACCACTCCATGGTCATTGAGTTTGTGATTGCCAATAACTTGGTGGAGTATATAGCCTTTTTCATCAAGTTACGTTTGGCTTATTGAATGGGTGCTGACATATGCGCCTTAAGCTCTCATTAGGGAAAATTTTTTGGCAACTTGCATTTTGAATACATCAGATGAAGCATTTAAAGAATAGTGTAATGGTGGTGTTTCTAATTAATTTATGTTAAATGCGGGCCATAAGTTTGACCTTACGACCCGTAGTTCTTCAAGATTTTATTACCATGTTTCCCTATATCCTTCGACTACACCCCTATCCCATTTCTTTTTCCCTAGGTAACACCTCTCTTGATCACTCCTCTCTCCCCGCTCTTTAAGGAAAGGGTTACCCTTATCCTCTCTCTTCCTCCAATCTCCGGTGGCAATAGGTCACTTTTCTTTTCTTCCTCTTTCTCTCTGATCTCCCGCTCCTCTATTTGTCAGGTTTCGTCCTCTCACGGTATCATCTAATGAAATGACTTTATCTTGACAATTTGTAGCTTTATCATTTGATATTTGATTAGAGAATTTGGATTTTATGATTTTTGTCTCTCTTTATGATTATGAATTTTGATTTTGCGATTTTCTTGGGTATATTATAGTCAGAGCACCCAAAACCAATGCATTACACTCGTAATGATCAAACCATCGTTATGATAAAATTTTAGAAAATTTTGGAATGGGGTTTTATCTTTACATTCATGCTTCTATGAGAATTTGAAAATGACCGAAAAGAGAGTGATTCATTTTTTGATAGCAATCTTTTGGGCGCCCTTTGTGTAATTGCTTCAAATGAAAAAATATGGGACGAGCTATAATCTTTATCTTTCGATATTCGAGAGAATTTAAAAAATGGTTTAAACAAAATTTGATTAATTGATAGCAATGTTTTGGGTGCCTAATATGTAATTAATTCAAATGAAAACTAATGTATGGGGTTTTATCATAACCTTTTATGTTTGAGTGAGAATTTGAAAAATGGATGAAAGAGCATGCTTGATTTATATGTTTTTGGTTCCTTTATGTAATTTCCTTAAAATAAAAGTTTGTATCTTTACCTTTGATGTTTGAGTGAGAATTAGAAAATTGGTTGAATAAGGGTGCTTAATTTATTTATAGCAATGTTTTTGGTGCTCTGTATGTAATTTCTTCAAATGAAAAAAATATTATGGGGTTTTATCATTAGCTTCTTTGTTTGAGTGAGAATTTGAAAATTGATGAAAGAGATGTTTGATTTGTAAATAAAACTATTTTAAGTAAATTATATACCAATGCATTTACACATTCCACAATCAAACCATTATGAATTTATTAAAAATGAAAAATGTAGGATGAATTTTATCTTTACCTTTGTTGTTTGAGTGAGAATTTGAAAAATTGCTTAAATAGGGAGCTTGATTTTTTGATAGTAATGTTTCGTGTGCCTTGTATGTTGTCGATGATGGAGTGGTGTGGATCCTGTGGTGCATGGTGTGGAGGTGGTAGTGTGTGGTGAAGGGGTGGAGTGCAACTTGTTTACTATTTAGAGTGGTAATGATATTGTGACATCGACATTCTCTCAGCTCGTACGAATATTATTTATGGAAAATATTTATGTTGATTAGATCTTTTCATGATAGTAATACAATTGTTAAGATAAAAAGAGCCATTTCATCTCGTTATGTGGGATAAAATGCATAAATAATATTTTGCGACCATTACTTGGAGATCGAATTGGGAAAGAGGACTACAACTTATTTTTATAAGGAGAGTTGGAAAAATATTAAAAATTTTATGGAATGTACAGGTAGGGAGTTGGCCCACAATTTTATATTATGATATTTTTTTATTTAATTGCAACGACGCCAAAACTCAACACCCCGCTATATTATATGTATAGAATTGTAATTGTTTATGTTGTGGATGCTACGCAAGTATACGTATCGTATCAAGTAATACGTGGCCTAAAGGAGAACTCGTTATCGATCCCACAAGTGGGAAAGAGAAAATTAAATAACAACTAATTTTAAAATAATAATAATAATAATTTTAAAATAGTATACGAAAATTTGGAATTCTAAATTTGAGCGCAATAAAGCAAACTAAGTATTTTAATTAGGTAACTTAACTAAGTAGAAAATTAATACGTATTGAAAGTGCAGAAATTAAACTAATTGCTAAATAAGTCTTTAACTATTCAAAAGTATCTTTCCCCTTGTTTAGAAATTTAAGTGGATTGATGAATTTAGTCAGATAATTTTAAGGTATCGTGACAAATAGGAGCATTCCTATTCTTACCCTTTGGTCCAGGTGTGTATGCGCAATATTGACTAATCCTATGTTTGATTACCGAATCCGCGGCTAGGCCGGGTGATACCGACTGCCACTTCGTAGCCTCACGTTCCCTCGCCCGAGGGCTAATATCTACACTTCGCCTTCAAACAACAGACCGAATTGAATATTTTGAGTCCGTCACACTAAAATGCTCAATCTACGCCTGATATTATTTCCTATTTATTTGCACCTTCCTTCCAAGGCTTTTAATTCCCCCGAATATCGATGTAATTTTTTACTATAGTCGATAATCAACATATTTTAACAAATCAAATGGCCATTGAAAGTAAATTAAGTTTTAAGTAAAATTATCACAATTTATTAATATATAAAAGTACTTCTATTTTTTAGTTCATCCAAGTCACTTAATTTCATAATGTGAGAAAGACTAATGTTCACTATACTGCATGGGAACTAAATTAAGCATCGATTTCATTTAAAGTTAAAAATAATAAATACAAATACTTATCTTGATTTATCCTCAAGGTACCTCGAGTTCCTTTGACTCTTCCTTCCAAGACAAGACGACTCACTAATTACTCACTAAACTCACTAAAGACACAATTTGACACACAAAACTACACTTAAAGACACTTAGAACTGCACACTTAGAACACACATAACACACACAAGACAGAATAACACTCAGAACACAAAAATAACACTTAGAGACACTTAGAGGCTGAATTTCTCGCTTCCTATATATGTAGAGGTAGGCAAAGGTCCAAGAGTGTGTAAGCATCTCTTCAAAAGGTGTCCAAGTTCAATGCATTCGCGCCATTTCAATCCAGCTCGCCGCCGGCGACGAACTACTCCGTCACGCGAGGCTTCTGTGAAGGTCTTCGAACCGCGCTATCTCGCCGTCACGGCTCGTTCGCCGTCGTCGAGATAGTTATAAAACCTTCGAATTTCTTCCTCATACCTTCGCTTCTGCTGGCTCGGGATTCGCCGGCCTACGACTAAAGACAAATTGCATTATTTTCTTTCCTTTTTGCTCCAAACTGCCTTTTATGATTTTTGCTTTTATCACCTAAATTCTCCATTCCCGCAACAAAATGTTAAAATACCTTTCTTTTAAAGCTAGTAATTTCATAAAAAATAGGTATGAATTTCTACAAATTTTTCTTTAAAGGATCAAAATCTCAAACTTACTTATTACTTGTCCTCAAGTAATTTTAAGCATTTCACATAAAAATAATGAGTTCTATAATAAGATTTTTCAATTTAAATACTATGAATTATATTAATTAATATCATAATAAAGTTAAATAAAAACAATTTATGTAATTTAATTAATCTTATAGAAATAAATTATTTGGGCTTATCGTGCCTAAGCATTTCTACTACTATTCATTTCATTTAACGACTATTTAAAAGAATAACTACTTAAGATATTCATATGATAAGAAATTCAAGAAAAACAATTATTAGGTAAAATTTAATCCATAAAACATAAGTTTGGAAATATCTAAGTTTTTCCTTTAGGTTAATTCAAATGAAGCCAATTTTTTCGATAAGACATCTCCTCAAGCTTCTCCTCATTTTTCTTTTTCTTTTTTCTTTTTCTTTTCTTTTTATTTTCTTTTCTTTTCTTTTCTTTTTCTTTTTCAAATGGCACATCAGATCCTATAGCCTCAAGAATAATTTCAACTTCATTTTCATCTTCCTAAATTTGAAACTTAGAAATATTTAGCTTATTTATACTTCATAGCTTTTACTTCATTGATTTTCAATCTTTCTTTTTCACTCAATACTTAAGAATTTTAATTTTAATATAGTTTCTTTACTAAAAATAGTTTACTTATATTCTTATTCCTTTAACCAAATATTTTAATTTATTTAATTAATGGAAGCACTAGAAATATTTTATTTAACTTTTATAATAATTAAATAAATAATTCATATTAATTAAATTTAAAATTTGCTATAAAAATCATTTTATAATAATTTGAAAATAGAAATTCGAGAACAAGTTAATAACTAAATTTGTATTTTACTCCCCCAAACTTAAATTTTTATATCTACTCTAAATAATGAAAAGGAAAGTAAATAACTATACCTTTGAAGTTTAGGTATTTCTTTTTTCTTTGAAATTTTCACAGGTTTTTTCATTTTTCATCAACCCGTAACGTTAGTATTCTCCATATATATATAAAAATTTAAAGAAAAATGCAGATAAAATCTGAGATAAGTATTAAATACAAGGGAAGATGAAATCCGGTGTCAAAAAGTGTTGAAATCGCTTCAAATCCAAGATCTCTCAAGCCCTAGGTCGGTTTTTGCGAAAATGAGAGGTTGGGGATGATGAATAATGTTTTTGACCGGTCAAAATATATGTTTTTCACGACCTCGCTGTCCGCGAGATTTTTCTCGCCATCGGCGAGCTAATATTTTTCGGAACCAAAACTCTCGGAAAAATCCGCCGTCGGCGAGAAATTTTGCTCTATCCTTCGCCGTCGGCGAGATCGATCTCGCTGTCGGCGGGATTTTTCTCGCCGTCGACGAGACTCCAAAAATTTAAATTTTCGAAATTCGTCACTCATTTTCGTCCTTGATTTGCCTTATATTATATTTCCGATCACATCATTTATTAATTTAATATGAAGATTAACTACTTATACACAAACAAATTCACACAACACAACAAATTAACTCTAATATTGAAATCCATGAGATGTACAAACTAACATAATTTTAAACTCTATAATCAAACTCCAATTCTCCAATCCTTACTACTAATCAGCATCGCAAACCAATCCACGACACACTAAATGCTGATACAAAACTATGACGCATATCTCAATTAAGTTTCGAGATATTCAAATCATCACTCCACACGTAATAAAATCTAACTCAAATCAAAGAACATAAATACAAACATACTATGGAAATCTTTACTACTACTCTTTAAGGTCGAATCTTCATCTTCTCCGATATTTCCGATATGACGATGATGCACAAATAAGTTATGAAAGGCTCGAAGGGAAACTCCGAGCGCATTCTTCAGATGATCCAACCCTTCCGTCTCGCAAATGAAGAAAGCTAGCTTCCAGTGTATCCGTAATGATCAAAGTGTTCCTTCATCCTCCAACTAATGTGATCAAATAAATCAGATATATTGTCGATTAAATCTCTCACATTCTCAGCTTCTTTCTCCATTCCTTTAATTTTCTTCATAAGTAACTCCGTTTTATCCGAAATAGGCCTTGCTATAGGTTTATTCGTGAAGCTCTATCGAGATAAATGTAATTTCATCATTATCGTCCAAAGTAGGGAACATATCTCGTAGGATTAAGCGGCTTCCAAGGTAACGTAACCTTTTCCCAAGCTTCATAAGAAACTCTGGTAATCGATCGCATAATGCAAAAATAAGTAGATGGGTGTCCTAGTCCGTGAACCGACCCATGCACAATTAAACCCAATGCGTACTTAACAATTATTGATCCAACATCAATAGAGCAATCCAATTTGAATACAATAATTCAATATAGTGCATTCCTTCGAAACTTTGTTTACCCTCATAAGTAGGTAACAATTTAGATGAGATGAAAAAGTGTCGATGCTTCGAGACAGGATTCAAAAGTGATGCGAGAAACTAACATACCCGTCTTCACACATTTCCCAATCTTCCGGTTCATCACCGATATCGAAATATCTCATTCATATTATATCGAGAAGGCACAAAATTTGAATAATGACATACCGAGGTGTTTTCTATAGAGAATAATTCATTTACTCTTGATGGAGTAAACGTCACCCATCTTCCTCTGACATGTACATTCCCATTGTTGATCGCATGTAAGTTAGAGTAGAACTCTTTCACAACCGGAATAACAACAAGCAGACGTAGTGTAAGAAAATACCTCACAGCTGCCGCCGTGCGATCGTTTCTTCTATCTTCGTAGTGGAATTCTCTAATCCTCGATCGACAAATCCACGTTCCTCGATAACTCTTTTCTTTACCAAAACCTTGTTGAATATCCGCCGCGCTTCCGCACTCACAAATTTCCTCCGGTTAAACACTCTGCAATTAGAGGAATCTAAGAATTTGGAGGCCATTATGGTGAATGGAATGAATTCTAGTGAAGAAGGCAGATTTAGAATGATTTAAGAATGGGTTTTCACAAAGGAATTGGTGTTGAAACCGTCCAAATCGGCATTCAAAGTATAAATACCTCATCTTTATAACTTCTCGCCGTCGACGAGAAGTTTCTCGCCGTCCGGCGACTCGCCTATAAAACCGCCTCCCATGTTCTCGCCGTCGGTAGGACGTTTCGCCGTCGCCGAGATCGATAAATAAACCGAATTTAATTTAGGCGCGAACCTCGCCGGTCGGCGAGTATCGACCTCGCCATCGGCGAGATTCCAAAATAATGTCCAATTTCTCTCTAAATCGAATAATTTCTTTTCTCATCATAATGGTTCGAATATGTGATGATTCTTAATAATAATCGAGTAGTAAAGTTTCAATAATATGTACTAACTATTAAGATATAATAAAAATAGATAACTAATATGGGCTGCCTCCCATAAAGCGCTTGGTTTAACGTCGTCGACTCGACCTAATTTCAATTATTAATCGAGTCGACTAAGCATTAAAACCTCTTTATAGTTAGGTCTTATACCTTCAAAATATGGTTTTAATTTATGTCCATTAACTTTAAATTTATGTCCAGTTTTTGGATCTTCGATTTCTATTGTTCCGTAAGAAAATATTTGTGTTATGGTGAAATGTTCTAACCATTGCGACTTCAATTTTCCAGGAAATAATCTCAATCTAGTATTATATAGCAAAACTTCATGTCCTGGTTCAAAATTTCTCTGATTAATCTTCCGATCATGCCATAATTTCATCTTTTCTTTATAAATCCGATCATTATCATATGATTCATTTCTTAATTCTTCCAATTCATTTAATTGCAATAATCTTTTCTCACCAGCTTTCCTTCATATTATAATTAAATTATTTAATCGCCCAATATCCTTTATGTTCTAATTCAACTCGGTAAGTGACATGTTTTTCCATATATAAGCCTCGTAAGGAGTCATTCCAATCGGAGTTTTATAAGCAAATTCTATAAGCCGATAATGCAAGTTGTCTAATCTAATGTACCAATCTAACTTATTTCGGGTTTACAAATTTTTCTAAAATACGTTTAATCTCACGATTAAATACTTCGACTAATCCGCTAGTCCGTGGATGATAAGCAAGTGGATATCTTATGAGTAATATTGTATTTTTCTACTAGTTTGTGAATGTATTTATTTCTGAAATGAGTTCCTCCGTCGATGATAATCACTCTCGCATTCCAAATCTAGTAAAAATATTTTTCATCGAAATTTTGAAACACTCTTAGCATCACACCTGTGTAAAGCTTCGTGCCTCAATCCATTTGGAAAAATAATCAACAGCTACTAATATATATGAGTTTCCAAATGAAGGAATAAAAGGTCCCATAAAATCTAATCCCTAAACATCAAAAATTTCAACTTCTAATATAAAATTTAGAGGCATTTTGTTTCTTCTAGATATATTTCCTACTCTTTGACATTTATCGCAAGTTTTAATATATCTGTATACATCTCTAAATAGAGTAAGCCAAGAAAATCCGTATCGTAGAATCCTATAAGCAGCTTTATCGATCCCAAAATGTCCTCCAAAATCGAATCATGACATTTTTGAATAATTGATTCAGCTTTCTTCATAAGGTACACATCTTCTAATAATTAAATCCTTACATCGCTTATATAAATATGGTTCATCCCAAAAATAGGTTTTCGTATCATGGATGAATTTTTTTCGTTGTTGCAAAGTTAAGCATAAGTGGTAAAATATTACTAACTATATAGTTTACTATATCAAGATACCATGGTATTTTCCACTCATCGATATTATATAGTTGTTCATGAGGAAAACTCGTCTATAATTTCATTTTCAATATCGTATAATTCATGATTTTCTAATCTCGATAAATGATCCGCAATTCGATTATCGGCTCCTTTCTTATTAACGATCTCAAAATCGAATTCTTGCATTAATAGCATCCATCTAATTAATCTTGGTTTGGAATCTTTCTTTTGCATTAAATATTTGATAGCAGAATGATCAGCATGCACGATACATTTTGTTCCAATCGTATAAGGTCTAAATTTATTAAAACCATATACTACCGCTAATAATTCTCTTCTCAGAATCGTATAATTTATTTCAAGCATCATTTAGAGTTTTACTAAGCATAAGTATATAACTTTAAAAATCTTTTCATATCTTTGCCCAAGAATCGCTCCTACAAGATAATCACTAAGCATCACACATAAGTTCAAATGGTTTCTCCCGGCTAGGTGAAACTATTATAAGTGCCGTAATTAATTTTTCTTTTAAGAGTTCAAAAGCATTCATGCATTCGATTGTAAATTCAAATTTTTTGTCCTTTTCGAGATGTTGGCATAGTAGGTTTAGTAATTTTTGAAAAATCTTTTATATAGCGTCCGTAGAATCCAAAGATGTCCAAGAAAACTTCTTACCCCTTTTACCGTAGTTGGAGGTGGTAATTTAGCTATAACTTGAATTTTTGCAGGGTCCACTTCCATGCCTTTTTCCGAAATTTTATGCCCTAATACAATGCCCCCGCAACCATAAATTGACATTTCTCCCAATTTAGAACTAAATTTGTTTTCTCACATACTTCTAATACTTTTTCAAGATGAGTTAAGCATGTGTCAAATGATGTTCCAAATACAGAGAAATCATCCATAAATACTTCTATTCCATGGTCAATTAACTTACTAAATATAGACATCATACATCTCCGGAATGTTGTCTG
The DNA here is from genome assembly GCA_022702705.1 of Papilionanthe hookeriana x Papilionanthe teres. Lineage (NCBI taxonomy): Eukaryota > Viridiplantae > Streptophyta > Magnoliopsida > Asparagales > Orchidaceae > Papilionanthe > Papilionanthe hookeriana x Papilionanthe teres. Next base: position 83,459,455 of record CM040426.1, read on the forward strand.
TGCATTACATAATCCAAAAGGCATTCTTCGAAAAGTGAAAGTTCCATAAGGACTAGTAAATGTAGTTTCTCTCGATCCTCGTGAGCAATTTGTATTCGATGATAACCTGTGTATCCATCTAGAAAACAAAAATACTTATGTCCTAGCTAATCTATCTAACATCCGGTCTAGAAATGGTAAAGGGAAGTGATCTTTCCTGGTGGCGTATTTAATTTCCTATAATCAATACATATACGCCAACCATTAACTTGTCTTATGGAATAAGATCGTTATTTTCATCGCGATGACTGCGTCACTCCTCCTTTCTTAGAACACAAGTGAATCGGGCTTACCTAAGCATCTGTCGTAAATAGGATATATAATACCATTATCTAACCATTTTAAAATTTCTTTCTTAACTACTTCTTTCATTATCGTGTTTAATCTCCTTTCGGGATCCGCTTTAGGTTTATGTTCATCATCTAAAATAATTCTATGCATACGTATTGAAGGACTAATTCCTTTAATATCCGCTAAAGTCCAACCAAAAGTTTTCTTATATTTCTTTAAAGTTTCTAAAAGTTTTTGTTCTTGAGATTCGCTTAATGCAGTATGAAATAATAACTGGTAAAGTTGAAGAATTACCTAAATAAGCATATTTCAAATGATCGTGTAATATTTTTAGCTCAAGTTCAGGAGGTTTAATAATTGATGGAACTATATTTTTGTTAATGTTTTCGCATTATCCAAAAATTCAAATCTTTCCCGAATATAATCTAGTTCTTCATTATTATCTTCAATTAATTCAAGTATTTTCTTTTTCTAATTTATCTTCGTAATATTCCTTAAAATGTTCTTGTTGTAAATGTTCAAGTATTTCCATCCGAAAACATTCATCATCTTTTTCTAAGTACGCAGATATTTCATTGATTTTGCAATATTAAAGGTAACTTTTCGGTCATTTACTCTCATAGTTAATTCTCATTTCGAACATCAATCATAGCTTTTCCAAGTAGCTAAAAATGTTCTTCCTAAAATGATAGGAATTTCTTTATCTTCCTCCATATCTAAAACAATAAAATCTACTGGGAAGATAAATTTATCCACTTTTACTAACACATCTTCAATAACTCTCTTAGGATAGGTAATTGAACAATCAGCTAATTGAAGGGTTACTGAAGTAGGTGTAATTTTTCCTAATCCTAATCTCTTAAAAATCGATAGAGGCATTAGATCGATGCTTCGCTCCTAAGTCACACAAAGATTTTCCATAAAATTTTTCTCCTATAGCTGCAGGTATAGTGAAAGTACCAGGATCTTTCAATTTTTCAGAAGCTTCTTCTGAATAATAAGCACTACACTCTTCACTAAGTGCGAATGTTTCATTATCGCTGAATTTTCTTTTCTTATTTAGAATATCTTTCATAAATTTTACATAATTTGGCATCTGATCTAAAGCTTCGACAAAAGGTATATTGATTGTTAATTTCTTTAGTATTTCAAGGAATTTAGCAAATTGTTTATCTTTTTTATGTTGAGTTAGTCGTTGAGGAAATGGTGGAGGAGGTTTTTCAACAGAAATTTTCATAGGTGTTAAAGGATGTTCTAAGTTTGAATCTTGTTGAATTGTTTCCTTTTCAATTTCCACTTCCTCTTTTTAGCTTTCAAGTTCTTTTTGAATTTGAGGTTCTAATTCTTTTCCATTCCTTAGTTGTATTGCTTTAATTTGTTCTTTTCCTTGATCTTTAGGATTTATTTATACATTACTAGGAAAAGTTTCAGGTATTCTATTATTTAGCATGACAGAAGAATATGTCCAAGTTGAGTTTCGATATTTTTAATAGATGTTCCTTGAATTTGTAATTGATTTCCTTGAATTTGTAGTTGATTTCCTTGATTTTGTAGTTGATGACCCATATTCAAAATTAATTCATCCATATATAATTTCTTATCTTCGAATCGAGGGTTATTGTTATTAAATCCAGGTGGGTAATTAGGTTTATAGTTTGGATTTGCTTGATTAGGTTGATTCATCCATTGTTGATTAGATGTGTTATTTCAATTAAAATTTGGATGAGTTTTCCAACCAGGATTATAATAGTTTGAATAAGGGTTATTAGTTCTATTATTAATAAGCATTTAAAGTTTCATAATTAGATTGAGATTCTATGATTTGTCCGGATGAGTTTTCTTCTAAAGTAGGAGAGTAGTTCATTCCAAAATGATCTAATTTCTTAGATATAGCAGTAATTTGAGAAGCTAACATAGATATTGCATCGTTTTCATGAATGCTAGCTATCTTTTCTGGATTTACTCGTATCGTAGGCCATTGGAAATTATTTGTTGTCATTTCTTCGATTAGTGCATAAGCTTCATCAAATGGTTTAAACATTAATGAACCTCCAAAGAAGAAGCATCGATGATTGATCTTAAAGAACCTACTAATCCATTATAAAAGGTTCGAATAATCACCAATCTGTAGCGCATGATGTGGGCATTTCCTAAGAAGTTCCTTAAATCTCTCCCAAGCTTCATATATTGATTCTCCATCTAACCGACAAAAAGAAGTTATATCATCTCTAAACTTAGCGAGCTTTAGATGGTGGAAAATATTTGGATAGAAATTTTTGTGATAATTCTCCCCAAGTTTTAATAGATCCAGTGTGCTAACGAATTCAACCACATTTTAGCCTTTATCCCTTAATGAAAAAGAAAAAGTCTAAGTCTTATAACAAGCATTAGATACTCCTTGATATTTAAAAGTAGCACAAAGTTCTAGAAAACTAGCAAGATGTAAGTTAGGATCTTCGTAGGTGAACCACTAAATTGATTGTTTTGTACCATTTGGATAATCGTGTGTTTAAGTTCAAATGAATTAGCAGCTACATTAGGGTTTTGAATAGTTAAATGAATCTCATCTGATGTAGTGTTGGCATAATCTCTTAATGGTCTTTGTTGGTTCATATTTTGAATTTCAGGAATATTCGTCATTTGTGATATATTTATAGTTTGTTTCTTTTGTTTTCTAATTCTTTTAATTGTATGCTCTAATTCAGAATCGTAAAGTATTAAATTTTCGTTTCTAAATTTGCGCATACAATTTTAGAATAGATATTAATTTATTTATTATGATTATTTTAAAATAGTCCGTTAGTCTAGTAAATTTTTCTTACTTTCCTCAGCAACGGCGCCAAAAACTCGGCCCACAATTTTATAATATGATATTTTTAATTTAATCGTAACGACGCCAAAAACTCGACCTCGCTATATTATATGTATAGAATTGTAATTGTTTATGTTGTGGATGCTACGCAAGTATACGTATCGTATCAAGTAATACAGTGCTCTAGTGGAGTCCTCGGTTTTCGATCCCACAGTGGAAATAGAAAATCGAATAATAACTAATTTTAAAATAATAATAATAAAAATAGTATACGAAAATTTGGAATTCTAAATTTAAGCGCAATAAAGTAAACTATGTATTTTAATTAGGTAACTTAACTAAGTAGAAAATTAGTACTTATTGAAAGTGCAGGAAATTAAACTAATTGCTAAATATGTCTTAACTATTCAGAAAAAGTATCTTTCCACTTTGTTTAGAAATTTAAGTGATTGATGAATTTAAATAGATAATTTTAAGGTATTGTGACAAATAGGAGCATTCCTATTCTTTACCCTTTGGTCCAGTGTAAAGAATATCGACTAATCCTATGTTTGATTACCGAATCCGCGGCTAGCCGGGAGGATACCGACTGCCACTTCGCAGCTCCCACTTTCCCCTCGCTCGAGGCTAACATCTACACTTCGACTTCAAACAATAGGACCGAATTGAATATTTTAGTCCGTCACACTAAAATGCTCAATTCTACGCCAAGTGATATTATTTCCCTATTTATTTGCACCCTCCTTCCAAGGCTTTCGAATTCCCGAATATCGATGTAATTTTTACTATAGTTGATAATCAACACATTTTAACAAATCAAATGGCCAGTTTGAAAGTAAATTAAGTTTTAAGTAAAAATTATCACAATTTATTAATATATAAAAGTACTTCTATTTTTAGTTCATCCAAATCACTTAATTTCATAAACGAGGAGAAAGACTAATAAACTACTCGAATGCATGTTGACTAAACTAAGCATGGATTTCATTTAAAGTTAAAAATAATAAATACAAATACATATCTCAATTTATCCCCAAGCAGACTCCTAGCAGTTCCTTTTACTCTTCCTTCCAGTACAGTAAGACTCACTAAAAACTCACTAACTCACTAAACACACTTAAAGACACAAATTGACACACAAAATATCACACAAAGACACAAAAACTGCACACACACACACACTTAGAACACAAATATAACACACTTCGAGGCTGAATTTCGGTCTCTATATACAGAGGTGAGCAAAGGACCAAGAGGTGTGTAAGCATCTCTTCAAAAGGTGTCCAAGTTCAATGTATCTGCGTCATTTGAACTAGCTCGCCGTCGGCGATGAACTACCTCTCTGTCGGCGAGGTTTCTAGAAGGTCTTCGAACCGCGCTAGCTCGCTGTCAGCGGGCTCGGGCTCGCTGTCATCGAGACAGTTATAAATCCTTCAGAAATGTCTCCTCGTAACGTCGTCGTCGGCGGGCTCGATCTCGCCATCGGCGACTCAGCACAAATTGCATTATTTTCTTTCTTTTTGCTCCAAATCCGCTCCTTTTTATGATTTTTGCTTTTATCAGCTAAATTCTCCATTCCTGCAATAAAATAAAGAAAATACCCTTCTTTAAAGTGCAATTTCATCAAAAATAGGTATGAATTTCTTAATAAAATTTTCAGTGAACACCCCCCCAAATTCACTTGGAACGGAGCCAGACGAAAAAAGGGAACTAGCTGTTTCAACAATGTGACGATATTTTCTTTCAGCAACTCCATTTTTTTCAGGAGTGTTAGTACAATAAGTTTGAAGAAAAATCTCATCAGAGCCAAGTAATTCAGAGAATTTAGTAGAAATATATTCACCTCCCAAATCACATCAAAAACACTAAATAGCAACATTATGTTGAGTTTTGACAAATGTATGAAACATATGATAAACACTAAAAAATTTAGAACAATTTTTCATAAGATAAATCCAAAAATAACTAGTATAATCATCAATGAATGAGACATAATACATAGATCCACCTTTGGTAAGAATCAGTGATGGACCCCATACATCCGAATGAACCAAGTAAAAAGGTGCAATAGAAAGTGAAACACTTTTAGAAAAGGGTGAAGCATAAAATTTAGAAAGTTTACAACCTCAACAATCATAAATATCATGAGTTATAACTCGCACAAAACTTCTGTAGAAACTAAGTATTTTAGAAGATAAGAAGAGAAATGTCCAAGACAAGAATGTCATAGATAAAATTTAGAAGATGGTGAACTCAAAAGAAATGATGACTGGTCAACACTGGAAGCTGCAACATCTGGAACTCTTAGCTCATCCAGAATAAAAAGTCTCCCTTGCCTACGGCCTGTCCCAATCAGCCTCTTGGATTGTGGATATGCACATAACAAGATGTGGAAGAAAGTTAAACGGAGAAACCAAAATTACAAAATTGATCAATAGAAACTAGGTTCAAATTAAGATTGGGGATACAATAAACATTTGAAAAGGATAAATGTGGTGTGCATGTAGACTCAGTGCCTGCTAGTGGCATAGGAGTGTCATCAGCTGTCATGACTGACACAGATGATGCAGGATGTAAGGATACAAATAATGTAAAATCAGATCACATATGATGAGAGGCTTCAGATTTAAGAATCCAAATGGAAGAAGATATATCTGATGAGCTAGAGGAAGGTAAACTTATATTTTAGGAGGTAGACATGACATGTGATTTTGTGGTAAGAAACTTTTGAAACTGCTCAGCAAGCGCGGCTACTGTAGGACCCGAAGAATATGCATGTCCAACACCATAAGAGTTTGTTAGAGGAATAATAGTTGCAACATTTGATGTTGGAGTCTTGAAGCTTCGTGAGTGCAACTGATTGAGTTGTTGTGTCTGCCATGATTTGTTTAGCAATTTTGGACATTGAGCTTTCCAATGACCTGTTTGCTTACAAAAGCTATATTCATCAAAACCAACATTTCCATGAGATTTACTTTTATTATGAGTAGCGGAAAAAACATACATATTAGGAGTGAGGAAGATCCCTTTCTCAACATTTTATTTCTCAGATTGAAACTTGAGACGAATCTCCTCAGCTAATAACTCATTAGCCACCGAGTCAACTGTTGGAAGAGGATTGTGATGTAAAATTATTCCACGAAGCCCTTCAAAATCATCTCGAAGAGCCATCAAAAACTGAACCAAACATTGTTCTTCTATATGATCAATATATGGTTTAAAAGCTCGTAATTATGCAGATTCAGTAAGAGATAACTGATCCCAAAAGTTAGTCATGAAAGAATAAAATTCTTGGATGCTCATGTTTTTTTGTTGAAGAGCATGAATGTTTATCTCTAATTGATATTGCTTTGCAAAATTTAACTACACATATAATCTTTCCAAATGATTCCAAAGTTCTTTGGCGGTTTTATATTTTGTTAATTGGACACCAATTGATTGTGAAACCAAGTTATTGAACCAAATGATTATTTTTGAATTGTTTGCTTCTCATAGTTTCAACCTTTATTCATATTTTTCATCATTTTCATATATGAGCTTAACAGAGGTTCAGAAACATAACCCCACATTCTTTTGCCTTTCAAACAATTGCTCAATACGTAATTCCGATAAAATTAATTTTGTCTATTTAATTGCACACTAATAAACTGAAGAGAATCATCTTTTTCACCAGTCATTGCTACTAGTATCAATAAAAAAAAGAAAGCAAACAAAAGGAATATTAAATACCAATAACAATTGATCACCCGAAAACTGCAACTGGATCTATCAGAACTGTCGTTGGACACTGCAAATGAGGCCAAAAATTGCAAATAGATCCCTGAAAACTATGCATGAATCAAAACATGCTCTGATACCATGTTAAGAATTGCAATTGAAATAGAGAAAAAGAAGGGATAGATAAGAGACAATGCAAAGTGGCTAGAGTTTCAATTGCATTAAGCGCCCATTACAAGAGTAAAAGATAAATATATGTACAATAGGCAAGAAGACTAAACTACCCTTAAGTAGAGCAAAATAATAAAAATGTAAAGACAATAATATCTAACAAGAGCAACCACCGTAGAACTCATGTGAAGGAAAAAGGGAAAAAGCTTACGATATTCCTTTTGATTCTTTTTGTAAGCAAAACCTGTAGGAGAAACCCAAGGGAGCTTCATACTTCTCATGTGATTCTTCCTGGATGCTTAAATGGCCAAATTTCGACACATATAAGGAAGCATATTTTCTTTTACAAATTCCAAAAGAAACTTGGAACCATTCACATTAATGGTGAGTTAATCACTTCTTAATTCATAAAAGGCAACTGCCTTTTCTATTTTGCAGCAAGGAGGCGAGAGTCCAATTTAGGAAAGCACCAGGTGGGCTGATAGAAAGGAAAAAAATAACAAAGGAAATTAATTAATTAAGAAACAATTAATTAGCTGCCTTAATTAATAGTAGATCGGGCTCAACTAATCTCAACAACATATGTTTTGATAATGTTTATGCAGTTCGAAGAACAAATTGTACTACATTGAGTTTTTTTATCTTGTAAACAAACTTGCTTTTTTGCTGAGATGATCTAAAATTAGAATTCCATAGTTTAGTTAATAACCCAACAATTTGTCTCTGTGGTTGAGATGTTCACACCCATGACTATCTGATTCATAGAGAGTTGGATTGTTTGATCTATGACAATAGTTGATAATTATGCTGCTGGACATAATTTAACGGTTTCTTAAGATTGGGTTATTGTTCATCTTAATTTACTCATTGGTATTGTGAGTGATAGTTTTTTGATAAATTATCATTGGATTCAATTCACGTGAAGCACTTTTAAAACTGTATTTTTCAAACAATTTAAACTGAATTGTGTTTATACTTCAGGGGTATAACAGTCATTTTGTTAGTAAACACTTTCAGAACTGTATTATTCAAAATACAAAGCTCTTGAAACAACAGCTTCTGAACAGCAGATTATCAACAACAACTTTAATAATCAACTTTTCTACAACCACAGCCGAAACAATCACAACCTTATACTTATAGCTCAAACAACCTAAATATAAATTACTTAATTACCCTCTGATGTCTGATTTTCGCTAATTCCGTCATTAGTTAAAATTTACGATATAATGACCGAAATTCTCTTACCAAACATGTGCTATTATTTTAATTTAAATTTTAATTTATGTCCATAAACGCCTCTAGAACTCCACTGATGCATCGGTCATAGGTCGGAGATCGGAGATCCCAAAGGCTCTCTCTCTCTCTCTCTCTCTTCATCGTCTTCCCTTCTCTCTTCTCTCGCTCTCTCTCTAGCTGTCCTCCACTCTCTACCTGCTCGCCTTCGCGGCAGGAGAAGAGGAGAGTCTCTCTCTCTCTCTCTCGATAGCTGTCCTCCACTCTCTTACTTGCTCGCCTCCTCTGCAGGAGAAGAGGAGAGAGAGAACGATATTTGGCTTGTGAGGGGATGGGTGGCTTATGCGCCAAAGAAAGCGGCAAGAAGACGAAGAAGAAGGATCAGATCGCAGACGCCTCACCTTCTGGTAGTAAAACCCACTTCTACTAGTTCTGATTCTAGTCAATTTTCGTTCGGAGGCTTCTAGAAATAGAAATAGTTCGTTTTTTAGATTTTTTTTTTTTTTTTTTTTTTTTTTGTGGAGATAAAGCAGGAATATATTGGTTTTCTATGGACTGTATCAGATTGAGCAGAAGTGATTCTTTGATTAATCCGGAAGGGCTTTCGTTGCTATTATTTTTTCAATTTTAAATTTGAAGTTGGGGTTTGGATTGATTGTAGAGTTGTGATGGCTTTTCTGGCCCGTGTTGCTCTGCTTATGTTGAAAGAGAACGTACGGATTGCGGTGCATTGATGCAGATGATTGAATCTTGCCATTGCCTTTTGTTTGTTCTCGTTGAGTATTAGTTCCTACTATATTTTTTGCACTTTTCTTTTTTTAGTAATGATTGAAATTTTGCATTTAACCCTAGAGGAACATGTTTATATGTGCTTCATACATGATTCCTGTATATGGGAATGATTATTCTGCGTCTAAAATAATCATTTGGTGCTTCGGTGGAAGAATTTTATCTTATTTGATATCTTAGTGATTTCACTAGTGAATTAATCTTATGGGGCATTTGTTTAGTTGAGTTTAGAAAATAGGGGAAATTAAACTGATGCCCCATGGTTGGCCTCTATTATTAAATAGTTCTATTGAATTTATTTTTCAAATGTATTGAATAATTTATTTTGATACATTATTCATCTATATTTTGCACCTCTCATGGGTACCCTAAGTTTTATCCTCTCTCTCTCTCTCTCTCTCTCTCTCTCTAAACTTGGTTATTGCTTGATGGTGTCTGGTTATTTCTTCCTATGTATGAATTTTACTGTATGTCTGGTGATAATCATATAAAAATTTTCAGTAGCTAGATTGAAGAAATTCAATGGATTTTTCTTAATAATCAGATGTAGTTTTTTTGATAACTTTTATTTTTATTTTTTGTTTTTTGTGAAAAATGTGCGGATCTACATAATTAAATTTAGTTAAACTCTTAAGAACATTAAGCAATTCATCCTAGAAAATATATTTAAAAAGCATCGAGTTTACTGGATTTTATCATTTGATTGTATGTAAGTAGAAATTGATAAAAAGTTTCATCCCTATAAACATATTTAGAATCCTTCAAAAGAAAGGATTTCGGTTTTATACTCAAAATTAGTGAAAATGATAGCCAAATGTTTCATTAAGGCAGTCAATTATTGAAATATGAATGCCATAAACAATCTCACTTGCTTGATGCTACTATTACAAGATATTGATCATATGTTACTGTTAATTTCCCCAGTAGATAAGTCTGCTAAGGCAAGCCAATCAGTGGATAACAAAAAGGAGGATTTTTCAGAATGCAAGGAATTGTCAAATAGTGGGTCTCAACAGATTTCTGCTCAGACATTTACCTTCAGGGAACTGGCAGCCGCAACAAAAAATTTTAGAGCTGATTGCTTTCTTGGAGAGGGGGGATTTGGCAAAGTTTATAAGGGTAGGTTGGAGAGCTCTAACCAGGTTAGTTTGTAGCCTTTGCTGATCTATTTATTCAACAAGCCTCTTGAAATTTTTTTCCAAGGCAAACTCATTACTGCTAAAAGTGATTTTTTTTCATTCCATTTTTTTTTTCAGTTTTTTTTTATTTTCTTTGATGCTTGTTTATTATTTTTTAAATACTTCTATGCTAACTTATTTGAAACAACAAATTTCGTTTTAGTTCTTCTTGTTTATTATTAAGAAACTTATATTGAAACAATTTGAATTCTCCAAAGTTAGTAGTTCATGTTGCAACCGATAGGGATGAATGTAAAATGAGAATCCCTGAAGTTTTCAGGTTCTCATGCTAAGATAATTATGTTTTAACTAAAAAATATTGTGTTATTATCACAATTTTCTTAATATTGTGTTTGATATAATTTTTTATTATGTTGGCTAACTATTGTTTATTATGTTATTGCACAAAATGCTTGTTGTAATTGTTATACTTAAGGAATAAGATAATTATATGACTTTATTGCCTATTTCTTTCAACTTGTCTATGAATCTTATGCCACATGGACTATTTGGCTTCCAGATTGTGGCTATAAAGCAACTTGATCAAAATGGTTTGCAAGGAAATCGGGAGTTCCTGGTTGAAGTGTTGATGCTCAGTTTGCTGCACCATCCTAATCTTGTTAATTTGATCGGTTATTGTGCCGAAGCTGACCAAAGGCTTTTGGTCTATGAATACATGCCATTGGGATCGTTAGAAGACCATCTTTATGGTACGCTGTTGTTCATTTTGTTTTTGTTGTTTATTTTGAATGCCTAAGGGTTGTCTGGTGACAGATTCAAGCAGAATTTAACTTAAATCTTGTCACACAGTAAAAATGTCAATTTTAAATCTAATATTTTGTAAATTCTGTTCCTTCTCATTTCCTTTTCAGTTTTGCTTTAATTCCTGGATTTACTAAATTATGCTGTATCTTGATTTATAAGAATTACTAAAGCTATTAAAGCCGTTACCATAAAATCCCTAAGAGTCCATTTGGCTGATTTGTTTTAGAAATTATGTTCTTGAAAAAAAAAAAAACACACACACACACACTCACGTATGTTTACTTGATCTACCATTTGGTTGAATGTTCTTAGGATTTACACTCTACAAGCAGCTTTAAGGTCCCTCAAATGTGATGATTCTGTTTTCATACATAAACTAAGTGAAAAATTGAAGTTAGCATGGATGTTGCTTGATTCTATCATATGCTTGATGTTAGAAACCGCATTTTGAAAAATAACGAAATTTATTGGATTTTGTTATTTTGTTGAATGAAATCTAAACCCCTTAAATGTGATGAATTCTGTTTTGACGCATGCATTAAGTGAAAAATGAACTCATCATTTTCTAAAACATTCTTTATATATGCAATTGGCCAAATTGAGCAGCACGAAGTTGTGTTTTGTGTTCACGTGTATTTTGATTTGTGTTTATTCCATTCGTCTAATGCCACAGATCTTACTCCACAAAGGAGGCGACTCGATTGGAATACGAGAATGAAAATAGCTGCAGGTGCAGCAAAGGGACTAGAATATTTACATGATAAGGCCACTCCGCCAGTTATATATCGAGATTTGAAATGCTCGAATATTTTGCTTGGAGATGACTATCATCCAAAGTTATCGGATTTTGGTTTGGCAAAACTTGCTCCTGTTGGTGATAACACACACGTGTCCACCAGAGTGATGGGTACTTATGGATATTGTGCCCCCGAGTACGCAATGACCGGACAATTGACAGTAAAATCAGATATTTACAGTTTTGGGGTTGTGCTGTTGGAGCTAATCACGGGAAGGAGAGCTATTGATAATTCCAGAACTGCAGGGGAGCAGAATCTAGTTGCATGGGTGAGTGTTTTCTATCCCCCTCGAAGTTATTAAATTTTAGTTTTGATCTTTTACTATAGCATTTTTATGTTTTTTACTTGAATTGGTTTATTTTAAAACTTAGTGAATTTGAAAAGATTGTTTTTTTTTTTTTGCCATTCTTAGTACATTTAGTTCACTGTGTGATATTTTCTTATCCATTCATAGAGCACATTTTATTTGATACCTTAGATAAAAGTGTTAATTGGTTAACAACAACAACTACTACAACAACAAAGCCTTAATTAATCCCACTAAGTGGAGTCGGCTACATGAATCTTTTTTCTCCATTGCATCCTATTTAGTGTCAAAACTGAAATAATTTTGTTGCTATGATTTGGACTTGGAAATAAATTTTTGGTTGTTGGATTTAAAATTTTGGCTTTTTGTTTGATGTTTGTTTCCAAAATTGAATTGAATGCAAAATTGAAAAACATTCCATGAGTGTAAATCCTTACTACAATCTGGAAACTGTAGATTGTGTTTTGGATTAGTTTCTATGAAGTTTGATTTTGGCAAAATTGAACAGAACCAGCCGAACATGTGGTTCGGATTTGGACCAGACTTTGGTAGGTTTGCTTTCCATATCTGTAAAAGCCGTCGACCTTAGTGAACTGAAGTGATGGAAACGTCCGACTAAACACCCCTTCTCCTAGAGATTTAGTTGGTGTTAAGAACAATTTTTCTATAGAATCAATCTGTCTATACACAGATTTACATTTCAAGGCATACATTCTAAATCTTATTATCATCTAATTGTGTAAATATTGTATCTACCTTCTCAAACCAGTTAAATTAAGGGTAGAAAAGTTTGCAGCTTTAGTATGCTGTAACGTCATACTACAAGTCTAAGGGTATGTCAAGTAAATATAGAGATGGCTTATCATTTGCATTGGTGATCAAAGAATAAAAATAAGAAACTCATAATCGGAACGAATTAATTTTTTTGCTGCTGACAAAGAGCTATGAATGAAAACTAATGGAGCTTTAATCAACAAAAACATCAATGAAGTTCAAAACTTGTTGTTTGGATTACTAACCTAATCTGTTATATGACATCATTGTCTTCTTTGCTTTTATCCTGGCGAGTAAAGTGTCAAAATAGTCCAGTGAATATTTGCATGGGGTCATTTAAATCCCAGAGTCTATAAAAGTGTCAAATTGATCCCTAGATTCTTTAAATTGGAGCTTGAATATTCCTCAGTGGGGACTATGTCAGCCCATATTAGAATTGTCTGGAGACTAATTGACACTCTGTAGACTCTTATGACTAAAATGACCCCTGCAAAAAGTCAAGGGGTTAGTTTAACATATTTCTCTATTCCTAGCTATTTGAGTTCAGCTTTATGAATTATCTATTTCTTCATGAGATTCAAGTGATTCAAGAGATTCATGAGTTCAAAAAAAAAGAGTAAGAAAATCTGATCTAAAGTTTGATAAGAACATATTAAAATCTTATCTGATTGTAGGCCCGCCCCCTGTTCAAAGACAGGAGGAAGTTCTCTCAGATGGCTGATCCAATGCTCCAGGGTCAATATCCTGTGAGAGGCCTTTACCAAGCTCTCGCGGTCGCGGCCATGTGCGTTCAAGAACAGCCCACGATGAGGCCTCTGATAGCCGACGTCGTAACAGCTCTCAACTACCTCGCTTCGCAGCTCCATAACCCGCAGATGGCACCAGTTCAAAGCACTTCTCGATCGACCTCATTCGGTACCCCTCCTCGCACAATCAAGGGAAAACAAGGCGAAGTTGGGAGGCACGAGAAAACCTTTGAAAATTCTTCAGTAAACCAGTTGTGATTTCATTGTATATTCTTTCTCACCAATCTTTTTCGTAGTGTAAGCTGATAAGTCTAGTCGGAACCTGTGTTTTCTTCATAGTTAGGCACTCCACTGCTATTTAGATTTTTTTTTTATTATTGTAAGATTTACATATATAACACTTGATTCTTCTGTATGTACATATCTAATATCTAAACTTCAATTTTTACATTATGCCACCTTACCTATGCATGAAAAGGTTTATCTTACTTTTTATTTGTTAAAATAGTGGTATTTTTTCTGTGATACGAAAAATTTGTGTGGTATAAACGTAAATGTGTTGTTTAGGTATTAGATATGTAAATACATATGAATTAGGTGGACTTGTATGTAAATACCTATTTACTGGCAGATAACGGTCATGTTCTCTTTTTTCTTTTATGTGAAAATAGTCCAGAAAGTGACGGTTCATTTGTTGCTGTACATGTGAGCTTCTGTAACTATGCCCAATGTAATGAACGCCATTCATCTCTATTGGCATTATTTTGCTTAGTTAAAAGCAATAGTTCTGTTTAATTATGTACTTATCGAGTTGCCATTTCTGCCTGTGCTGCTCTTGCAAATAGAAGTTTATTGAAGGGACATTTGAATGCATGCTACGTAATTCATTGTATTTATAGCATCTTAAAATTCTTACTATGAACTTTAGGACTGGAAATCTGGATGAAATATTTTCTTCTTACAGATCTTTCATTAACTAATAATAAAGTCCAATTTCTGAATGTCTATGTAGTTAAGAGATGGTATTTAATAAAAAAATAAGAAAGTATTTATTTATTTACCTTCTCAGTGGCTTTGGCATTTTAAATTTTATTTATTAAAATTATTTATGGAAAGCCCTTGAAGTACAAGAAGTCTCTTTTGAAAAGGATCAATACTGAGGTTATGTATTTTTTTAATAGTATGGAAGTATATGAAGTTATTATAATGCGCAAAGTGAAAATGGACAAGAGTTTGTTTTAGTATTTTAATATTTGAAAAATAGAAATTTCTCATATCAAACGCCACAAAATGCCAAACAGCATATCGGGAGCAGCATTAAGAAAATGGCACGACCTTTCCGTAGCTCGTCTGAAAAAAAAGGAATTATTGCATGCAGTTCCGTTCCTCTATTATGGTTCTTCTATTTTATCCATGTTCCGATCATACTCTACATGCATAAATTTCGAAGAGATCTAGCACATGAACGGACACAGAAGTACGGTCAGAGATGACCAACATAAGGAAGAACATATGTCCCATCACCTGAAGCCCCATTCGAGCCAATGACCAAAGATATATCGAGCCGAGAAAAGATATAAGTCTAACTCTCGCCCTAATATTGCCAACCGACTCATAAGAACTTCCAAGGCTATTCATCAGGAGATTGAGGGTTCTCACCACGATATGCTCGGTGAACACCCCAAAAAAACTGTTTGTCAATGGGTGAACTACCTGATGTTATGGTAATTCACCATTTGCCTAATAACCTAGTCTCATCTTGATGACAGGAGCTCCTCATTCATGGGTTGATAGCCAAATGCCGGACCAAAGAAGTGGTTCTGTTGAATTAAGTCGACTAAGCCAAGTCTGGAAGACTGGAGATCAATAGGAGCTAATCGGCAACCCCCAAGTCAACATCGTCGGTCGAACAAGTCTTGCCAATCCAAGGTCAGCCAACCTTAGCTCATCGAATGATAGGGTAGTGGAGCAATATGCTCATTTATATAGATACGCAAAATGTTTTATAAAGCCCCCATTAAAGCAAGGGTAAGCATATAATTATACAGATTGTGATCCCTCTTCTATAAATAGTGGGCTCATTTCTTCAGTAAATGCTAATTCATCAAACACATTTCTCCCATTCTACGGTTCACTACTTTGCTCTCTCTCTCTCTCTCTCTCTCTCTCTCTCTCTCTCTCTCTCTCTCTCTCTCTCTCTCTCTCTCTCTCTCTCCCTCTCTCCCTCTCCCTCTCCCTCTCTCCCTCTCTTTCTCCCTCTCTTTCTTTCTCTCTTTTGTTGTATGCCCTATTCCTTGGGTGGGACTCCTGTAAAGATTCAAATTCATCATCCTAAAAGGTGCGGTGAGCATAGATCATGTCAGCAATAAGAAAAGGAGCACAACAAGGAGAATAAACTCACCATAGAGACACTATTGGCGTGGAGTTCACTAGAGAGTTTGTGCAATAACAAATATAATAGTTGAAGGGCTAGATGTTGGGTCAAATGTTAGAAGTCATCCGAGAAGCAGTTGTTTGAGGTAGGAAGGAGAACCCTTGGAAGAAAGCGCCGACGCACAACCACTGAAGAGCGACTTAAGCCCTCGAAAGAGTAGGAAGCTCCCAGTACCAAGACAACATTGGATTCGCTCTGATTGATAGAATGAGTTGGATCTGCTCTGATTGATAGGTAGCAATTCAGGGGTACTAAGGCGCCCTATCAGCCTGAGAATGTATTCTCTTAGTAGATTTCTGATGCTAATCCCTCAGATGTTCAAAATCCCTTCATTGAATTCCTGCAGAGGTTGGACTGATCTGACCGACCATATTGTCTCTTTTGAGTCGACTATCTAGCTACTGAGGATTACAGACGCCCTGAAGTGTCAACTATTCTTCACCAAGTTAAAGGAGTTGACCTAAGGTGGTTCAATAGACCACCGAATAAAGTGATCACCTCCTTCACCAACTTCAATAGAATATTTGAGGCGCAGTTCATTAGTGCCCAAAACTGCATAAAAGTTTGTAGGCACCGCTGCAGATCAGCCAAGGACAAAACAAGAGCCTATGATAAGTTATTACTCATTTTCAGAAGGAGATGTTGGAAGTGTGAGATTTGGAACCAAGGTAGCACTTGCTGCCCTAGCTCAGGGGATGAAGGAGGGCCCTTTCACTATGCTTTATGTCTCCAATGACAAAAGACTTTAGTAGACAAACAATCATATTTTAGTTGATCAGTACAACTCCACCTTTTCCTCTGCAAGGGTATAGTCAATCAGTCATTGTTTGTAGAAGAAGGCCCCTAGAGACGATAGGTGGAGATCGTTACATCCTTCCTCTTGTCCACGATATGAAGATAACCAAACGCCCTGGGACCACATGAGGGGACAATAGGAGCCACAACCAAGGTCGTCGAGCCTGATATCTTGACTAAAGGTAAGGTCATTACCATGAACGATTGTTTAATGACCATGAAGCATCAAAGGCCACTTTGTTGAGAGTCTCAATGACAGAGCTAGTGGAGGCTATTCAAAATATTGATTACTTCAAGAAAGCACCATGGATGAGAGCCAAGGCTTTTCTCCGGGACACATAGAAGTACTATTCTTATCATAGGGACCGTGACCATGACATAGAGGAATGCAGATACCAGTAGAGCTTAGTTAAGGAGTTGATAAGAGCTATAAAGCTAAAGGAATTTGCGGCACTAATAAAAGTGACCCAAAGGCAAGGGAAAGCTCTGGTAGAAGAAATCCCAGATGTGCTAGTTCAAGCGAATGCCATCCACATTACTATATTTGTAGTGGTAATTTTGGAGGAGATTTGTCCCGACAAACTAGTTAGAAAATGCTCTTGTCGAGAGAACTGTATACAACTACCTTTATTTGAAAATGCAGCACCCATCCACCTATCACTTTGATTGACAAGACTTGCTCCCCCAAGAGAAATCCTAACAATGACACCATTATCTTTACAACGATGATATGCAACTACCAGATAGGTTGTATTTGGTCAACTCTGGCAGTTTCGTGAACATCCTGTTCAAGTTACTGTTCGACAAGATGACCCAACCAATTACAGGTGGCGTCTGCCGACTACAACCAAATAAAGAAGCACCCAGCTAATGCGGGAAAAAAATGACGTTAACTAGTGAGGGTGTATATTACTATAATTTAATGCCATTGGCTTAAAAATATTGAGCTACTTACCAATATCTCATTGATATAATATTTTATAAACAAAAAGATAAAAATATTGAAGTTTATGTGGAAGATGTACTAGTTAAGAGTTTGCCAGCTAGACAACACATAAATGACTTAAATAAAATATTCAAAACCCTTAGAAATTAAAACATGAGATTAAATCCACTAAAGTGCACCTTCGGGTGTCAAAAGGAAAATTACATGACTATCTTCTAACTTTCGAATGCATAAAGGACAATATGAAGAAAGTACAAACATTGTTGAATATGCCTTCTCCTAAGAACACAAAAGAGGTGAAAAAGTTCATTGTCAAAATCATTGGCCTGAGCCAATTTATTTAAAATTCGAACAAAAATTGCAGACTTCATTCATGTTGTCCTACAAAATGAAGGAGAAGCTGCTGGTTGAAATAATCTTCATAGCCAATAGGTAGTGATGGTCTCAACTTTTGATGAGGAAAATCTAGCCGATTTGTAGGAGGTAAACATTGAACGAGTATGCTCACACTCAATCTCATAGAAGAAAAGTGGACAGATTTAGCCCTTCGACTAGAAGTCGAGAGGCACATGACTCACTATTACAACAAGCCCATTCGAGAGAACACATATGCCCCCGAGGTTCTTACGCTGAAGAAGGCCAATCTAGTGGTGCGTGAACAAGATACCAGAAAGTTGGACCATATGTGGACTAACATGTTCGTCATTAACCAAAGGGTCAACAGGCTCAATGCATACACTAAGAAAGGAGTCCTTAGGAATTGGACTGAAGATCTAAAAAAAATAATCTTTAGATAAAATCACTTCTACCATTAATCACACCTTATTTATAGAAGCCATGGGTACTGAAATATAGGGAGTGCAATTATTAAAATACTGATTATGAAATAAATGAATCTACTTTTTTATTTAACTCTTATTTTCATCGTAGTTGTCACTTTTAAGATGTAAGAGAATTGAAGAATTAAAAGTCTAAAATATTTACATCAGAAACGTGTCAGCACGAATCTTGATAAGATCTAACAAACTAAGACAAATCGCAAAGTAAGGTCAGGGATGGCTCACAGAAGGAAAACTGAAGATCCAATCACTGGAAGATCAAAGATCCAATCGACCAAGTACAAATCCTTTGGATCAGGACATGAAGTCGATCGAGCGAAGGTCGTCTAAGCCAATGACCTGAATTTATTGAGCCAAGAGAAGGTATCAACCCAACTTTGGTTGCAACATCACCAACCACCTCATAGAAGTCTCTAAGACCCTTAAGAATACCAAACGTTCTCACCATAATTAGTCCACAAATGCCCCAAAGTGGCCTTTTGTCCAGGTGGCTAATTGTTAAATTGTGGTAGTTCACTCTCTACTCAATAACCTAGTCTCATCATAACGATAGGAGCTCCTCACCTAGGAGTCAATTGTCGATAGCCAGACCAAAGCATTTGACTGAGTGAAGTCTGGAAGACCATATATCAATTAGAGCCGGTCAGTAGCCCCAACTCAGCAGTCAACCGAAAGAACCTTACCGATCCAAAGACCACCAACCTCAGTCGACTGAGGGATAGAGTAGTCAAACCATACACACACACACACACACACATATACATACATCAATAATTTTTAGTCTGTAATGTTTTGATTAAGTGGAGCAAAGGATAAAATTAATAGTATGGAGGAGATCCTCCATGGCCCGACTCAAGTATTCATTTATTTAGATTTAGAAAGGACATGCTACATGAGGTTGATTTGGATTAGGCCCTACTCCCCCACAGCTAAGCCAGCTATGTTTATTGACTGGACGCAGCAATATCAGTCCAAAATTCAATGCTAATCAAATATTAAGGCCGTCTCAGTCACTTTCCAAATGGCCATCTGGTGCAATATTCAGTTCTCCAATTGGGCCCCATCTTACTTCAGCCACCCTTTGGATTATGTCGAATCAATTCAGGTTGACTTCTTAAGCCATTCGAGAAAGAGAGATAGAGAAATGGATATAATTATAAAATTGAGTAAGGGATTAAAATAATTTTCTAATTATTTACATGGGAACATTTTAATTTTTAAATTAGTAAATA
This sequence comes from Papilionanthe hookeriana x Papilionanthe teres, assembly GCA_022702705.1. Taxonomy (NCBI): domain Eukaryota; kingdom Viridiplantae; phylum Streptophyta; class Magnoliopsida; order Asparagales; family Orchidaceae; genus Papilionanthe; species Papilionanthe hookeriana x Papilionanthe teres. Next base: position 83,479,323 of record CM040426.1, read on the forward strand.
TTTTGAATTAATAATCAAACTCTTTTACTAGGGATTGAAAAAATTGCTCTAAAATGTTGTCTCATCGTTTAGAAATTGTGCTTGCGTAACTTATCCGAAAGCGCTATTGCTTTTTTATGCTAAACACGGAACGCGGTTCGAATTCTACAGTCTGCGTTTACAAATTAGTAGCCCAAATACACCCTAAATTGATATTTTTTTATGAACTTTATATTAAAACATATGAGATCATTTTGACACTTTTTTATTTATATAATTTAAATACTTAGACTTGATATGAAATAAATATAGATACATGTCATCTATTTTAATACTCGAATTACTAAACATTACTTTCAATAAATAAAATTAAAAAAAAAACCAAAAATCCTATCAAATTTGTGTCCATGAAGAAAAACAAAGTCTTAACTATGAAAGATATGAGTGATTTCGCTTAAAAAAATGAAGAATAAAAAATAAAAGAGTGGCAACAAATTAATGGCTTTAGGAAATTTTTAATATGGTTTGTATTCATCTCTTAACACCCATGAAATATTAAATTTGTCATGAAGAAATTATCGTCTCTTCAAGCTCGATCTAATAGAATTTTCATTAGCGGGAAATCTTTCCTTCAAGGCATTGCCACCTCTGCATTCTAAATCTCATTTTTCTTCGCCCGATGTCATATTACATCATGAATGAGTTCGATTTTTCAGGATTCTTCCAAGCTTCCTCTCTACTTCTATTTCTTATGCTTGAAATAAACTCATATATCTTGTATGTTGAATATAGCCCTATCTAATAATTATTGGAGACAATTCTTTGGTATTAGTATGGAATGCATCTTTTTGGGAGATTTAATCATTGTTTTTACAACAATTGAATAATGTTAAGTCTACTCTGAAGAGCATCAAATTGAGTTCTTTTCTAAGCATTGCCAATTGTTATTTCTTTCTCTTAAAGATGAATAGAATAAGACATAATAGACTTGGAAGCCTAACCTCTTAACTTGGACCTCTTGCATAAAGCTCTAAGCACTTGAAAAAATGTTGGATGCCACCATCTTTGAGAATAAATGGATAATGCAATGCACTAAATATTTACATTTCTCAATAAAGGGAGATGATGTTATCAAAAGATCAGGATTAAAGAAAATCTTAATCCTCATAAGGAGATTGCTACCTTTGGAGAAAATATTACGTCTGGATATTGCATGTCTGGACCGTTAACAGCCGGGCACCACGTCGCCATACAAATCGGCGCCAGGCGAAGTGGCGCCCGGTAGTTAGCCGTCTGGATGTGCGGACATCCGGATGTAATATTTTTTTCCTACTTTTGATGGCTATTTAATAATATAACATCTCATTTTAAAAACCTATTAATTAATAGCAACTATGAGTCTTCCTTCTCATCCTTACTTCTGACTCCTCCATTTAGAAAGTTTGATTGATGTCACCTTCTTTGACAATAAATGGATCACTCAATATGCTAAATATGCATGACTCTCTAAAGTGGTAGATTATATTAAATTCTTTCATGAAAATATTAGGATAAGGAGAGTTCATAATCATTTTAAGGATATCTCTATTTTGGATGGCTATCTATGCTCTCGATTAGGGTTGTTAAAAAAATTCATTGTTCGCGAACATATATATATATATATATATATATATATATATATATATATATATATATATATTGTTGTTGTTTTGTTGTTCTTTTGTGGTGTGAGTTGTATTTTTCTTTTCTTTAGAAAGAGGACCTTTAGGTTTCTTTGTTTTTTTGTGTGAGTTGTTGTGTGTGGTGTTAGATAGGAACTCTTTCCTATTTTTGTAATTCTTTTTATTTGATGAAACACGTAAAGAGTATTTAGTTGCTCTTTCAGATAAAAAAAGAAGCAATGTTTGGTGATTTCGCAAGTAAATGTGTTAGAATGGTCGACAATTTGGATCAAGTTGCCTCCAAAGAGAAGAAAATTGTTGTGAGGAATGCATGCTTTGTAAAGTGAGACAGAATAGGGGCTTTTGAAAAATAAACAAGCATGATTTTCAGTCATTGACTTGTAGGATCCAGTTGCACCCCTCTATAAAGAAAAATATCATAAATTTTCAATCCTCCAATCAAATTTTTCACATAATAGAGCCAAATTTGATGGCATACCCTTTAAACCAAATATATTTTCTCTAGGGGTGTAAACGAACCAAACACGAACGAACAGAGCTAGCGTTCGTGTTTGAAATGTTCGAACACATCACTGTTAGTGTTTGGTTCGTTTAACAAACCGAACGAAAAAAATTATTTGTGTTCGTCTCGTTCATTTATCGAACGAATCGAGCACAAACTTCTTGGCGAACCGAACACGAACTGTTCGCGAACAACGAGCTTTTTGACGGCCCTAATTTTCTCCAATCCTTTATAGGCAAATCCCTATAAGCAAAAGAGTAAATAACTTTATGTGTATCGCAAACATGCATACTATCAAAATTGGAGTGTTATCATGTTTAAACAAATAATTTCTATCATTTTTTTATCTTTAAAAATAAAAAATTAATAAAAATTTTATCAGCCCATGAAATTATTGCCTCTTTGTTGTTTTGTCTGACTCATCTCCTTACAGCGCTGCAGACAGATAAAAACTTTCTAAAAATCATTATTTTATTTTTTTTTTGGATAAAAAAATTCAGCACATTTCTTAAAGTTTCTATTCCTCCGCGCAGCGCATTGGCAGTTAGTAAAAAAAGATCATTTTTAACTTTGGAAACTTCTGTTTAAAATAAATTTCTTTTTTTGGATATAATACATTCTTTTATTGAAGCACAACTTATTTTAATGATGAATCATTTTACTTACATATATTTTAATTATGTATATCTAAAACCCCTTAAGATAGAAGATTTATGTTCCTACATAAGGTTTTAGAAACCCGTTTGAGACAGCTTATAAATATATGGGGCGTTTTTGAAAACGCTGTGGTACACTTTGGATCGCACGTTCTGTCCGTTTATCCGGTAACAGAGTGGGATTTTTACACTAAGCAGACCGCGGGTCGAATCTCGCGAGCCGCGTTTCAGGATAAGCTGCTTATCCTGAAATGCACAAGTTGCCCAAACGCACCTTAAATAAGATATTGAATCGGTAAAGAGTAAGATTCAAGATTTAAAAGTTGAACCAGAATTGAATCGACGGATTATATAATAAATTATAAATTTATTTAAATATGATACGAATAATATCGTTTTAAAAAATTGACCGTGAAATATAAAATACATATCTCGATATATAATAGCTAACGTCGCAATAATTTGGGCGTGTTATTTTAAAAATTAACAACAATTTATTTTTAAAAAGATTAAATATGAAATATATGGATCACAAGAAGACAATTAATTTTAAAAAAATTTAATAATGAACAAAAATTAAATGTTGTAAGAGTCTAAAATCTGCTGTGCGTGTCTGCACCTCAATCATCTTATAATTTCGGCTCCGTTTGAGATCATTTTCTTTTTTCTATTTGTTGTTTTTGAAAACAAGAAACCTAAAACAAACTTAAAAATAGTGTTGTTTATTCATTTTTTTTAATTTTTTTTATTTAGATTTTTAAACACGTGAGACGTATTTTCAAAACATCAAAAACACAAAAATTTTGTTTTTGTTGTTTTAAAAATATGTTTTCTGGAGCTATATCCTAAAATCTTAAATTAGTTTAATCATCATTGGTTGAAATTAATCTAAGCAAATTAAGACATTAATCCACTAATTAACTCCTAAACTTGCTTAATTAACTCATTAATAAATTAATGGAAATATAAAAGAACTTAAAATCAACCAATTAAAAAAGTACTTAATTAAACTAATAATTATCAAATTAAACTATTAATTATTTAAATGGAAGCTAAAAGAATTTAATTAACTCATAATTACTCAATTTAATAATAAATTTATTTAATTAACTTAATAATTAAAACCATAATAATTCATTAATTCATAATAATTCATTACCTTAATAATTAATTAATTAAAACCATAATATTTAATTAACTTAATAGGAATGAATATAATCAATTATAATATGAACTTCATAATCAATGGTGAGCCTTAATAGGAGTTTAGGTCTTCATACTCAGCGGCAATGATTCATTGCAAAAAAAATTTAGGTAAAGCCCATATTTTCAAAATGTCTTGCATAGGAGAAACAACTCTAGCCCTAAAACTCTTATAGGCTCCATAGATGTATAAAGTTTATTAGGAATATTTTGAGAGGGGGGGATGAATTGTTCTATATATACGAGTAAGAGTTGTACACCCATTCACAAATTAAAATCAGCAAGCACTTGTAACTTGAGATCAAGTCTTGATAGGAAATATATGTCATACTCTCTTGACAGTGAATAAAACTTGACTTTTAAAAGTAGTAGATGAAAGGGGCACATAAAAAGGTTATTGTATGTGTATGATGGTTCTATAATTATAAACATTTTCATATGTGTTAGACTTCTCATCATAAGAATAAATGCTTAGAATCTTGAATCCTGTTGAAATAGGGTGTTGAAGGACAATCTAAATAAAAAGAGAAAACCCTTGAGAACTAGGCAAGTAGAGAATAGACTTCTATCTCTTAGAGGTAACTCTTCTTGCATTATAAATCGTAACTCATCACAAATTATGTGAGGTCGAGTTAGTTCACCATAGGTCTTGAAGATTTGTTGCTAGACTTGGCTATATGAGATGGATGTGTAGATCTAGCAATGTCCATAAGGTTAGTTTCTTAAGGAAGAGCTTTAGTGTATGGAGGAGGTGCTAAATGTGTACCTCCAATCTGTATATTTGACGTAAGTACTCGCTTCTATTATGCACTATCATCGGTTGTCGAGCCTCATATATAAGTTGGAGGATCTTATTTTGAGATTATTTTATACTTCATATATGATTTTCAAGAGATGCAAAGGAAGTTTCTTCACCAGCTACGTGATTTAAATCACTGGGAAATAAAATAGAAACTTAGCACCCAAAACTTTGAGACTACACCTTGGAATGACGAGTATTAGTGTGAGAAGCTCATGCATTCCATTTTTTAGCCATTGAAGAAGTGTAGACCTTTATAGACGAGATTTCATTTCCTAGAGACAATGATGAACTGTTGCTTGCCAAAAAATTTATGTCAATGGAGCAATAGTTAACATCTTAGTATTGCATGAAGATCTAGAACTAACACACATAGTAGAAAAGTAGTAGGAGGACACAACAAAATTTTTACGTGGAAAATTTCTGGAAGAGAAAAAGTTATGGGGCCTAGCCTAGTTAAATTAATCTATTATATAATTATAAGTACATAAGCCCACTCTTCCCTTAAAGTCCAAAAGAAAATGAAATTACAAAGCTGATAATCACAGATATGCAATAGTATTTTATTTATGATGGTCATGATTGGATTAAAACAAATGTGGTTTTTAACTATAATAGAAATAGTTAGCCACAAAGACCATAATTAGTTGTTCTAAAGAAAATAGTTGGTCATAAATGTTGTAATCAATGGTTGTACAACTTGCGGTTGGTTAGAAAGGCCATAGTTGGAAGGTGTAATAATATTAGTTAGCCACAAAGTCTAAAGTTGGTTTATACAGAGATAGTGGTTGACCATAAAGGCTATAGTTAGTGGCTGCAATAGTAGCAAATTTGGAAGTTATAATAATATTAGTTGGTCATAAATACTGTAGTTGATTGCTTCAAAGGCAGTAGTTGATTATAATAATATTAGTCGGTGACTGCAATAGCAGTAGTTAGGCCATATTTGGAAGCTCTACCAATAGTAGTCCATCATAAAAGCTGTAGTTGGTTACAATGGTTGAGAGCAGTGGTCACCGTTGGGCAGTGGTCGATGATTACTCATCAGGTCTTCCAGAACATGCTATGAAATTTCATTTATTCTTCTCTTATCCTCGCCTCCACTCCAAACCCCCCCCCCCCACCACCACCACATATTACTCTTCTCATTTTATTTGCCTTTTGGGGAGGGACATTCTGGTACTTTGGTACATAACTTCCCTAGCGACCTGGTTGGATGGTTTATTTGACCCCTCTTAATTGTAGGTATTTTTTTAAGGATTTGGGTGTAACGACCATAGTAGTTAGCGATCTTGAGTTCATTTGATTTCTCTCATCAAGACGCTTGATTTGACTATACATATGCCAAATTTGGAGTTCATTTTACCATTCAATTAATGATCCAAAACCTCCCATAGTGCTTTCACAACTTGATTTGGGCTCATTTGGACCCATATTGAACCAATTTTGACATCAATGGGCTTGTTTTGTTGAGGCAATCAGTTTGGCTATAAACCAATTGAAATTAAGGCTTGGATGAACTTGATTTTAAATTTGGAAGCAGTTTTTATAAAAAAATACATTGATATTTGTTCTTGATCAAAATTTGTTGATGACACAATAATAATAATAATAATAATAATAATAATAATAATAATAATAATAATAAGAACATTGAATTTCCATACCTTAAAGGATCTTAATGCACTTCATTAATATTTATTTAAAGTTCTTTGAATTCTAGTTTTAATTTATAAAAATATAAATTATTTATTATCAATACTAAAAAATGATAGATGCAATATGTATGGTTTTAAGTTTTCCTCATCTCTATGGTTTTAAGTTTTCCTCATCTCTAACTCATTGTATAAAAATCTAAAGCTGTTGTTTGGGTTTTTTTTTTTAATTTCATTTATATATTGACATTTAATATCATCTCAAATAAAAATTATTTTTATTTTAGTTTTAGTAAATATTGCATAAGTGGATTTATTATAGTTTGGAAGAGCTACAATGGTGTTGCGATGATGGATCAAACTTAGGGTCCGTTTGGGGCTGCTTATGCTTATCCAGCTTATTCAAAGAGAAGCTGCTTATCTAGCTTATTCTCATAAGCTGCTGATAAGCCGAACCGCAGGTCCCTTACCGTGATCAGCTTCTTTAAAGAATTAAAAATTGGCTTATTGGATAAGCAGTTGAAACTCGCAAACCAATCTGTACGGCGACGTTTTGAAAACGCCACCGCACTTATAAGACGCCCCAAACAAGCCCTTAAAGTGCGTTTGGGGCAGCTGCAACTATTTTAATGACCATTCTTGAAGTTGATTTTGGAATAAGTTGGTATTGAAAAGCGATTATTAGTGAAAATTTGTTATGCATCAGATGTTTCAGAGAAAAATGCTGTAATGCCTTTATGCACATGTGTTAGTTGTAACTCCACCATTTCGAAAATAATTCAAACAGAACAACAAAAATAAATTTCAACAGTTCAAAAAAAGTCATAGTCGATTATTATCCTGCATCAAGCAAGTCAAACACACTCAAAGACCACAGAAGAATGAGAGCTCCAATAACATCATGCTCATCAATTTCATATTACATCATACCAAAGAAATAAGCTAATCCCATAAATAAGCCATAATCAGACACACCCGAAGCCACACAGAAAGAAAAGAGGCTCGTAAATCCCATGCTCATCAATTTCATATTTCAACATACCAAAGAAACAAAAGAAACCAAAGAAACTAAAAAACACCGCACAAAAGACATAGCCAAACACACCTGAACTCCATACAAAATGAAGAGAACCCCATAAATCTCCCATGCTCATCAATTCATATTTATACATACCACAATATAATAGAAAACTGTCCCCACAAAACATAGAGAGAATTTGAGAAATGCATAAACCCTAGCCAAACACATCGTATTAGGAGATGGAAGATGAAAGAACACACACAATCAAGATGAGGGAAGACATGCCAATTTATTCATACCTGATACAAAGAACGTCAGGAAATGAACCATGGAAGAAGGAACCAAATAAATAAACATGAGGGATTTGTGGGAGACTACAGAGGTTGAGCTGATGTAGTCAAGGGACAATATAAGTGAAGTCGCATAACACAGAGGCCTAACGACAATAGTAAAACGACAAAAGCAAATGGTTGCAATGTGAAAAATCCAGGCTAACGCCACCACAAATGAAGCCGTTGGCATGCACCTCTACAGTGCCACTGCCCCAAATAGACCCTTTGATGCCATCTACAACCAACAAAGCAAGTGTGGATCAATTTCTTCCTCATAATATAAAAATTTTATTATGCATGGATAAAATAATCTAAAAATAATATAATTATGATTAATCTGCCAACTATAAACTTTTTCGTAAGTATCATTAAAAACACTGAAAGTTGATATGTCAAAAAAAAATAAAATAAAATAAAAAAATCTCATGATCAATATTAATTATGATGCAGTTTAGATTGAATAACTTTTAGAGTTAAAGTTTAAGATCTTCAAAGTCCAAATTTTAGCAAGTTTATAGTCAAGTTAAACATACTCTGTAATACAAACCCAACAACATTAAAAATAAATTAATTTGACTCTAAATAAGTTCTAATCAGACACTTGAAATATAATTGAAAGTTTTCAATTATTAATTAAAAGGTAAGTTATCATTTTATAGTATATTTTCTTATATATCTTAATAACGATGAGAAACCCACATCCTGCTTAAACTTCCACCTAAAACCCTAACCGTATTCCTCCATGACTCCTCCAAATCCCAACGACAAGATCCTGAGCTACGGCGACGTCGTACTCCGCCGCTCCGACCTCGAAATCCTCCGCTCTCCCTTCTTCATCAATGACCGGCTCATCGAATTCTATTTCACCCATCTCTCCTCCTCCCACCCCTCGGCCGCCATGAGCGGAGGTCGCCTCCTCCTTGTTCCACCATCAATATCATTCTGGCTCTCTAATTGCCCGAACACGCCCTCCCGAACCGAAGTTGCCACACCCCTCGGCCTCCAGGGTCGCGATATCGTCCTCTTTACCGTTAACAACAACGATGATTTAACCGTGGCAGAGGGCGGTTCACACTGGAGTCTGCTGGTGTACGAGCGGGGCGAAAATGTGTTTGTTCATCACGATAGTTGTAATGGAATGAACAATCATCATGCTCGGCATATGTATGATGCTGTGAAGAGCTTTTTTGGTGGAGACGCGAGATTTATAGTGGGGCGGACACCACAGCAGAGGAATGGGTATGATTGTGGAGTGTATGTGATGGCGGTGGCCAGGGTTATTTGTGATTGGTTTGAAAATGGGAAGGAAGGGGACGAAAAATGGTTTAAGAAGTTAGAGATGGAAGTGCACGAGGACGCGGTGGCGAGGTTGAGGCTAGAGTTGTTGGGTTTAATCGCCAGATTGCGCGGGAGAGAGTGATAAATGGAGCAAACTGTGAGGTATGCTGTGAAAGAGAACATAATAATTTTTCCGACCGATATTTATGAATGTCTAATATGTAATTGTTGGTTTTTTGCTTAAATAATGCATAATCTGCGTTTTTTCAGTCAACTTGGTGTATATATGTGTGATTTTGTGCCTATGAAATCTATGAAATTTTGCGGTTGTTTATTATCCTAATCTAGGCAGAATTTATGCTTTTTTTCAACAACAAGTCTTTATACCACTAAGCGGTGTCAGCTACATGAATCCTTTTTGTCGACAGTGTTATATTTTCATTTAATTCTAATAACTTAAGATCAATTTTTATACAGCATGCCCAAATTTTTTTAGGTCTACCTCTACTTTCTTAACATAAGTCAAATCTAAGACATCTACTCTCCTAACTAGGAGACACCGTTACAATAACCTGCCTTTCTTTTTAGGTCTCCTAGCATGATTTAAGCTAAATAAATGTTAAATTCTGCCTTTTTTGGCATAATTTAAGCTTTATTTAGCTTAAATCCTGCTTTTCATCTTGTTGGTTTTGATAAGTTTGATTTTAACTCCGGTTTTAAACGATTTTTTTCTCCCATTCGTCATAAATTCTTAAGCAAATTGCAAAACTAATTATCATGGTTTAAAAAGTTTGATAATTGTCTTGCCAAATAGTTTTTCGAAATTATAAATCCTCTCAATTTTTGGTAAATTTGAATATATGAGATTTACTAAATTTTACTTGTTGCCAAGCGTCCCCCTTACAACTCAAATTCATCATTGATTTCAAGAAATTGTAAAGAAAAAAAATTAAGATTGATTTTAACGATTTGGACATGTTTGTTACAGGCTAAAAATGTTCTCATTAGATGGATAACATAAGTAGCATGGATGTAAGTTCAAAATGTTTAGTGAATAGTAGGGTAGCACTTTTGATAGCACTTTATAGGAATCAATGAAAATTGATGATACTAAGAATATGTAAAGAAATTTCTGCTTGATGCAATTATTATTTGTCTTTTTGACATAACATCATGATTCCAATTCCATATTGGAAATGAAATGATCGAGTTTAGTGTTAAATTTGTTTCATTGCGCTAAATTAAGTTAACCATGAATTTGGATTCAAATTGTTGAGGTTATTTTCTTATTAAATTTGTAAATGAATGAATTAGAACATAAATAAAAATTTATTATATTTATTTATAGAAATTCTATAAAAGGTAAGCGCTTTTGGTTCTTTTTAAAAACTCAAAGTCGCCAACATGTCTATATATATGTCGTCATCGTATAATTCTCATTTCTAAATAATTCTCTCTCAGATCATATAAAATGATTGGAAGAGGAGATGAATCAGAAAGACGTGATATACGATGAAAATAAACAAATAAATTTAAAAAAAAACATGGAAGACTTATATATAAGTAATACTCGTGTGATAGGTCAAGAGTATATGTCCGAATAAGATCAATTGAAATACCTCGAAACACGGTATTCACAGAGAATATTCTTACGTAAGCCATCTATAACCGGATAACAAAAAAGAACATTTTTTTTTTCTGGGGTCGAGAGCGCTTCCAAAGGAACGCATCTCTTTGGTTAATAATACTCTTGCTAAAATGTGTCTTGCTTACATTATCATGAGCGGTAAATATGTTACCAAAAAGGATAATTATCTTGCAGGAGTATCCCAATGCTTTTAAAGCTCATGTTAAGCCACAGTACAAAGAGTGAATCTCTCATATCTCAAATGAGTAGCGACTCATTGGCATATGAGGTCCATGAAATAATCAAGCTAACTCATAAGGTTCACACTATGCTTCTAGGGCTTAACGGAGCTATAAGGGCAGCGGGTGAATCATCGTATCTTAGATGGGCGACGGTTATCCGATATCGTGGCCTATGAAACAATGTCAACAAGGTGTAAAATAGATGACTTAGCTCAAAGGGGTTCAACAAAATAAGAGATAGAATAATCCAAATTGGGTAGAAATGGTCGGGCCATGATAACTATTATGATCATAATTCTACATTGTTGTGAAAATAACTGACCCAACAAAATCAGATACTTCTTGTTGGTAATCCGCGAATTGCATCGTTCAAGGAGACCTCGGTAGGTTTAAAGTCAAAAGAAGGAAACTCTAAGTGCTAAGACCTATAAAGATAGAGCTCGCATAAGGACTTATACTCGTCAAATAAATGACGGAGATGCCACCAGAAAGAAGAGAAAAAAGAGGTCTATCTACAAAGCTGAAAACAATTTAAATAAAGGACTTACTCCATGTCTGGGTCAGGGAAGCCTCTAGCACCCCAATCACACTAAATAACTACCTAAGTAAAAATCTATGCTGGGTCAGTCAGGTTGAAGAAGCTCAGCGGTTTCTCCTCGGGACTTGCAAATATAATGCTGTTATCTACCATAATCCTAAACATGGAGACCTTACGAATATAACTAGGGTGAAAACCATGCTATGCAAATCAACTTAAAATCGGCCTAAAGATCATGTAGAAAAGTAGACTGCAGGTTTTAAAATCTTGAAATATTTTAATCCTAAATTTTAATTAATTTTAATCTCTTATTAGGATTTTTGTAAAAAAAATAATTATAATATTAGGATCCTTAAAGAGTCTAAATTATAGCGAATGGCTCTCAGACAAACCACAATCAAATAATAGTGAAAAGGTAAGTACACATTGCAAGAAAAGTAAAGCAAGCCAAAATCAAATAATAAGAAGCCCGACGTCGCTGGGTCAGAAACATATTCCAAAATATTAAAAGACGGTCAGACTTTGTATATACTTGCCTGATTCTAGATGTTATACATAAAAAAAATGCAGAATTAAGATATGAGACATGAGCATCTGTTCCTGGTCCTCACAACGTGATTCAACGCCTTAAGCGCCTTAGAACCTGTGCCCGTGTCTTATTTTCATTACAGGACTCTCATAAGACTCTAAAATATACATATAAAAGTCCAAAAAAGACTCGACTTGCATGAAAATAGAGTTAGCATAAAAGCTACCTATAACAACTACAGAAAAGGCGTTAGTATAAATCATTGTAGCTCCTCCCTGTTGGACATGGCTCTCTATAAGAAGATTGCCCCGAACATACTAGTGTGCAATTCTCACACCCAATAAACACACAAAAACAACACAAAAAGTGATGTCTGGCTAGGGCAACCAACAATAAAAAACTATATACATGACATCGAAAATACTACCTAGCACTCTAATACTAGTCTAGCATTACTGTCTAGCGTAGTGTCCTATCACAGCATCTAAGTGTGAGCAAAGTGCAAGGGTAAAGTTTGGGCGTGTAACTTTAACGGTGCCGTCCTAAAGATCCAAATGATTTAAAACACGCTACTGGGAAGATGACATTTTAAATAAGTGGCCTTATATATAGCCTAACTTAAATAAGTTTCAAAAGTAGGGCGAATGATACATAATAAGAAATATCCTTTTTTTATATTTTAATATTAAGGACCATTAAAAGCAGGTCTGTACCATGCAAGTGATGTACTTTAGAGCACTTGGATTCTTAGCACTATCATACTTAAGTTGGTCATAATGCGAAAACTCGCATTTCTCGCTGAGCTATCATCGCGAGCAATGCCCGTTTAGGTATTGTGACCAACAAATGGGTCACTTATCCTGTAGAGTAGGATATGTTATCAAGACAAATGGGCAATGCACATACAATCGTGCAAAAGACCCAACACATTATGATTGTCAACTGAAGCACGAATAATCTCAACGGTCGCCAATGAGGCTAAGCACACATCATGCAAGAGAATGTAAGAATGCCACATTCACATGACATGCAAATTGGGTATACTAGGAGCGACTACCTATAGAGTGGAATTACACTCGGCCCGGGAACCAACTCGAGTGCTATGCAACAAGCATACAAAAGCTGCAATTGAGTTTGCATCAAGTAAAATGATACCTATAAAAATGAATTACTCCTTACTCGAGTCACACTCATCGAACGCATGCAAAAATGCACCCATGCAAATGGTAAGCATACAAGATGCAAAGTTCCATAAAGCTAGGTAATGTGATTCGTGCCAAGTGAGAATCATATACCTAGGTGGACACATGTGGCTTGCATGAATTCAGTGGTTGGAAAGCGTGACTCATACTAAGCGCAACGTAAAGTACATATGACACTGTAGACGGTCCCGTATGGAATGAGGTAGATGGCTGTACACGAGCCACTTTCTCACGAGGTGTGCAAGCGTCTATTCACGTGCATACAAGAATGTATATGGGAAGGATACTTGCAAGAGCAGGTGCTCAAAGAGGCACCACAAACAAGGATGCTCACAGAGACATTCAAACAAACCAAATGCTAAAATGCATATACGACAAATATAATTTCACATGCAATGAAATATCGTAGATATCATGTCAAAAGAGTTTTCATACACGTGCAAGAAGACATGCAACAAGCAAAAATGCATACAGGCATGCGGCGGTCAAATGAAGTTGCCCAAAGATAGCCAAATGAACCGAAGTGGTCGGTCGATCGGGCTGTGATAGCCGATCAAACCGAAAAGATGGGTCAATCGGTCGGGGCTGACGATTGAATCCAGAAGATCGAGTGATTGGACTGGGACATCCAATCAAACCCAAAAGAAGGGTGATCGGATCGTGGTGGCCGATTGAACCTAAAAGATAGGGTGGTCACACCAGAATGACCGATTGAACCTAAATGTTAGAGTGATCGAACTGGGGCGATCGATTAAACCCAAACGATTGTGTGATCGGACCAAGATGGCCGATCAAACCCAAAGGATTGGGTGAGCGGACCAGGACAGCTGATCAAACCCAAAAGATCGGGTGATCGGACTTGGATGTCCGATCAAACTCAAAAGATTGGGTAATCGGAACGGGGCGGCCGATCGGACCCAAAAGATCGGGTGATCGGACAAGGGCGAACGACCAAACTCAAAGGATCGGTCGATTGGACCAAGGCGGTCGATCGTACGGGGGTGGTCGATGGTATGGGGGCGGCCGATCGAACCTAAAAGTTCATTGATCGTTTCGAAGCGATCGATCGAACCAATGTGATCACACGCTTAAGCAAGCAAACTTGTAAAATGCCCCACATTGATATACAAAATGCTACATGCGGAATGTCAAGACTCTAAATGTGATGAAATGCGTGCAAGCAAATGAACCCAACGCCCTTGATAGCAAGTTGTACTCATCCTACTGATCTCAAGTTAGATCTAGGGTTGAGTTGATGGGCGGTGTACCAAGATCATATTACGCGAGACAACAAGATGCCTGCCTCCATTTGCTTGGCATGGAATAGAAGGCGTCTCGCGAGGAGGACTATATGCGACTGAGAGAACGGAGATCAAAGGAAATTCTTCGTTCGCTTGGCCGGTTAACTTCAATTGTCCAGCCAAATGAAGTCCTCGAAAAAATGACGAGATTAGTACAACCTTTGCTTATAGGATTTTGGAACTAGGGCTTATAGGGGAAATCACTCGAATTCGTGAGGGGGAAAATCCACGAAAGGCTCCCTAACCTATTGTTTTTCTCTAAGCACAAAAATCATAGCCTTTAATCCTCTAAAATTCAGACCTAGGGAGCTCTCAGAACGAAAATTTGCAAGGGATTGAGATCGTTATACCTTCGTGATGGTTGCGGTCGCGTTCTCTTTGCTCATTCCTCACTCCGGTTTTGCTCCAACAAAGTTTGCTCCACTCCTTCTCCAAAGGTTGAAGAAACTCTCCTCTACATGGAGAATCCAGCGATGTTCTAAGCTCCATCCTCCACTCTTTCCCCAAAGAGTGAAGAAGCTCTCATTCTTCAAGGAGCATGACTAAGATCCAAGCAGAAGCTCCTCCTTTTCTATATTTCTCCAGCGAAACGATGGTCGGAGAAGAAAACTGTGAAGAGGAAGAAGAAGATGGAGAAAAGGAATAAGAAAATGGAGGAAGAAGGAGAAGAATAGAAGGGATTAAGATCTCCCAAACTCCTCAAGCAGCTCTCCAAAAACTCTCCTCCGCTCTCTGTGATCACCCCCAGCAAATGAATCGCGATCCTCCGAGTAAATGTCCCTAGGACTTGTTATCCCATGGTTCAAGGCAGTGGAATGACCACTTGCCTCATTAGGAAGGGTTTCGAGTGAGCTTAGGTGCCGTAATTGGCTTCCAACTGGTCCATGGAGGTTTATCCGGCAGATGGACAACATCATCGGCTGAAGCAGTACCGCCGTGAGAAAATCGCAAAATGAAATAAGGCGGCATAACCACGCCGAAATCAGACGTGGTCACGCAACTGTTCAAAGCGTCGCACATGAGGGGTTGGCATGGTTACGCCAGAAACTCTGCACAATTACGCCGAACTCTATCTCGCGACATGGTCACGCTGCCCTCGGGTGTGGTGTACTGTTGCAACCCAGGAGTCTTAGGGCATGACTACGTGTGCTTCGGGGTGGTTACGCCAATGGTTAGGCACATTCACGCCAATGGTGAGGCATAACCATGCCTAACGCGGGCGGGCGTGGTTGGGCCAGACCTTTGCATTTGAAGTGTTGGAGCAGTTTTATGCCTCGTTCAGACCGTTGGAGGCTCCAAAAAGATGGAATATGGTCTTTAAACATTAAAATGAGCATTAAACACGTCCTAAATTGTAATTATCGCCACTCAACGGTGAGCTTTTTCGGGCGGGGTTGAAGCGGTACCGGTTCTGGTCTCGTACTCGAGGCACGCATTAGGAGGTCCGAATTGTTATCTTGAACTACAGGAAACTGAACACAATCCATAACGTTCAAGTGGACGCCCCACACATGCGACATCAAAAGTGATGTCAATAGTATGATCTCTGATGGGCTTAATAGGAAGCTTTAAGGAAAGTTTTCTCGTTGAAGTATATCTTAAGGCCGTTAACATGTGTTTGGATTAGCTATGGCTGTTATATGTTGATCTATGAAAAAGTTTATTTGTGTGTGTGCGTGCGTGTGATACTTGAGGCAACTTTGCAGACATTGTTACTTCTTTGTCAGGTTTAACCAACTTAGTTTCATTATACAAAATAACTTGTAAATGAAGACATAACAATAGATGCTATACTTGAGGCAACTTTGCAGATATTGTTACTTCTTTGTCAGGTTTAACCATCTTAGTTTCATTATACAAAATAACTTGTAAATGAAGACATAACAACAGATGCTATACATGAGCTCCATACTTGAGTTGCCTTAAAAACTGATTATATTTCACTTGTTTAATGAGCTTGATGTCTTGTGAGTGAAAGATAATTTTATATGGTTTGGTTTAAGGTTGAATACAAATCTAGTTTCTTTTTGGTAAATTTTTAATCTTTGCCAGGAATTTTGTCTATTGATGTAATTTTTGTATTAAAAAAATTGATGAAAAAGAGCAATCTTCTTTTGTTCTTAATGATTCTTGAGAATACATTATCAATTTAGATGATAATTGATTTGGTGCTTAACAACAACAAGCCTTTATCCCACTTAGTGGGGTTGGCTGCTTGAAACCTTTTCTCTTGTGTACTATTGCGTGTCATATTTTCATTCAATTCTAATAAATTAAGATATTTTTAAACAACATGCCTAGTCTTTTTAGGGCTACCTCTAACTTCCTTAACATAAGTCTAATTTAAAATATCTACTCTCTTAACCGAATCATTAGATGTTCGACATTTAATGTGACCAAATCATCTAAGATGGCTCTCTATAATTTTATCTGCCACTCACAAATACATTCATTTCACATTTTTTCTCTAAGCATCAAGCCACTGATCCACCTAAGCATTCTCATCTGAACAACACTTGGTTTTATGCTTTTCTTTTATAGGCCAACATTCTGCTCCATAAAGCATTGCATGTCTCACCACTGTCTTATAAATTTTTTTTTTCAAGTCTAAGTGGCTCTTTTCTATCATACAATAGGCCAGATGCATTCCCCCACTTCAACCATCCAACTTGAAGTCTACTAATAATATAGCCATCTATATCATCATTACTTTGAATAATTGACTCGAGATATCTTAAACTTTCACTCATTTTAATGATTTGATCACCCATTGTAAACCCTGCTTCTAGATTTACTACTACTTTCATATATTCAATTTTAGATCTACTCAAACGAAGGACTTTAGACTCTAATGTAGGCCTCTATAATTCAATTTTCACCCAAACTATTTCTTAGCACAAGAAGGATATCGTAAGCGAAAAACATACACCAAGGTACATCCTAAAACTTGAATTATAACTTCAATCGTAAAACATATTGGAGTTTTTAAAAAATGTATGATGGATCATTGATTAACATTAAAAGTAGTTGTGGCGTAATCAAAGAATTCCTAAATATATTAAGATTATATAAGGCATGAGTATGGAGGTTATATATTTCTTGTATTAATTTTGCTTATAAAAAATCTTCAAAGTAAGGTATCTTAGTCTATTTCAAATCAATGAGACCTTTGATGACAATAATGGAAATTTAATACTATGAATAAATATGTTTTACAATTGATAATTTTGTTTCCAATCATTTTGAGTGTGAATAAAATTCTTACCATTGATGGATTTTGAAGTTATTTGTAGACCTGAAAATTTATATTGATTTTTAACTACATCTAACTAAATATTGACATCTAGTAAGTGTATTGTCTTTTAATGTGTTTTTCCTTATCTTGAGCGCCCAAATGATCCCTTGGAAGTTGAATTACTTGGGGCTTGTTTGGGATCAATTTTTTTTTTTTTTTTTACTTTTTGTTTTTGTTGTTGCTTTTATTTTAAAAAAAAATGTTTGTTTTGTGTATTTTTTTTTAAAAAATAAAAATAAATTAGCTTGTTTTTAAAAATACTTAAAACCTATAAAAGTTGTTTTAAGTGTTTTGAAAACAACTAAACATGTTATACAATACCAATCATGTTTTATTTTAAATTAAAACATAAAAAAATTTTAAAAAAATAAAAAAAATAAAGAGGAAAAATCAAAGTGATCCCAAATAGTCCCTCAAGTTATAGAACAAAGATTGAATATTAAATGCTTTTTAGTGGGTAAATTAATAATAATAATATGTATAAGCTGATGTTAATGCTAAATTAAGTGATATGTTGGCTGGGTAATTTTAATTATGCTTCAAAAGTATAGGAATATAATTCTTAGAGTTAAGGTTGGGTGATTTAAATAATGAAGCGTCTAAAGAGTAATACACAATAGTAGAACATCATGGAGAGTAAAAATTAATTTTATAAATTTTCAATTAGGCTAATTATGCTATATGGATGTGAGTGTTGGATAATAATCATTTATGGCTAAATTGAGCTTCACAAAAATTATAAAGCTGAGAGAAATCTGTGAGAAATTTTAGAATGATAGATTGATAAATGATTATATTATTAGGATGATTAGAGTAGCATCTATTATAGACTAGGTAGATAAAATTAAAGTTTGGTTTTGTGGGCTTGAATTTAGGTGGTATGCGCTTGCACATTAAAGCGGGGAAAATGCATTGAGAAATAATCTGACAAAACTAATTGCTAAAAATTATTAATAAAATGAGTAAACTTCAGGTAACATGTATAAATTTTGTGCAATAATAGTTGTTTACGAGCTAGATTTCACTCTTAACGTTGTCGTCAGTAGGAACAATTGAACATTGAAGTTGCATGAATCCCATCTCTGAATAATTGGGATAATCTTAATGATGATTATAATGCTGATTTCATACTTGACATTATTTCAAGTTAAATGACTCTAGTCGCTGAGATGAGATCTGAGTCTTCTTTCTAACTCTGTTATACTCTTAAAAGAAGTGTTGTGTTGTATATATTCTAGTATCCTTAATGCAGGTTTGGTTGACTCCAATTTGGAAAAGTACTTGATAAAAGTTTAATTGAATTTTCTTATCTCTACTGCTCTCCCTAGATCATTGCTTATAGTATGTTAGTTTTTTATTTTTTATTTTTTCTATCAAATCACATTCAACTTTTTGAAATTTCCATGGGAAATTTTTTCATCAGGATATCCTGGCCTAATATTGATCAGTATGGATTTCAAAGCACTTGAATTTACTTTCACATCATATAATAAATGGGTAATCAAACAATAGTTATATTACACCTCTCAAAACAGAGATCTAAAGACTTGGAAACATAACCTGAACAAATTGTTTTGTGGAATATCGTGCTCCAATTTTCCTTTTCCAGTTTCCATTCTTGCTTTTGGTGGCACATGGAGGTAGTGTGGGAGGGGTGCTATATTTAGTATCTTAGATGTTTTTTACGATTGAATTTGTATGCTTCTGGTTTCATTCCATCTAAAATTCTCTCATTTCTGTGTGAATTTCACTGCAAAGCTTAATCTTGTTTCCCCTGTCAGGCATTCAAACCCTTATTTTCTGCTTTTCTAAAATTAGACTAAACTATGAACTGTAATAGGGTTATACTCTCCTGATTTGGCTTGAATTTTTGTCTAGATTGCTATCTTTAGAATAACCTTGTTTATTTTAGTCTAATTCGTGCATGTCTCTGGTAGCACAGACAGACGAGAAAATATCTTCTTAAATCCATTTTATCAAGCTCAGAATTGTTAAGTATTTAAATCTATACATCATTTCTTTTCATATAGATTGGTTGATTGAATTTTTAGTATGAAATTGTACTCCAATAGTTATAATTCTAATGTTTTTCCGGACTTTTTGAATCAAAATTTTTGCCATTCCTTTTTTCTTTGATTTTTCAATAGAGTAATATCCATTTGCTGCTATTTTTTAGTGTCTATTCTTTTTAGAAGTTTAAAATTGAAACTTCCTGTTTTGTTGATTAGGACTATAACAACAAGTTTTCAGCTCAACTTAGAAAGAAGAAACTCTGTTTCATTCACCTGGTTTCCTCTCGGAACTTCCTGCTGTAAATGTAGAAGTGATTCAGAGAACTAAGGAGATTAGTTTTGGTATTTGGAGATTTGGGAAGTTGAAATAATGAGAAGCTGCAGCCCCTCAAGATAGTGGTACTCCACATATCAGAAATACAAATTCTTCTTTTCTTAAAAGCTTAGCAGGTGTGTAATATTTCAAATTTTTTTCTTCTGTTTTACTCTCCTTCTCAACGTTCCAATTCTCCAAACAAAGGCCACTACAACTTGGTCATTTGATCAATTCTATTAATAAGCATAATTTCAGTTGTCATAAACACCTTTAATGGCATAGAAATTGATGCATATGGCCTATATGTTTTTATTTTATTTTTTTAATATTGAGATTTCTTTTCTTGTGATAAGTGAAGTGATGACCTAATCACTATGGATATATCCTGATTTTTTAAAGGTTAATTGATGCCATGATCTGTTTATTTTATTAAGCGATGGCAATGTCACTGAATTAAGTGATAGGCAGGCTTTTTGCTTTGGTTGGTCGCTGAGATTCTATCAACCTTCATTTTGTGCTTTTTCTGTTCTGGGAGTTATTATAATAATAATAATCATTATTAGTATTATTTCTTCAACTGTCTTCTACTTCTATATTACATTACTCTGTCACGTCTATAATCTTTTTATAAAGCATGCCATGTTAGATAACTTTATGCATTCCGATTTTAGATAACAAATGGCTGAGATTTAAATCTGCATCGCTGGTACATCATTCAGTAATGTTATGTTATTAGATGCATGAGTTTTGATGTTTCAGTTCGGTGTGGAAGGGTATATGCTTTAGTTGTTGAAGAAGAAAGTAATTTCATTAAAATCCGGTTACAGTCATATATTTATGATTCATCATCATGTAAAATAATGTTTTACCTTGTAGACCTTGAGTCATGCAAGCACGCTTGCTAGGGCTATTTAGAGAAAGAATAATAACGATTATGCCAAACCTCCTACTCAGAAGAAGGGAAAAGGGTTCGAGTTTGTTGAAAAGACAAAGTGGATCCAAAAAGGTTTTAACATTTTTAGTCATGCGTCCTATTTCTTTATAATATAACCTTTATTATGATCATTGTTATACCTTAGGACATAAAAAAGAGAATTACTCGAAACTTATTTCGAATCAGTTTTTTGGAGAATTTCATGATGTGAAATGGAAGACGATGGAAATCACTGTCATGCAGAATCAGGCTTTGGAGTTGATAAAGCTTGAGCTTGAGTCTTTCCTTGATGCTAAAGGGGTAATGACCAAAATTGGTGACACTTGATCAATGTGAAGGTGAACATGAGAGACTACTTATCTTGCTTATCTAAGCCAAGGATGAGGTTGTCAATACCATTTTCAAGTTAATGAGAAAAAGATTTGATCATGATAAGTGTAGTTAACTTGTAATCATTTTAAATCACACGAGCAAACATCATTGTGATGTGCGAAGTTATGCCTCTTGATTTTGTTCTAGTTTATACTTAGAATTTCCTGTAGATTAGGGATCAACTTTAAGCCCATATCTTTTTGCTTTAGTTACGGATGTTCTTACTGGACGTTTACTAGATGATGCACCTTGATGATATCTTTCCCGTGAATAAGACAAGAGAGAGTTTAGAAAAAAAATTGAATTATGGATGTCTACTTTAGAGTGCAAAGGCTTTTGTTTGAGTAGATCCAAAAATGAATTCATGGATGTAATTTTAGCAGTAGTAGATCTAGTAGCTGGTTTGTAATAATGGTGATTAAGTCATTAAAAGGTGTTATTGTTTTAGATATATCAAGTATACTGTTCAAAAGTGAGATGTAGATGGGGATGTAATTAATAGAGTTCTAGTTGGATGGCTCAAGTGGAGGAATGCATTGTACCTATTGTGTGATAGAAAAGTATCGCTTAGACTTTAAGAAAAATTTTATTAGTGGGTGGTGAGACCTACAATGCTTTATGCAGAATATTGTTTTGCGAAAGAGAAGCATAAAATTAAGTTAATTATTGCTTAGATGAGAGTATTTTGGTGGATGAATGGCTGTATACTTAGAGAAAAAATGCAAAATGAATATATGCGTGAAAGGGTTGGAGTATAGCTCCAACAACACACAAGATTAGAGAGAGTCGTTTTAGATGGTTTGGTCATGTTAAATGTCGACTATTTGATGACTTAATTAGGAGGTAGATATTTTAGATTTGAATTATATTAAGAAAAATAGGAGTAGATCTAAAAAGGCTTGGTTATGTCATATAAAAAATGATCTAAATTTATTAGAATTAAAAGAAAATATGACACTCAATAGGACATGATAGAGAAAAAAGATTCATGTAGCCAACCCCATTTAGTGGGAGAAAGACTAATTATTGTTGTTGTTGTTGTTGGTTGAACAATAGTAAATTTATGAAAATAGAGTGAGATTCACTATTAACATGGATAATAACTATCAGCCTTTGTACTTGGAGGTGGGCAGGGTGATGATAACAATGAATTTGGGCTAAAATTTTATTCTATTTGTGATCTGACAAGAGAAACATGACACTAATATGAAAGCCTACTATCACGGAGAATCCAACAAGAGCTGAGATAGAAAATAAATTGTGCTAGCTCTAGTATTTAAGAATGGGCAGCTGAGACTTCAAAAACCGGTAAATGGCTACCAATTGCTTTTTTTAAAAATCAAGGGGATTGCCTTCACAAAGAGTTAAGGAGCACGAGATCATTTTGGTCTCAGATTCAAACATTCAAAACATCAAGATTTGCTTACACTTAATGTTGGAAGAGAGAAACAAACAAGTTAGGGAGTTGCTAGACCAATAATCATGAACTCAATCTATTCAACTTATGAAACTCTAATTGTAATGAAAATTCATGCTATTCACCTTTTGAATAATAAACCAATGCTATGGCTCAAGGTTGCTTATAGTTCCCTGAAGTCAATTTCAAGATTCTCTATGGTCTAAGAGTCCAAATTAATCAAGAAATCTAGTTGCTAAGTCCACTAAAGGGTGTGGTTTCATAGGGGAGATCATCTTTGTATTCACAAAAACATTTGTGTCAAGTGACTTGAATAAAATCTAAAAATTCTTTAGCTTAGATCAATATAGATTTGGAAGGCAAATACATTAGGTTAAGCTAGGCTATGGTTCAATTAGGTCTCATTAGGTTCATAAGGTTTAGAAGGGCAACGGCTAGATGGGCCTGCTTCCTTTAGATTAATTATCTTAGTTAATATATAACAAAGTCATGTACATCCAAGATGATCCTAAGGTCAATAAATCCCTACTCAAAGTCAGTTGAGTACTTGCTTAAACTGTTAAGGCAATACAGACTTTCAAATGGCTATGGAATGTTGAGAGTATGTTCTAATCCCTCTAAGGGTTACACGGTGTTAGAAAAAATCATAATGCTTTCTAAGCATCACATGGTGCTAAGCCAGGGTCCTTTAGGCTTGGGTTTGACCTATGATATTTAATAGTAGGTTTATAGCCAACCTACTCCAAGAAGGTGGTCAACCTAATGGTCCAAAGATAAGTGGTGCATTTAATTTTCTTAGAAAATAGATTCTGTAATTGGCTAAAAAGTTGGTGATAATTTAAGATAAAAGTTATAGATCCTTAAGAGCTTAACAAACATCTAGGCGAATCACTGGTCATAAAGAAATGAAGAAAAAATAGTGGTTTGCAATCCATGTAAATTAGCCATGGCAATTTAATATTAAACAAAATAAAAATTCAATGTAATTAGGTTCTATAATACACTTCAGAAAGATAATGATAAATAATAGGTTGGCAATAAAATTGATAGGGCGACCTTTAATAAATATAATTTTCTTTTATTGAAATGATTTTTTTTAAGGTTATTGATATATTTAGCTCTTTAGTTGTACATTGGCATGATTAATAAGTGAAGCTTCAAAAATTGAATGATAATTTTCAAGAAACCTTGGAGGATGCCCAAGTAAAAGGATACACTTTCTATGAGAGATTACTCTACGAAGGGAACCAATTTTGCATTTCGAGGATGGTGATTTGGTGAAAGGGAGCGGATTTTTTATTTTGAGGATGGTGATTTGGTGAAATGATTTTGAGAAGACACACCTTAAATTATTCAAGCATTTTAAAGTGAATATTATACTAAAAATTTTATAAAGTTGCATATATAAGCCAAGAATATGCTTGAATGTGTACAAATTATCTAAAGAATGTGTTCTTTGCAACATCGCAAAGTCCTTAAATAGGATGAAATTAAGGGTTATATATTCTTCACCTTGTGTTGGCATGGATATGAAAAAACTTCTTCACAAAATGTTGTTCGACCGGCAGCATTAGTAATTATGATTTCTTTTTTGTGCATGTGCTAAAAGGATTATTATTCTTATGAAATGCAAGCAAAATATCATGAGAGAAGTAACATGTCTCTTCTTCAAAAATATATGGGTGTATTTAGGTTCGTCAAGCTCAATCATTTCGAAGAGACTTTCATTTCATTTTGGAAACCCGTCTAGGTTTTGATGGATATGATGTTAAACAGAAGCATTATCTTCAATTCATAAACAAATGGCCAAACTTAGATGATGAACATGATTATGGTGCACTTATCATGATGATTCAATGCATAATTGATAATACCCAATACTTTAGATGAAAGGTCGTCATATATTCAGTTAATTTTATTAAGGCAGTCCACAGGCTAACAAGGAAGCTCTATTGGAGGCATGTGCTGCACATATGCCTCAGTTTATTTTATTTAAATTTTCTTAAGATAAGCAATAACCAAATTTGAGAGCCGACATGTAGATCTTGAGAGTCCATAGATTTTTGGAGAAGATCCATAAGACACTTCAAGATGGCATAATATCTCAATAATCATCAATATGAATGGTACTAATATGAGAAGAAGATTGATGAAGAGGCTCTTATACGGCTCTAAATTGGAATAGAGTGATTAAAAGATCAGGTTGAAAAAATCTAGAGCATAAGGTATGCCGTATTCAAAATCTTGAAGAAGTTTAATGATGATGCTTATTAAGTTGAATTTAATCTTTTATTGTTACTAGGCCAAATGGATCAATTGAGGACATCAACTCTTAGAAAAAAAACTAAAATCACCCTTTTGAGGCACTATGGTGCTACACATAATCAATAAGGTGCATTAACATCCACTGCAAAGTGAAATACTCATGAGAGAGCATCTGAGATATTTTCTCTCATCTAGTTTGATTCACAAGAGTGAACCACCTGTTAAAGCAGAGAGTTATGATCGGGAAATCATTTGTCTTAATGATGTAAGAACCAATTGAGATGATGTGGACATCATTGAGAAGGGGGGTCTCATGAGGACCGAGAATGTCGTTGAGAGGATATTGAGCTAAGAGTGTTATTACCAAGAGGGTTTTAGACCTAGAAAAGTTCTTGAAGTGTATGCTATAATTCCAAAGAATTACATGTCAAGTGCCGAGAAGTTAGTATTCGAGAGCTAGAGAGCCCAAGATGGCTTGAGAGCCATAGATTCCAAAAAGACTTTGGACTCAAGCAGATTGATGATTGTTTAATAATGATGAAAGATTGATATACCATGTCTTTGATTAAAAAGTTGATAATGGACGTCAACCCTGTTAACATTTAATAATAAACGTTTGATTTTGTGTAATATTGAAGTAAATGTAGCCCATGATATAAACAATTGATGTTATTTGTGCATAAATGTCAAGCCAACTTTGTACTCATGAAGATTGTTGACAGCATAATAATGACGACAGATTGATATACTGAGCCTTTGATTAAGTTCATAATGAGTGCCAAAACCTTCTAACTTTTCGTATAATAGTCATGAATTTTTATTAAAAAAAAAAGATTATGTGCCAAATTGAAGTAAAATGTAGCCCATGCTATGAACAATTCCTGCAATCTTTGTAAAGAGTTGATGGGACAATAAGAATGGAGTTAAGACGATCTTCTTCTTTATGAGTGTAGAGGTGCCTTGAGATAGAGGACTTGAGAGAAAACATGGAGTTAGAAAGCTAGAGTTAGGAATTTTCAATTGACACATTTTAGGACAATCAAATAACATAAGTTTGAATGTTTAAATTCATTATATATAATAGCAATTTATTGCATGGGATTTGCTAAACTTTTGATATTAAAATTCTTGACTTTTTAGTTAATTCTTAACTCTCGTCTTATTTAGTCAAATAATATTGAAATTTAAGTTCATTTTAATAGTTAAATTTTCGCAATTTTTTTTAATACGTGGCAACATATAAAACAATAAATCAACATTCAACTAGTTTAACCTATGCATGGTCCTTTGCAATAAAACAAATAACCTTTTTTTTTTTTTTAATAATACAATTTCGTGTTTAGTATTTTCATCTTCTTGAACATAAAGCTTTGGACAAAGTAGGAGAATATTGATGTGTATGACATTCTATTCATTTGAATCAAGCAATGAGGAATTCTTTTCTCATTTGAGATACTTTACATCAATCAGGCTATATAGAAATTTTGATATATAATAATTTCATTTAAAAAAATATCTTTTAATATCACACATCAAAATTTTATTAGTTTTTTCAATGAATCCCTTGAAGCTCAGGGATGAAACCTCAAAATAGCACATTTTATAATATTTAGTATTGATTTTGTCTAATTGAATAATTTTTTGTTTAGGAAATTACTCTTTCCTAAATTGAACTTTTATCAACAATAAAAATAACAATAACAAGCTTTTATCCCACTAAGTAGGGTTGGTTACACGAATTATTTTTCTTCACTGTATCCTATTAAGTGTCATATTTTCATTTAGTTCTAATAATTTAAGATCAATTTTTCATACAATGTCTTCCTTTACCTAAACATAAGTCAAATCTAAAACACTACTCTCCTAATTGGGTCAATTGTCATTTAATGTGACCAAAATATCTAATGTAACTCTCTCTAATCTAGTTTGCTATTGGAGCAGCTCTAACCCTTTCATTAATATATTTGTTTTGCATTTGGTCTTTAAGCATAAAGTCACTGATCCACCGGAGCATTCTCATTTAAGCAACACTTAATTTTATGCTTCTCTTTTATAGGCCAATATTCTGCGCCATAAATCATTGTAGTCTCACCACTATCTTATGAAAATTTCGTTTCTAGTCTAAGCAATACCTTTCAATCACACAATAGACCTGATGCATTCCTCCACTCCATCCATCCAACTTTAATTGTACTAATAACATCCCTATCTATATTACCATCACTTTGAACAATAGAACTGAGATATCTAAAACGTTTACTTCTTTTAAGGACTTGATCACCCATTGTTACAACCGTGCCACTAGATCTACTATTACTAAAATTACATTCCATATTTTAAGTTTTAGATCTACTCAAAAGAAAGCTTTTAGACTCTAAAGTTGATCTCCCTAATTCAAGTTTTTTCCTGAACTCTCTCTAGCCTTATCCACAAGAAGGATATCATCAACAAAACTCATACACAAATATAAATCCTCCTGTAAGTGTCTAGAATGAACTTCCATGAGTAAAAGCAAAAAACATATGGGATTAGAGCTGATCCATGATGTAATCCAACTGAAATTAAAAACTACTTGGTCAATATTTCTTGTGTAAATTCCTTGTGTTCGAACACAAGAACTCTTGTATAAATATCTTTAATGACTTGAATATAAGCAATACTTACACCTTTCTTTTCTAGAACTCTCTAAAGCACTTCTTTTGAAATATTATCATAAGTATTTTCTAAAATCAACAAAAATCATATGTAGATTCTCCGTACTCTCTCTTTACTTCTTCATTAAATCTATTAAAAAATGTATAGCTTTCATAGTAGACTTGTATGAATATTGAGAAATTATTGTATCATGTTGTAACCTATGTTCAATTACTTGCTCCCATAACTTTAATGTATGACATATTAACTTAAATTCTCCATAATTTGTATGCACTTGTTCATCACCTTTATACTCTCTCCACTCATCATGCATCTTTTTAGCTTTTAAAATAATATTAAAAATTTTAGTAAGGTAAGAAATTCTTAGATCTCTTAAACATTTATACACTTTTATTGGAATATTATCAGTTCATGCTATTTTTTTACACTTCATCTTCTTAAAGCCTCGTCAACTTCTATTTTACTAATGTAATGGTGGAAATAAAAAGTGAATGTGGTCTTATTTTCGTCCTTAGGGGCAATGGGAATCCTGTTGGTAGCTTGAGTAGCCATCTCAGAAATAGAAGCAAGGTGTCCTGCTAGTTTGTCCAACATCTTATCAAGAAAGGGTAGGGGAAGTGATCATTGTTAGTGGCAGTATCTAGCTTCCTATAATCGATTAAAATCTGCCACCCGATAACACTTCTCGTGGGTATCAACTCAATTTTTCATTTTCCACCATAGTTACTAATGTGATGATAGAAATAATTTTTTTTTTCTAAAAACCTCAAATTTGTGCTTGGTCCCTCCTTTGACTCATGCCTAGAAAACCTTGCCAAAGTTTTGCGCAGGTGTGAGGAGATCCACTTGGTTTTGAACTGAGTAAAATATCAATTTATGGTTACTGAAGGTATTGTATTAGGACATAAGATTTCTGAGAGCGAAATGGAGGTAGAACTGTCCAAGATTTAAGTGATAAATAACTTCCACCACCCACATTTGTGAGAGGAATTCAAAGTCTTTTTTGGACGAGCAAGATTCCATTGATATTATATTAAGGATTTTCAAAGATTGTCAAAACTCTGAGACACCTGTTAGAGAAAGTTGCCCCCTTTCATTTTGATGAACACAACCTCACTGCCTTTGACATTTTAAAAACTAAGTTAGTCACAACACATATCTTAGTTGCACTGTATTGGGGGCATTCTTTTGAGCTAATGTGCGATGACATTGATTATACAATAGGAATAATTATAGGGCAAAAGGAGAGAGAAGATTTTTTATTCATATACTATTCAGTAAGATCTTAGACAAGGTACAAGTGAACTACACCACAATTGAAAAGAAGCTATTGGCCATTGTACTTGTCTTCGATAAATTCAAGTCCTATTTAATTGATACTAAAAGGATTGATTTCACTAACCACACTACGATCAGATACGTTGTAACTAAAATGGATGCCAAACCTCGCTTTATCTTACAGGTTCTTTTATTATAGGAAGTTGATATCAAAATTATGATAGGAAGGGTACTGAAAGCCGGGTGGTAGACCGCTTGTCTAGGCTAGAGCAGGAGAGTTTTGACGAGTTTCTTACCGAAATAAATGAGAATTTTCTCGACGAGATACTCCTTACCATATTTGATGAGAATATTTGGTGGTTTGCCAACATAGTGAACTTCATTGCCAGTGCCATCATATCTTATGATCTTACATACCACGAAAAATAAATTCATTTCTGACACCAAAATTTTATTGTTGGGATGATTCATACTTATTTAGGAAGTGTAAAGTCTAGATTATTGTGACGCTAAAAATTCCGCTTTTAGTGATCTTTATAATATATTAGATACTGAGAATGGTGAAAATTATATGTATAAACTAGCCAAATAAAGAGAAAAGTAAAGTAAAGATTTAATTCATGTAAAGTGTATTAAAGATGAAAATCAAAAAAGTGTTTTTCTTAGAAAAAGATCAACATAGGTGGGTGAGTTATTTTGATAAAATTTTTAATAAAGTTTCTGAAAATATGATTGACCTTAGTGATCTTAATATCATTGTTAATAATAAAATGTTTCATTTTACCGTCGCTTTAGTAAAAAAGAAGTTGAGGATGTTTTAAAGAAAACCAAGGGTGAAAAATCTGTAGGACCTGATGATATCCCAATAGAAGTGTGAAAATATTGAAGAGATTTAGGAGTTTCTTGGCTTATCAAAATCTTTAATACTATGTTAAAAACTAAATAGATGCCTGAGTGGAGTAAGAATATATTGGTCCTCATTTTTAAGAATAAAGGGGATGCACAAGAGTGTGTGAAGTATAGAGGAATTAAGTTGATGTGTCATACTTTAAAATTATGGGAGAGGGTAATTGAACGTTAGCTAAGATGAATTACAAAGATTTCTCATAATAAGTTTGGATTTATTGCGGGCAGATCTACTATGGAAGCTATATATTTATTGATAGGTTTGATGGAGAAGTTTAGAGATAATGAAGATCTACATTTGATTTTTACTGATTTAGAAAGGGCTTATGATAAGGTTCCAAAAGATATCCTTTGGAGAGTTCTTGAGAAGAAAGGTGTTGATACGACTTATATTCAAGTCATTAAAGGTATATATACTAGAATTGTTACTTATGTTCAAACTGAAGCGGGATTGACCAAATATTTTCCTATTTTTGTTGGATTACATCAGGATCGGTTTTAAGCTCATATCTTTTTGCTTTAGTTTGGATGGCCTTACTGGTCATTTATAGGAGGATATATTATGGTGTATGCTTTTTGTTGATGATATCCTTCTCATGGATAAGATGATAGCAAAAGCCCGGGAAAAACTTGAATTATGGAGGTCTACACTGGAGTCTAAAGGTCTTAATTTGAGTAGAACTAAAACTGAACACGTGGAATGTAATTTTAGTAGTAGTAGCTCTAGTGACAAAAGTGTAAATTTGGGTGATCAAATTATTAAAAGGTGTGAACGATTTAAATATCTCGAGTCTGTTATTCAAAGTGATGGTGATATAGATGGGGATGTTAGTAGTAGAATTTAAGTTGGTTGGTTGAAGTGGAGGAATTCAGGCTTTTTGTGTGATAGAAAAGTACCGCTTAGACTAAATGGAAAATTTTATAAGATGGTGGTGAGACCTGCAATGCTCTATGGCGCTGAATGTTGGCCTCTAAAAGAGAGCATGATATTGAGTTAAGTGTTGTCGAGATGAGAAAGATTAGGTGGATGAGTGGCTTTATACTTAGAGACAAAATACTAAATTTTTATATCCGTGATAGGGTTGGTGTAGCTCTAGTGGCGGACAAAATTAGAGAGAGTCCTATTAGATGGTTTGGTCACATTCAACGTCGACCATCTGATGATCCGATTAGGAGAGTGGATGTTTTAGAGTCGACTTATGTTAAGAAAGACAGAGGTAGGCCTAGGAAGACTTGAGCTAATTGTATAAAAAAATATCTTAATTTATTAGAACTAAATGAGAATATGACACTAAATAGGATGCAATGGAGAAAAAGCATTCATGTAGCCGACCCCATGTAGTGGGATTAAGGCTTTGTTGTTGTTGTTTTTGTAAAGACCAAATTATTAGGAGATATGTTCCTTTGACAGAGGCAATGATATAATTAGGATGTGTCTTGATTCTAAATTTGGAGGGCATTTCAGAGGGTTTAGAAAGGCTACTAAGATTTTACAATCTAGATTCTAGTGGCTTACACTCTTTAAAGACCTAAATGAACATATTAAAATTTATGATAGAAGGAGGAGAAGAAGGGGTTCTTAACCTGTAGGGAAGATTTTCTCCTCTTTGATCGTTATTTTTTGTCTGATCTTTTCATCTAGTTTCCTAATTCCCTTTAAATCTTCACATCCTTCTCTAAAATCTTTCAGTTTTTATTGATCTCCTCATTTCTAACCACCTTTCCTTGAAGCTATGGCACTAAAAAACTAAGCGAGAGAAACTGAAAAAAATTTGTTAGTGCTAAAGCTGAAGAATGCTACAATTATTTCTTGGTATCAAAGAAGTTTACCTTGAGAGGTGTTTCATTCAACCAAGTGGTAGAGTTTGAGTTATCACTGAGAGAGTTTGGGAGATTTTATTCTGAAACTGGTGTGGCTGTAATTTCTGTAGTGAGGAAATTTTTTGCTAATCTGAATGAGCATGAGGGGAAAATGTATTTGTAAGGGGGAAAGATGTAGATTTTAGTTCCTCTAAAATCAATTCACTCCTTGACCTTTGTGATATTGGGTATGATATTTTTTCCAACTTCATGCCCTATAATTCTCACTTTAGATGAGATCATTGGATATTTGACTGATAATCAGAGGACTTTTGAGGATTTGTGATCATAAGATCAACTTCCTAGCTTTTGCCTTGAATGTTGAGTCTGAAGCATGGAAGTACTTTATTTCTCCTAAACTCATCTCTTCCACAAATCTCATTGAGGTGATGCGATAAAGAGCTGTGTTGAATTCGTGATTTCAACAGGGAATGTCCATAGATGTAGAATTTGTGATCAACAATTTTATAATAACATTATGAAGGGTGGGAATACCATTGGGCTGGGACATCCTTCCACGATATTTGCTCTATGTTTGAAGGCGGGAGTTAAGTATGAGAATTGGGAAGAGCAGTTGCATCCTCTTAAACCTATATCAAAGGACATTGGGACTTATAGTAGGATTCCTTTTGAGAGAGGCGTGAGTTCTTCCATACTCACCCCTTCTGACCCAGTGCTTCTATTATCATGACCTCGGAGAGCCTTGACACACTATCCTAGGATTTCGTTACTATGTGAAGGGAATTACATGATCCTATTGAGAGATCACAGTACTACGCCAAACATAACAAGTTTTAGTTTGACTATCTAGCTTAGTATCACTCGGTGGGATAGAAGATGTATAGACACAATTAATGGAATGTCTGGATTCGGTAGTGTTCCCTAAACCTACATAGCTTATAGCACTATTTGACACCACTCATCTAATGGAGGATGACGGGAAGGAGAATGAAGAGTAGACTAGTTGTGATAGGTCTTCCTGGAGTTGGCTCGATTCTACTTTTTATTTTATTTTTTGTTGTTGAATGATTTAGTGGTACTGTTTTCTGGGGTATAGTATTTATAGACTGTGTTCTCTTGTTGTGATGTGTAGTATATATTTGTGGATGTTATGATGTAGAGTTTTATGTGTGTTATGATGTTATTACTTGTTCTTGTGAAGACTTCTGCGTTTGTTAATAATGAGTTTGGTATCTGCCTAGTTAGACATATTTTATTGTTATGTTGATGTCTTTTATGTGGTATTTTTCTGTTATATGCCAAATTGTCCTTTTATATGTATTATTAGTTGTGCAAAATTTTTTATTTACACGTTATTTCTTGCGTCAGTTAACTAACAAGTTTTGGTAGGATGTGTATGTGATATATTGCTCTTTAAGTACATAGGAATCTATTTTTAGAATTCACATAAAATGAAGTGGTAGTTGAGTTAAATATTAGTGCAAACTAATAATTTGGAAAACATAGTAAAAGTAATGTGTGTTTCATGAAGACTTGGAAAAGAGTAGTTATTTCCTAATCACTAATCCCTAATAATAGTAGTTACCTATCTTTATAACCATTCCTAGACACTTAGTTAAATATTAACTATATATTATACTAAAATATAGTCATTATTCAGTTAATACAAACTAATTCTTATTTATTATCTATTGCTATTGATCTGCAAAATTTTGAGTTAAGATTAGGGTAGTAATGAGAATTTAACTTACGAAGAGGATCGTGATTCAAAATCATTATAAGAGTTACAAGATATAATAATTCCTACTAAACCGAGAGAAAAAGGGAAATAAAAAAATGAAAAAAAAAAGAAGAAGAAAAATCTTAGAAAAAAAATTCATATTAAAAAGAGAAAATTTTTAGGAAACATTGGGGAGCAGCTTGAGATGAAGCTTAGATTAAAAATTTTTAACTTAAGCTTGAGGTGAACCAATTCCTCTTCTAAAGGTTAAATGATCAATAATTTTTTAAAATTGTGCTAGAAACTTTGTATTCATAGAAATGGTAATTGGATCAAGATGGTTTAATTGAATAAACAACTTAATTTTATACTTTATATTAATTTTATGTTAGTTAAGCTTTATATAAGTGACTTAGGATGATTATATAGATTTGTATTACTATTTGTTATATCAGGACATTAGGAAAAAACTCTGAATGTTCAGTTTGAAGGAAAATACAAGTCTACCTTAACTTATATGTGTTCTCTATATAATTAAAAGGAATTGAATCATTAATCGCTCGTCACCACTATACTTTGCAATATTCTAATTTTAGATTTTGAAATTACTTGAGGGTAAATAATGTTTAAGTTTGGGTGAATTTGACATGTATTGGAAATGTGATTGCTTATGTTCTTTTTTAATCTTTTATGTTAACTTTATGTATCTGAAAGGTGTTTGTGATATATTTTGTAGGATTCAAGAAAGAAGATTGATTAGAGCAGATGAACCAAAGAAACAAACTAAGTAGAGGACCATCGCCTGGGCGTCAGATCGGAACGCTTAGGCGCTCAGGGAGCTCGAATTTGGTCTCAATATAGTCAAGGTAGAAAGTAGGCATCATGGTAATAGAGCTTAGGTGACACAGCCTAAGCGCCTAGGCACTAGATACGGGTGCCTTAGCGCCCAAAGTCCTAGAATCATGACCTGAGCTGCTGGATAGTATACTCCACGATATAGTAAGACGTCGGTGACTAGCACCTAGGCACTCGTTGCATACCAGTGGCTAGGCGCCGCATACCAGTGCCTTGGCTCTAGTTCACACATTTGGTGGTTTTAAAGCTTCACTGATACAAATTCACAATCCAACGCATATACGCCTCTTTGACCAAAGAAGGAAAGGGCATCTAACACTCATTCTACATGTACGAGATTGAGGAGAAACGCTAGGGCAAGAAGATCCAAGTGCAAGTGAGTGAGGGGAGGCGTGATTGTAGGAGAGTGATTGCGAGGATTTTTGAGTTTGTAAGCGTGATTTTAACTTCAACATTTCAATCGGAGAAGGTAGAGAGACTAGTTGCAATCTTCTTGGAGAATTAAATCTGGTATTGTCCTTTCAACTTCTTGTTTATGATATTTCTTATTTATGAAATGAAATTGTTGTTATTTTCAAGCATATTTAGTGAGTAGAAATTTTATTTTCCCTTGAATTGGTGATGTAGGAGTGTAAAGTTTGGATTTTTCTTTGTGATTTCAATGAATTTCATATAAGGTGGTTTTTGAACATTTTATTCTTCTTTTACATTCAACATGCTTAGTTGGATAGTTAAAACATGTGATCTTTGAATTGCAGAAGAATTCGTAGTGTAATAACTAAGTTGAACAACTTAAGAGAATAGGAATATTGCTTCTAGGTTAGTGCAATCCCTTAGGGAAAAATGAATTCCTAGGTTAATCACTTGATTTAGGGAACTAAATTCGTATGATTGCCCCGTCTTCTTAGACGCTTGGGAGGGGATCAGGAGGAAAATTGCTCCTGATTGTCATCTACTATTTGAATCACCAAATCAAACTTGTATACCTGTAGAACCAATTGAGAGGAGTTTTTTACTTGCATCGAAAATCTCTGTTAAAATCTTCACCTTGTTAGCTTAGGGTTGTTTTATTTCAAAAATTTGGATTAGTTAATTTTCAAAAACATCATAATTCCATATCTGCAGGCTATATTCAAATCCAGTGGGCTAGAAATATTCTTTTTAAAATTTTGCTTGTTCCTCGAGGAATCGATACGCAGATTCTATTTCGTATGCTAGTTGGATGACAGTTATGTGATTCACTAGTGCTTAACAACCTTTGGTTTGTATCAAGAAGCTTAGGTATTGTGCTTATTGGTCATTAAAGAAGTGTAAAATTCAATCAACGAGACTTCGTTTCTCATAAATGATGTCAAACTTTTACGTCTTAAAATATTCATGTGGTGAAGTGATTATTTAATTTCTTATTATTGCACTAAGATTCAATATACACATAGATAATAAAAAAGTAGCAATGGGAAAAAAAACTCTAGGAAGGAGAAAACCCTCGGGTCTCGCTCAATTTAAATAATCTATTATGCGTTTGCAAGTGCAAGAGTGCATTATTTCTCCCCAAAAGGAAGACTGATGTTGCACGCTTACGCCAAATATTCTATTTGTCTTTATGCAACACAAATAATATACGTGTGTTACACACAACAACCGTATTTGGAATACAACAGTTGTAAGCAATGGTCGCTCGTGACTAGTGGTAGGCGACAACAGGTGTTTGGTTAGTGGTGGTCGATGATGTCGATGAATGGTGATCGATGATGGTCGATGAACAGTGATCGACGATAGTCAGCAGTTACGAAGACCAATAGTATTTAATGTGGTCTTCCTTTCACAACAAACTCTAAAATTCCACTTTTTTTTTCTCATCCTCTCAAATGATGGGAGGGGGATATTTATAGCTTTTTGGAGAGGAGCATTTTAGTCTTCTGACACATAACTTTCCTAACCATATGATTAGACCATATATATTGATCCTCGTTAATCATATATGATTTTTCTTTCAATGATTAGGGTGCTAAATGATCTTAGAATTGAACAAGCTTAAAATTGTTAGATGTCTCTCGTCGAGACACTCAATTCAACTATAAATATCTCAAATTTAGCTCTTATTTGACTATTAAATTGACGATCAAAAGCCATCAATTATGCTCTATAGCTTGATATGGGCTTGATTGACCAGATTGAACTAGTTTTGACCTCATTGGGTTCTTATTGTCGAGGCGATCAGTTTGACTATACACTTATCTAAATCGGGGCTCGAATGATCTTGAATTAAATTTTAAATACCTTATAAAGAATAAATGAAGATTAATGCTTATATTAATATAGCACATTTAACTAAAGACATTGGTAATGTGTAGAGTTTGTCTCAAAAAGAGGGAAAAATATCGTGTCCGGACGTCCGCAAGTCTGGACGGCAGCACTTCCGGATGGCCAACCATCGGGCGAGCAATGGACGTCCGGACGGCCAACCATCGGCCGCCACATTGCTCGCCGATGAGGCGTATGTCGACGTGGTGGACGGTGATTGAACATCCGAACGTGCGGTGTCCAGACATAACAATATCTTAAATAAGAGAGTTTCATGCGGCATATATGTAAAACAAATAATTCAAACTTTCATCCTTCCCGAAAAGAAAAACAAACACAGACGGGGACACAAACACAAATGAATTTGATTTTCAACGACAACAACAAAAACAAAGTCTTAATCCCACTAAGTGAGATCGGCTACATGAATCCTTTTTCTCTATCGCGTCCTATTTAGTGTCATATTTTCATTTAATTCTAATAAATTAAGATCATTTTTTATACAATAAGCCCAAGTCATCCTAGGTCTACCTCTGTCTTAAAATAAGTCGAATCTAAAACATCTACTCTCCTAATTGGATCATCAGATGGTCGACGTTTAATGTGACCAAATCATCTAAGACGACTCTCTCTATTTTTTTCGTCATTGGAACTACAACAACCCTGTCACAGATATATTCATTTCACTTTCTGTCTCTAAGTGTAAAGCCACTCATCCATCTAATCATTCTCATCTCGGCAACACTTAACTTATTATTATGCTTCAATTTTAAAGGCCAACATTTAACACCATAGAGCATTGCAGGTCTCACAACCGACTTATAAAATTTTACTTTCAGTCTAAACGCTACTTTTCTATCACACAAAAGGCCCGAAGCATTCCTCAACTTCAACCAACCAACTTGAATTCTACTATTAACATCTCCATCAATATCACCACTGCTTTGAACAACAGACCCGAGATATCTAAATCATTCACACATTTTAATAATTTGATCACCCAAAGTTACACTTTTATCACTAGAGCTACTATTACTAAAATTACATTCTATGTATTCAGTTTTAGTTCCAAATGAAGGCCTTTAGGCTCCAAAGTAGATCTCAATAATTCAAGTTTTTTCTGGGCCTTTTCTCTCCTCTTATCCACGAGAAGGATATCATCAGCAAAAAGCATACACCAAGGTACATCCTCTTGTAAATGTCCAGTAAGACCATCCATGACCAAAGCAAAAGGATAGGGGCTTAAAGCCGATCTCTGATGTAAACCAACACAAATAGGAAAATATTTGGTCAATCTTCCTTCAGTTCGAACACAAGTAACAACTCTAGTATACATATCTTTAATGACTTGAATCTAAGCCATATCAACGCCTTTCTTCTCAAGGACTCTCCAAAGGACATCTCTTGGAATTTTATTATAAGGTTTTTCTAAATCAATAAAAATCAAATGTAGGTCCTCCTTATTAGCTCTGTACGTCTCCATCAAACCTCTCAATAAATGTACAGCTCCATAGTAAACCTCCCCACATAAATCTAAATTGATTATGAGAAATCTTGCTAATACGTCTTGATCTATGTTCAATTACTCTCTTCCATAATTTTAAAGTATAACACATCAATTTAATTCCTCTATAATTTGCACACTCTTGCGCATCCCCTTTATTCTTAAAAATGGGGACCAAAATACTCTTCCTCCACTCCTCAAGCATCTTTTTAGTTTTTAAAATAATATTAACATGATTAGTGAGCCAAAAAATAAATTTGATTTTTGAATAATAAAAATTTTTACGACAGAATGGCTCAATAATCGATGCATCCTCTTTAAGAAAAATACACCAAAGTGCTTTATTTATAAATAACAATATTTCTTGTACTGTGCATGTAATTCCCCCCCCCCCCCCCGCCCCCAAAAAAAAAAAAAAAATGACACCGAATGAAAATGTCCCTTGATTACATCTACGTCAACAAACCAATAACAAATGAACAAAAAACATAGGGATTTACGTTTAATTCTTATATTTTTAGTATCTAAAGTTTAATATATATATATATATATATATATATATATATATATATATATATATATATATATATATATATACATGTGTATGTATGTATGTATGTATGTATGTTGAATCATGTTTTGCTCGGAGAAACATGCTCAAGAATGGAGCCGGTGAGAGAAAATAGGGCGAGTTAGGGAAGAAAGTGAGAGATGAATTGTACTAATACTAGGAGCCTCTTTAGTGAGGATATAATATCACATTTACATTAACCCCTCTACTTTATGTAAGGAGATTTTTTTAATAAAAACAAACAAAAGTTATGATCACAACTAGATTTTTTGGGATCTTTGACTACTTGAGTTTAACATTTGCTACATTGGATGTATGTATTATATTATGCTTAGCGTTCGTTCCTTGTCAGCATCGTAGTTGAATTTCAATTTATGTATCTTTTGTTAGATCATTTTGGAAGTCTAGTCAATCTCCTATCATTAAGAGTTCACCCTCTGAGAGCCTTGCTTGTGGCGAGTAGGTCATGATCTCATGGTCTACTTTGAGTTGTGAGATATGGCTCTCGGTGAGCTGACAAAATCGTCGAATGCTCCCATTAAGATGGAATTTCACCAATCATTCACCAGCATCTTTATTTCTTCTATTCAAAATTTTCTGTTCAGCAACTGAGATTTGACGGCTCTTATTAAGTTACTCGGACTTGCATGTTGTTCATTTAGATTGTTCTTATTTGGATCAAGTAATTCTCAATTCACCTATTTTCAGGGTTGGTTCTTCTTGCAGGCTTAGGTTGAGAGACTGCCCATAAAGTGAGTTTCTATTCTCATTGGTCCACCACGGCTACTTCCAGTTATCTTTGGAAAGTTGTTTTGCGAGAATAATAAGATAATGAATACATTTACTTAATTTAAATATTATTTATGATGTGATTACTCCTTTATAGTATAGATTCTTTGGCCCTTATAAATAATATGATGAGATGTTGCTAGGTTCATTCACGCTTAGCTCCCCCTCTTCTTGCTCTTTCATTTAGCCCTTGATACTCATTCTTCGTAACAAGTTTAAGATGACAGACTTCGTTGAGACGAACAACAATATCCCAAATATTAAGCTCTTAGATAACTTGTTTACCAAGCAAAAGAGAGGTTGGTATTAAAAAATAGAAGAGTTGTGAAGCTGATTGGGAACAGTTCATCCTCTGCCCAAGGAAAGTGTCTCAGCTGACTCTCATGGGAACTACTTAAACTAATTGCCTAATTGCCCAAGTATTGAACTTTAGAGTCATCAAATTGCGTACTTACCCAGCCATTGAATTGCCTAGTCGTCCTGGTTGTCGAACTACTTAACGTCGAATTGTGACCCAGTTGTCGAACTACTTAACTGTCGAATTGTTGCATAGTTGTCGAACTATCTTGATGTTGAATTATTGAATTGTTCAACTAGCAAACTTGCAATCTGCCTAATTGGCTAAGTGATTTAACTGCCTGGCTAAAGAACTTGTTAAACTCGTAGCTCGAGAACTGGTTGAACTCCCTAGCTAGAGAACATGTTAAACTACCTAGCAAGAGAACTCATTGAATTGCTTAGTTGGAGAACTGTTTGAACTACATAACATGAGAATTGGTTGAACTGCCTAGCTGGAGAATTAATTGAACTGCCTAGTAGAAGAACTTGGTGAGCCGCTATAATTGGCTAATTGTCGAACCTCCAAATTGTCAAATTATTGAATTGTTAAGTTCAAGTACAGGGCGAGATATATTATAAAACATCTTTAAAATGACATAAAGCTATTAGATATGATTTAAGATTATGTACTGTTATATGATTTTTTATATCATGATAAAATGATATCCCAAGACTTATACCATATGTACGGTGCTATGCTCTCTCTTCTTTCTCCCTCTTCTCCCCAATGCTAGTATAATTTGGGCATAACCCACATATATATTACAGTACGCTACGACCTATTCAAATTCAACAGCTGTATGCTATCTTTATCATTTGGGTTAATTTTGATTGTCATTATCTAGTAAACATTGAAGTTACATCGTTAATTAATTTTTCGTGAAATTAAAGACTATATTTAAGATTTACAACCACTCAATTCCTATGTATTACATACAAACACCTAAACTTCAATTTTTATCAACATGTCACCTTACATAAAAATATGTATTTTACTTTTTAAAAATTAAAATAGTGATATTTTTTTATGTGATATGAAAGAACTGAGTGCTATAAATATTAAAAGTGAAGTAATGTATAAATGTACTATGCATGTGGCTTAATTTTTTTGTTTAAATATTTAAAAAAATATTTTTTTTTATTTTATATTTTAAAAAATAAAAAAATAATACTAATATCAAACATATTTTCAATTTATGCTTAAATAAAAACAAAATAAAAAATAAAATAAACTATAAAAAAAAAATCAGGATGTGGTCGCAAACGCCCTGAATGGCTATATAACGTGGAGGAGATAGCAATGGGTGGCAGCGTGAGTGGTCTTTGTTGCAGCTTCAGTGCCTTCGGGATGAGCATAGCAGAATATAGATGTTGTGCTGGCACTCATTACAATACATTAAGTGCGCGTAGATCTTTTTCTGAAATATTTTAAAAGTTTGGGTGTATAAATATAATAAA
Source organism: Papilionanthe hookeriana x Papilionanthe teres (assembly GCA_022702705.1). Lineage (NCBI taxonomy): Eukaryota > Viridiplantae > Streptophyta > Magnoliopsida > Asparagales > Orchidaceae > Papilionanthe > Papilionanthe hookeriana x Papilionanthe teres. Next base: position 83,520,680 of record CM040426.1, read on the forward strand.
TAAAAAATATGTGCTAAAAATGTAAATATATAAAAAATGGACCCTTTATTTAATTTTTTTCTGGGGCGTTTACAAACATAGCACCCAGAACATTAGTATTTACAGATCTAGCACTCATTTTTCATTAATTTTTTAAATTTTCACTCAAATAGAGTAAATATATAAATTCGACGTGTTTTATGTATGTAATTATTATTATTATTATTAATTTTTTTTTAAGTGACGTGAATCGGTGAGGGTTGCTATGTAAATAGATTATTTAATTAGGTCGATTTTAAAAAATTCGTCAAAGTTTTAGTGGATGACGATTGGGGGAAAGTGAGGTGTCACATGGGGGATAAATTATTCCATGCGGAGTACGTACCCAGGCACTGGGTGCGGATTTTTTGGGTACTGGAGGGTATGGATGGGTACTGGAGGGTATGGATGGGTATGGATGTGTATTGGATATTGGGTATTGGCTGTTAGGTGAGTATTGATGGGTATTAGAGAGTACTGGATGGGTATTAGCGGGAGATGAGTGCGGATGCGTACGTTCTCCGTATGGAATAATGGCTCCACATGGGGAGCTTAGATAGCAGAGGTTCGTGGTTTTATTTATTTACTTTTTTTTTTAATTAAAAAAACATACGCATGCTAAGATAGGGGAAATTTTAAAACTGATATATAATAAGTTTTATTTAGCGGTAGAAGCAATTTTGAGGTCAAAACTTTTAAATTGGTAACATTCATCAATATGCTAGTATGGATCTCGAGCTAGGATGACAAATAGAACAATCAACTTCTGAGTCGATCGGACTTGAATAGATATATCAACACTTAAGCTAACCACAACGGGAAGGCCAGGAGAAGGTATAGATCCACATCTCAGTGGACATGAGGAAAGAATCTGGTTTCTCACCATCACTAGACATTCCACTGGCGCCCCTGAGATTCCTTCTCGAGACTAAGAATTGGTCATACAATAGTCTCACAATCGTTCTGAAGGACCTTTCTCGTCAACGAATGAGTTGTTTATCAAGTTATGATGATCTAAGATCCATTTGATTGCCTAGTCTCATTCTGCCAACAAAAGTCCTCACCCGAGGATCTCAGGGTCGACAGTTATAGTAGGCCAATTGATCGACAAAGCTTAGCCAACCGAGCCGTTCTGACGACTAGAAGCGATTTGAATCCAGCTGATTGATTACACCGACTCTGTCTAGCGGATCAAACCGACATTACCAAGTTGAAGTCATGAGAGCCCACCGACCCAACCACATGGCAATAGAGCAATATGCTCACATATGTAAAATGTTTAAAATAGCCTGTAATGGGCTTATTAAAGAACGATGAAACTGTAATATCACATATTGTACTTTATCCTATAAATAGAGATCATTTTATGAGAGAGGGATAATATGGAAGGCTTTTTACTACTCATTTCTCCCTTTGTATATTTATCTCTCTCTTTTCTTTACGCTTCAACCATTGGTGTGTAATTTAAGGACAAATCATGATTTAACATCCTAAAAGATGTGCTGAGCATGGATCATATCACGAACAAAAGAATAACTTATCACAGAGACATTGGAAACATGGAGTGCACATGAGATTGCGTTAATTAATAGATCCAAGAGTTAAAGAATTGGATGATGGACGCCATCTGAGAGGCATTAGCTCAAAAAAGAGTGTAACATTCATGAGAGCAGGGGCTAGCATTGAACGACCGAAGGGCACCCTTAGCTCAAGATAGACAAGGAGATTCTAAATACTTCAATAGTGTTGACTCGACACCAACCATCAGGCATCAATTCAGGCTTATTGAAGTGCCCCTTCACCTAGAGAATGTGTTCTCTCGGCAAATATCTAAGGCTTAGACACAAAGAGGTTTAAAATCCATAAACTAGAATCTTACGAGAGTAGACTGATCCAACGAAACACATATCATATTTTGAATCAACAACATGTTTATGGAGGATCACCGACGTGCTGAAGTGTTAACTTTTCTTTACCAAGTTGAGGGAGTAGGCTCTTAAGTGGTTCAACTATTTACCCTCGTGAGTGATTGCCTCATTCTCCAATTTTAAGTGAACGTTCATGACACAGTTTTCAGCGCCCATAAGTTGTAAAAGAGCTCGCATACCCTTTT